>ML789773.1:45331-76587 GCA_009831015.1 Picea engelmannii | reverse complement strand
TAGCTTCCATAAATTCAACTTTGATGGCACCTCCAAAGGAAATCCAGGACACTCAGGATATGGTGCTATCATAAGAAATATCTTGGGCCAAATTTACAACCTCATTGCAGAAAATCTAGGATGCGACACTAATAATTCAGCAGAAATTTGGGGTCTTATCAAAGGAGTGAAAATGGCTCTAGAACAAAACCTCACGTGTCTAATCATTGAAGGAGACTCCAAAGTCATAATCAACTGGGAAACTAAAATCCTAAATGGAAGAGATCCAGGGAAAATAACCCCCAGTTGGTGCCTCCTTAGCCCCCTATACAGCTTTCAGGCACTTCTCAGACCCTCTCTAACACTAACCCCCTCTCACATTCAGCGAAGTGAAAACAAAGTGGCGGATAGACTAGTCAATGCAGGGGTTGATTCCACGCAGCATATCATCCTCAACGATTCCAGGCGGTCCCAAAGCTCACCCCTTTGGCTCCAATGCAAGGAGCTTGCCTAGTTGAATAGCCCTTTCCCAGATGGGGTGCCACCTGGTCAAAACCTGAGTACACTTGGAACCGGCCAACTAGGAGAGCTTACAAGTAGGGTCAAATCAGCGCTTCATTGATTCATTGTCTGGGAAAATAGAGAAGAGTGGAGTAAAAACTCCTAAAGGTCGATCTAGAGAAGAAGATCATGGCCATAGAATCATGGGAGACAAGTGGCAGCAGATCCAAAAGTTCATGGGAATAAAACTAGGAGAATTGCAAGGAGAAGAGATTCAGTGGAACACATGGCAGAGATCCACACACTCTGGGAAAGAGATCCTAGTCGTTGGCGAGAAGGCAGAGACGTGGTGAATGATTTGTGGGTTACCTAATTCGTGATTCGGAGATCTGTGAATGAGGAGTTGGATCATTCTGGATTCTTGAAAGCCGAAGTTTGAAGGGGATCGCAACTGTTGTATGTTGGATGGGCGAGAACCGTCGATTCTCATGCCATTTCACAAATTTGTGATTCAGAGATTCATGAATGAGGAGTTGGATCATTTTGGATTCCCAAAAGACGAAGTCTGAAGGGGATCGCAGCCATTGAATGTTGGATGGGCAAGAACAATTGATTCTCGTGCCATTTCATGAACTCATGATTCAGAGATCTATGTATGAGGATTTGGAACAATCTGGATTCTCGAAAGCTGAAGTCTGAAGGTGATAGAAGCCATTGGATTTTGGATGGGTGAGAACTATCTATTCTCGATTCTCGGGACTCAGCGTTTGAAGGAATCGGCTACAACTGTAGTTGAAATCACCGAAGCGCGAAGTCTCGAAGCTCCATTTGGGATAAGCGTCAAGTCTTAGTCCGAGGTCACACTTGAGAGGGCCTTTTGGAGAGGAGCTAGCGCTCATTGTTTTGGAATTGGTGACTATTAAGGTCTAAATGGCAGAAGCCATAATTCCAAAGAGATTTAATAGGTTAAACTAGCTCAACTGGATTAGCTATGTAATTATGTTATTAGCAGCTCTACCTCTAGTTGGCTCAAGCGATAGGTTGAAGATCACTGTTCAAACTTTTGTGTAAGCAGATAGGCTGCAGAATTGACATTAACATAAGGATCCACTTTTATTTACAAAAAAAATATAGTAATATTGGGTTTAAGTTGGTATTTAAGCTTGTGACACTTGTATTAGGATATTTAGAAAATAAACCTTTAAATGTTTAGTTGTGTGGCACATGTGATGAGCACCCCACTCCTCCCTAATTGATAAGGTTCCTTATGTACCTTTGGGCATCTTAGAGACTCCATCTATCCATGAGGAGTAAGATGCAAATCCCTAGGTCCTATTAGTTGTGCAAACACCTCCTCTCACATCATGTTGGCCAAGTCCAGATAATGATTACCCTTCACCTACATCTAGTACTCTCTCTTGAATGATCAATTTCACCAAATTGTGTAATTGAGCATCCTTATCCAAAAAAAATTACAAGAATTATGTGCACTTGTGAATTGAGTTGTGACTTCTTTGTGTAATTGAGCTTCCTTATCCAAAAAAACTTACAAGAATTTATGTGTACTTGTGAGTTGAGTTGTGACTTCTTTATGGTATGAAATTTATATTCCCTTTGTGGAGATTATAATTGCTTTTCAATCTCAAACTATAATATTTATTGAAACATTTTCTCTGATTAATTATATTTTTGTAATTCCCATTATCTCAATTGTGGCACCACCAAAAGTCATAGCAATGACATCATGATAAGATGAAATTTTTTCATTGATAAAACCATTAATACTTGGAAGTACCTTAGATTCCTATCGAGATAATCATGGAATAAATTCCCTATTTGTTGGTTTATGGTTTCAAATGGCATACAGTACATACACGTGGTTACTTCTACCTCACAACTAGAATGAAATTTTGGTGCTTCAATATTTGCACTTTTAGAAAAATAATTTTATGAGCCTTCATTTAGGTCTAGAATCTCTATCATGATTACTGCATTAAGGTCATATATATGATGTTGAATCATTTCATTGAGTATCGTGTCTCTCTCAAAGAAACTTCTTATTTGTCATTTTTTATTATTTAGGAGTAGGTGCGATATGCGATTGTTATTTATTTTGTAGGTTTGACTACCCAATGGACTTCACTCATTGGATTTGAATAATATCTACTTACACTACTATAATATGGGGCTATATCATTACAACTTTGCATCATAGAAGCTTTTTCAAGTATTTTTCTAGCACGAGTTGTAGTTTGCATCATCATAAAAATCAAAATGCATCGCAATTGATGGAAATATCATGTTGGCATTGATGTCAACATGGAGACAAAAAGTACCATAGTGGAGTATGACATGGAATTGAAGTAAAAGATACAGGAATACTGAGTTACAAGAACACAGTGGACTACCGAAATACAGGGGATTGTCTGGTTGAGTGCTTTGAAAGAATGAAAGAATGAGACAATTTCAATTACTACAGAGGTTGAGTCGAGTTGTCCAGGTGATTGTATATTCTGTTGAGACAAGATCGTGATGAACAAAAAGAATAATAGTGAGTCACCCTCTTGAATACTTTCTCGCGCACTATCATTTCAAAGTGTAGTTGAAGGGAAATTTGTTGATGCAACACTGAGAACCCCTGAATTTGTCAGATCAACATGGTAGTCAATATTTCGTAGTAAGTTTTGGTCATCATTTTTTCCAGGTCAAAGTTGGATGACCCTTCAAACCCAAACAATTTCTAGCATCCACCAATGGTTATATCCACTCGGGCAGTCAATTGTTGAATAAATTGTCATTGATGTCAAAGGTTAGTAAGTGATCAAATATATGTTAAAGATTAGTAAGTTATTAAATATAAATGTGACCTTGGTGTCACTTTAATAAATACAAAAGTGGAAACGGAGTTTACTCAAAAGTGGAAATGAAAGTGGACTAAATATGAATATGACTTTAATAAATAACAAAAGTTGAAAAGTTAGGTGGAAGTGGAGTTTACGTAAAAGAGGAGTAAATATGAAAGTGGAATAAAGAAAAAGGTAAAAGTGAAATTGGATTAAAGAAAAAGGTAAAAGTGAAAGTGGAGTTAAAGAAAAAGGGAAAAAGTGAAAGAGCACATGGTATTTGCAAACCATGGTGGTATCTAGCTATGGTAAGGTAAAAAGTGAATTAAATCATGATAATCAAAATCTATTAACCCAATTGAAAACGTGACTAAACGATCTAAAATGCACAATGGTTCATTGACATTGTATTAATTAAAATAGTATGATCAATATCTTATACTGAAAAGGCACGTACTTATAATGAAGAGATAAATTCCTATATTGAAGAGGTGCAATTGTTTATTTGTACATGACCATTGGAAAACTATATAAATGAAAAGTCTTGTTGAAAGAGGGTGTGTCTCTATTCTTGAAATATGAATAGCAATAGCATAGTCAAAGGCAAAGAAAGTAAATGAAGATATGCAACAGAATCCAGAGTGTTACAAAATGTTTCCCATGCAGATAGGTGAAACTTCCCTTGGATTACCAGATCCCTATACCAAGACAAAAAAAACTACAAGTGGACACTAACATCGCTTTAAACTCATTTTAACCAATCATAAAGAGAGAGGGAGAAAGGGCATGGTGTACCTTTTTACAAAGTTTGTCCTCGCTTCTTCCAATATGTGAGCTTGATCTTCAAACCCCCTAGCACAACCTTATACATTTAATGGGAAGAAAAAAGAAACAACTATCTCCTACTCTAGTTGATTAGCTAAAACAAATTCATCTACGAAGATTAAAGCAACAGTAGACAAGTATATGAAAGAATACACAAGCTTGAAGGAAATAAGCCAAGTATATTCAATGAGAACCAAAATACAGAATACTTACATACCATGATTGATGTTGCAACAACCTATCCAAGATATCCTCGTCCAACCCTTGCACTAATGAACCAAGATCAAAATGATGATACTTTATTGATTTCTTCCCCTCCTTTCACCATGGAAATGCCTCCAAATTATAGGCTTTGAGAGGCTCAACCACCTTGAGTATTTTTGGAATTTGTTGAGGATATGGCTCCATAGGTTATGATATGTTCCTTATATAGAGCTATGGAGTAAGACTTGAGCCAAACAAACCCCAACCTTCATATTTTTCCCTTAGAAGAAGGTGGGATTCACTTTGATTTCCTCAACCAACAATGGCACCCCCATAAGGTTGAAGACAGGGTGCCATGGCACCCCCTTAACATGGTGTATGGAGCACCGTCACTCCCTAAGCATAGGCAAGGGAACACCAGTCTTCCTAAATGTCCAAAGAATGGTCAAAATCTCATGTAAAAAGTATGTTTCAACTACCAAATGATGGGGCTTTTCCTTCTAACATGATTTAGGGGTTGTGAAAAGTATTTTCATGGTGTTTATTAAGTTGTAACACTTACTAGAAGTGTATGAGGCATGTTACGACACTTGTGACAGTTTGGGTGCAACACTTGCGACACTTAGGATGTGATGTTTGCGCCACATGTAACAATTGCGACACTTAGAATGTGAGGTTTGTGCCACATGGGACACATTATGAAAGTGTGGAATTTTGGTGTGTAACACAAAGAAGATTATGAAGATTTGAATATTGAAGTACTTATCATAAAAAGGGAGTTTGGGTGGTGCTAGGGAGGGTTGGATCCTACAAAGGAGGTTGTAGCCTCCTTCTAGTTGAATATGGTAAACCAAGGTGTTGCAACATATTTTCAATTATAGCTTAAGAAACTAGGGAATTGGTGCTTCCCTCCAGTCGGTGTTGGTAAAATCTAGGGGGTTGCATCCCCCTCTAGTTACTGCTGGTAAAATAGGGAATTTGTGTTTCCTTTGAGTTGGAACTCATAAATTAAATGTAATCTTTATTGAAAATAAGAAGAACATTTGTGTAGTTGGGTTTTCCACGTTTAAATTATGTGTACTATATTTTTTTGTTGATCATTTCTTTTGATTTGATAAAATTAATAATTAAGTGGTTTTAAATTCTTGAAAAGGGATAATATTGATTCACCCCCCACCCTCTCAGTATTAAACAATATTCCAACAACAATGATAACACAAAATACACAAGAATCATTAAGACACACAATTACATTTTGTGTCATTTTGCCCCTACATTTTGGTTTCAAGTGACTTTCAAATCACCTTTTTAATTTCATTTTGGATTTTACTTTGTTTGGAGATTTTGGAGAGTTATTGTTTGAAAATGGTGGAGAGAATTTGGGTATAGTATAGATTTATCCCACTATTATTATTTTTCACCGATTATTTTCTTCTAATTTGAATAGTTTATTGTATTTGGTCTGATTTATTTTGTTTTGAAGGATTCATTGAGTGAGTTTTATTTGAGGGTAAGGTTCAATATTTTAAAAAAATAATTGTATATCTATGGGTTTTAGGAGTATGGTATGGGTTTTGGGGGTAGGTTTTGTGAATCTAAGGGTAGATTTGACTTGGTTAGGGGTTTACCAATAAAGAACAGAAAAAAATAATAAAAAGTAATGTATAAGTTTAAGGGATTGGGTTGACATGTTCCTCTTCCTCCTTTTATTTTGTTTCTTTCTCTTCCAACTCCTTCTTCCTTGTTTTCCAAAAATCCTACTTCCTCTTCCTCTTGTTTCAAAAATATTCCTTCCTCTTCCACTTTATCTCCTCCTCCTTCCTTATTCTTTATATTCTTATTTTTCTACTCCTCTTTTTTTCCCACTAATCCTTCACCCTCCTTCATTTTCCTTGTTTCCATGAATCCTCCTGCATCCTCCGTGATTTGTTTATTAATGAGCACACATCACATGTCTCTATATTCTATTCATGGATCATGGATTTTTTGGATGGACAATGTGGTCTTCTTCTTCCTCCTCCTTTGTATCCTCCTCTTGTTTTTAAACTCCTCCTTCTTCCTCCTCCATATCATCCTCTTGTTTTCAACTCTTTGTTCCTCCTCTTCTTATTCCCCTCTTCATATTATTCTTCCCCTTATTCTTCACCTCCTTCTTCCTCTTCCTCTTGTTCTCCTCCTCCTTCTTCCTCTTATATTTTTCCCCAAATACTTCTTCTTATTTCCTAACATCCTCCTTCCTCTTCCTCCTTTTCCCACTACAAGGAGAACACCTTCTTGCAGAGGTTTTTATGAAACATCTCCCAAAAATTATTCTCTTAGCTATTTATAGTGGAGGTTGTTAGCGAAGGCAAGAGACCAAAGGTTTTTGCAAAGGTTTTTTTCTTTTCGGTGCAGCTTTATGGTACAAATGCACCAGTGTGCACCTAAAACATACTACACCGAGACTTAAATGTTCAAATGCACCATCACTATTCATAGTGGAGGTGGGCGGCTATAATTTTTTGCGGAGGTTTTTTTCTAGGTGCACCTTTAAGGTATATACAAACCGATCGGTTCATGAACAATATAGTACCAGTGTGTCCATGTTTCAGTAGCTCTTCCATACTTTATAATAAAATTACATGCACTGAATAAATCGCACCAATGTCGTTGAACAGTATGCACCGATACATTCATCAAAATACAACACTTGAGCATCCATGTTTAAGTAGCACCACCATACTTTATAGTAAAATTTTGTGCACCAAATAAATCCCATCGATATTGTTGAATGGTACACCTTGGTGTGACTTTCTTTTGAAAGGCACACTGCAGTAGGGTAAATAAAAAAAATTACCAAACCAATTTTCATTGTTACAATTCAACTCGTGCTTCTGAACTCTCAAGAAAGAGCCAGTGCTCATGTTTCTTCCTAAGACACTATGTTCCTGGTGCTCTACACTTACTAGGATAGATCCATTGGTGGATTCCACACATTTCCAAGATTTGGAAATTACCATGAATTGTCATTTCCTCTCAACGGTGAAACCATGCCTCTTCGAGACAGAAGAGACCAGGTAAATTATTTATTACCTTCCTCTTTTCATTTTCATCCAATTAAAATTAGAAATTAGCTTGAAATTTCACATTTTTTTCAATATTTTTCTTTTTCACGTGATGCGCCTGAACAATTTGGCTAGCCCTGAAGTGGTGTATACTGCGTTAAAAACATAGTGCACACTGACATCGGTGTGTACTATGTTAAATACACAGTGAGCACCACCAGTGGTATGTCCATATATGTTTTCACCGTCGTTGTTCAATCCAACACACCGTAATAAATTACTAAAAAACAAAGCGGTGCATCCTTCAGAACGCCCTGACACTGATACAAAATGAACTCATACCCAAATCAGCTCATTACCCTTCATTAATTGCACCACTAGCTCAACAATATATAAAATTTAACCTAGCGGTGCACCAATTTTAACTAACTGTGTCGAGGCGTACCAGAAAAATAACACCTTGGTAAGTCAATGTTCTAACACACCCCCATACTTTATTAAAATACATGCACCAAATAAATCATATCAGTGTTGTTTAACATTACTCACTAGTACACTTCACTTAACTAACTACACCACTAATATAACTATTTATAAAATTTAATGTACCGGTGCAACCATTGTAATCAAATGCACTGGCATTGTATAAAAAAATGCAGCAGGACATATATTTCCCAAATTTTCATAGCACGGCGTCTTAATGGATGCCTCGTTCCCAATGCACTCACATTCAAAATGCATCAAGGAACAAAAGGATGGTGCTCCACTATCAGGGTGGTACCGATGTGTTAATAGTACATTCATTGAAAGCACCAACTTCCTTTGTTTTCCAATTGCAACTGGAAGGAGGGTCCAACCCCCTAGTTTCTCAGGCTATAACCTGAGGGAAGCGCCAACTCCCCAATTATCTTGCTACAACCAGAAGGAGACTACAAGCCCCTATGTTCTCCGGCTACAACCGAAAGGTGGATACAACCACCTGTCCTTGCCCTGTCCAACTGCCCTGACATATAAGTAGAATGATGGAACCACTGTCACACTATCACTGTGAGATATAATGTTGTAAACTTGTACCAATCAACCTGCACCAAAAAACCTATACCAATAACCTGAACCATGCATCAACCATGCATCAACTTGTACCATAAACAAGTGCATCAACCATGCACCAACTTGTACCTCAACCTCAACCAAAATCCCTCATCAATTTCATCATCCAAATCTGATTTGTAACTATGTAATAGACCTAGTGTATATGATCACATACCTGCAAACCTTCCTTAACTTTAACAACAAGAGACTAGCATTTTCATCAAACTTTACTTAGTCTCACATGACTAGTTTTGGATTAGTCAACAACCCTAACTTGAAATAATAATAAATATGTACATGTAATGAATAAAGATCTGAAAATAGTACACAATATTTGTCAGTGTGTTTTATGAAATTCCTCTAGGTGTCACTACTTGGAACCTCTCAGAAAAGGATTTATAGCAAAAATGGCATACCTTGTTGAATTATGGCTTATTCTAGAGAGCGAACTTGTAGAGCGTGCCCCGCATGGAATATTTGTTGTATGGATCTGAAAATTGTACAAATAATACTACATAATGTACTCTAAACAACACATATGGTCTTATTGAATTTGTATATGTTATGAAGAAGTTATGACGTTTTTACTTGAAACATTTGTTTTAGACTAGTTTCAGGACTAGCCACAAACCCTATTTTCCACAGAGTGTAATTCCAAAAATACAATGACCCACAAGATGAAATTCGTACCACAGCTACTTGGATATGTTTTCTCAATGGCCTCCCAATTTCACATTCTAAATCTTTCTAGAAAAAAAGTTATTGCGAAAATGGTGAGATGACCTGTAAATAACATACCTTAGAAAGCATCATCAAAAGAATTTATCCTCCCTTGAATTTCGGCTTTATTTACTTAACCTTCCCTATGAAATTTGGCTTATATATCCTTTGGCTACCTCAATCACCTATAGATATTCAATATGCTCAAGTGTTATTAAAATGAGAGAGCCTTGCCTTTTATTTATACTTTCATGTAGCTTCCTTAGGAGCATCTTCTAGACCACTTTGTCCACATAGTCACCTATGTCCAACTTTGCCCAATTTGCCACTCTTCCATATATCCAATAGCCACTTGACTACTTAACCCATTTTCCTCATTTTAGGGTTAACCTTCTTATAACCACTTTCCATAATTAGAAAGTTCTCCATTTACTTTATTATTTAAATAATCCTCCTTGACTTTGTCACTTCACTTTATTATTTAAATAATCCTCTTTGACTTTGTCACTTCACTGTATTATTTAAATAATCATGTTTGACTTTATCACTTCACTTGATTATTTAAATAATAATATTTGACTTTGTAACTTCACTTTATTATTTAAATAATTTCTTCTTTGCAAGCACTTTGACTTCTTTGACCTTTTGGGGCTTCAAGCTAACATATGAGGGTCCTCCAGCTTCGTAAGGCCATAAATCTCAAACCGTGAGGAGTAATGTGACATTCCACATACCACCAAAAATGGCATGACATGTACTATCCATATAGAATAGTCTTACCTGCAAATATATCAAAACTCATACAATTATACATCAAACAAACATGGGTCCATTACCCAAACCTTTGTGCTACTGGAATTCACTACCATACTTTCTTCAAAGGTTGACATCAATGAAAACCAACCCAATTAATCAATAGAGCTTAGGTAAATATTAAGGTCAACATAGTTTTATAATTAAGACATCCACTAGGGTCCTTTCTTGTTGAACAGGGAAAAGGATCACTAGGAAGCTTCGACCATAGATCTTGGCAGTGCTAATTATTGCTATAAGAAATATTACCCTACAGACAAGTTAATCCCCCCTTTGTACCAAGACCCCTTCTTTGGTCCAAAGACAATGAAACAAATGGCTAATACTTTCCCTTTAAATATAACTCAACCAGTCAAGCAAGAGAGAAGAAGAATGTGGCGTACCTTATTTCGATGTTCATCCTCACTGCTCCAATCCTTGGGATTTATCTCCAAGCTCCTCAACGCAAATGAATTCCTACGAAGACCAACAAAGGAACTCTTCCTCCTACTCTATATGATTAGATAAAGCAGATCTATCTATGAACATTGAAACAATAATAGACAAGCAAATGTAGAACACATGAACTTGAAGGGAATAGGCCAAGTTTATATTAATTGGAAAGTTAATGGAAAGTACTTACAAATCATGTTTGACAATGCAGTAACTTCTCCAATCTCTCCTCGTCCAGCCCCTTGCACAAATATCTTACGATCAAAAAGATGATTCTTCAATAATTTCCTCCTCCCTTCACCGTGGAAATGTCTTCAATTTATAGGATTGGGAGGCTCAACCAACATGAGATAATAAGGGAAGTAGTCGAGGATATGGCTCCATGAGTTGGGATTTGATCCTAAGAGAGTGTTATAGGATAGGATTCAACCCAAAACAACCTCCCCCCTTAAGAGTTGTCCCTTAATAAAAGTTGGGATGTGCCATATTTTCCTCTAACCACACTGGCGATCCCTTTAAGTGAGAGATAGAGCACCACTGGCACCCCCTACCCAAGGAAAGGGGAGTGCTAGAGATCCCTTCATAAATTCCCAGAAATGGTCAATTTTTCCAAGTAAAAGGTGTGGTTCTGAACCTCAAATGGTGGGTTTTCTCTTCCCAAATGACTTATGGATTGTGACAAATATGTTTCCTGGTGTCGACGAGTTGCGACACTTAGAAAAGTGAATGTGACACTCAATAAGGTCCATACTAAACTTGAGACAATGCATGTGACACTTAAAAAGCTGCATACGTCACTTTGTGACACTTAAGTGTGACATTTTGATGGGTAATAGATGCCCCCTAAAGTGTGCGGTCAGAAGAGGAACTGATGGCCAAAACACTTTACAAATTCTTCAATGCAAGAGTTCTAGAGTAGGAGGCCCTGGAAGAAGTTGCAAACAACCATCAGACGGTTTAAATATATGTTTCATTCCCAAGGCAAGCATACCTATGCTCGAAATACAAGTTGACTCAAAGCATGGTCACCGACCAATACACTATGAATCTGTGAGAATAATGACTAAGGATACGGCCACCAGAGATACAATGTGGATCCATACCTTCATGACATGAATTGATCGTAGCCACAAAAAATACACAGTGGATCTACAAGAATACAAAACATAGCCACATATCAATACAATGTGTATCCATGTGAAGTATATATATCAATAAGATTTCCAGAATGGTGATTGTACTGAAATCTTGTACATGCTCAAATGATTTCCATCGTAGCTTGGGAAAAGCACATAATAGAGTGATCTCCTAACCTAGGGTCTTCATACTGATCCCGAAATAATATGAATCTAGCCATGCAAGTAGATGACTTAATGTCGAACATAGTAGAAACCACTTGATTACTGGTCATTGAGGTATACCATTAACAAGTGCGAGGGAAATCACCAATGATGACATTGATTCCCAAGGTACCTTTAGTACATTCCAGTAAATGTGAATAAATGAGTTGAGGTCGAACATTTGTGGAATCATCCAATCAAAGGTCAATGGTGTAAACCTACTATCGAAAGTGAGGAGTCCTACCATTGAGGCATGCAGGTCCCAAGGTAATAATTTGTTTCTAAGTATATTTCTCGAATGATGTGTTGAAGTCAATAGAAAAAGACTTGTCGAAGAAGGGCCTTGATGTATCCCCCATCATCAACACAAAATTGACATAGGAAAGTGATGTGAGATGGTGGATTAAATGAGTATGGACTAACACAGGAAATAGAAATTGGTAATACTGCAGATGGATGGTTTGATGTGAAACTTCCCTTGAACATTGCGAGGCACAAAAAATAACTTGGCAGCATTGACTTGATGAGTACCAAGAACTTAAATACAATCATATTACCCAACTGTAAGATGGGACTCAAACATGTGCCATGTTCAAGGGAGACAACAATAGCTTCCATAATGGATTCCAAAAAACTTGACCTATTTCTTTCAATTTTTCCCCCACCATGATTGGTGAGTACCTCTTTGTTTTTTAATGAGCTTGAGGAGGATAACAAATGCTCGGTATAGCTCATCTTCGATGAGTCCCTTGACATATGTTTAACAAACCTAAAGAAGGAGGGGTTAGGTCCCATATGGGTCCTCGATATTGGACTCACATAGGTCCTTCAATGCATAATTTTACGAGCCCAAAGAAGGTAAAATTGGTGGTTTTTCATGTTTAGAGAGTCTGAAAAGAACTTAAAGATGACTCCATGTGTGAATTTTTCATAATTTTAGTCTCCCAAGCCCGAAAAAAGTTTAAAATGATTAAAGGGATAACTATTGGAGTCGTGCTTGGAGTATTATTTTTTCATAATTAGTCTTGTGACGCCGAAAAAGAGATAAACTACCACTCAAAAGATGTTATTTCAAACCTTTTAACGAGTGTGAAAGGAAGCAAGCTCACTCGACAATCTTTTCCTGATTAGGGAGTCTAATAAGAGCATAAAGGAGACTCCAAAGAGTTCCTTTTTTGTAAATCTTTTACGAGTCCAAAAAAGAGATAAAAGTATACTTGATAACCTATTCTCATGTATTAACCACCACGAGAAAGAACAAATATTGATCTCAGTAACCTATTCTCATGTATTTACAAGCACAAGAAAGAACAAATACTATGCTCGTTCTACAAAATACTACTACGTTTCGATGGGAATGACCCCTAGGCAAGGATCACTCCTAGAATCATGTCTCTCTAGAGGTATTTTACCCATAGCTTGTGTGGTAGAAGCTATTGGCTTCACTCCAGCATGATTTCCACAAGCTGGAGACCTACACCCAAGCGTTGTTTTCTCCATCGACTCTTCTTCTTTCCTTGTTTAGGCGGTTGGGTACTAATAGGAATATTTTCACTAGGCGGAGGAAAAGAAGCTTCAACTATTCAATCTAGAGTGAGGCTCGATTTGAATGGCGGGGGGGGTCTATTTCATTTTGTAACAAGCTTGACAGAGACAATGAACTATGCTCATAAGTTTTTGTTTCATTTTTTAATGAGCTTGACACGGGAAAATAACTATGCTCATAAAGACCAAGTACTACCAAAGGATCAAGTGATTCTAGGGATTGTTGCACCTGAGTCGAAATCATATTTAACATAGAAACCTTCAGGGTTTCAGGAGAAAACAAAGGAAAACCCCCATGAGCGAGGAATCATTTAGGAGACCTACTCCTACACTCTCATACTCAAGACTATATTGTCCTAGAAAAGGGACATTATTCGCTATAGAATTGTGGAGATATGGAGTGCAATAGTCAAGTTGATCAAGGGTGACAATTTTCCCTTTATGGGAAAATTGTAAAATATGAAACATTGAGGATACGATGACATTAATCACATAGAACCAACTACGACCAAGTAACAAATTATAATCTAGAGGTGTGTCAACCACTTCGATATCAACCGAAATGATTTTACCCTTCAATGTCACAACGAAAGATTGCAAGATTTCGTGAGTTTGGAAACCACATCCATCAAACGTTTTGAGGGTGGTAGGAGATTGGCTAATTTTAGGAGAACCAATGGCTCTCTATCGAGGCAAAGACATGACATAGGTGGAGGCTCCTTCATCCAAAACCATGCGATGGATATTTTTTCCACCAACCAAAATTTGAATTTTGAATGCTAGGTGGTGTGAAAGCCTCTCCTTAAAATAGTCCAGATTAAACATAATCATATTTGATTCCTCTCGATCTATAGCTCCAATGGCTAAAAACAGGGTTCTACGTTGACTTGGACAGTTCTTTAGAATGTCAAGGTTTGACATAGCATAAGGTGCTTGCATCAAATCTTCAACAATATTGTATTTTTGGGTGACATAGGCACTTGGATTAAATGTCGCTTTTCGAATTGTGCTCTTGAGTGGGTGCAACATTGTGTTAGAAATTGGCCTCTCAATCTAAAGAGGGGTTGAAGATGGAGGAGGGGTGGATGTGGAGGGTTGATCGATATCCTTTCCATTAGATTGATTACCTAGAATGGTTTCATAAGTATTTGCATGAGTTGTTAAATTAATTGTCTTAAACATATAGACCTCAGAGGCGCTAGAGGAAGCATCCCCATGGTGGGAATGACATGTGTTGCCCCCTTGCAGAGGGGCAAGATTTTGTGAAACCAAATTTTGCTACTAAACTAAGAGAGGATAAGTGAACACTGCAAGTTGGGAGGTACCCTTCATAAATATAGTGACTTCCTCATGATGAGGGCAGTCTTTCATGTAGTGGTCTTCCTCACAAATAATGCAAGGAAAGGTATCTTTCCTATTTGGTTGACTATCAGCAATCTTTGTAGTATCCTGTTGGTTAGAATATTTCTTGGATTTACCCTTGCTTTTCTTCTTACCTCCAGTTTGCTGATATGAATTGGATTTACCACATTCACCTTATAGGTTTGAGCAGGAGCGGAAGTAGTTTTGGTGTTCAAAACAGAACCTAGTTATGGAGTAGGTCTTATTGGATCATTCGACGAATGAGGAGCATGAGGGATTAGATCGTAAAGTGTGTCGAACTAGGAATATACCAAGTACAAATATTGAGCACGACTAATATCCTACTCCTCAATAACAACACTTCCCATAGCAACATCACGGGTGATGGGTGGCAATAGTGATTTTGTAAACCAATTCGTGAAGAGTTGGTCTAGAATTGGAGCTTTAATCAACCATATTTGTTTCCTCCACTCATGAATATGATTAGATATGTGGGTGGAAGAGGATTTTTGATCCAAAAAGGATCCAGAGAAGTCTAAGAACAACTTAGAATGCACAGAGGAAACTCAGAACGCTCAGAATGGCTTTAGTAGACAAAGAAAGGGAAAAAAATAAAATTTCTCAAAACTCAGTTAAAATGGCATGATTGCTAAGAGCACGTCGCAATATTTCAAACAGCGCAGATGGCTCGTCAAATGGATTTATGGATCAAAAGATATAAGTGGTCAAATTTCAAGTCAAACTTAGTCAAAAAGTCAAAAGGTCAAGGTGACACATGGCACCACTACAAGGGTGACACGTGGCATGTCCATACAGATGACTTGACAGAGTGTTGATTTGGGATGGGATGACGTGGAAAGGTCGTAAAATTGTGATGGCAGACACATGGGCGAATTAAGTTGTGACAAGTGGCATTTTATTGGGCAAATGATATGGTGCCACATGGCCCAGTTGTGGGCTGCCACGTGGCACCTCTCCAGTGGTTGGCATGTGAAAAAACTTATATGACTCCATAGGATTCGAACCCGTAACCTCCTAGCCCAAAGGACTTACAACCTCTGCGCTAGCCAATATGCCACGATATAGTTCTTATTTGTAATATGGCCCAGATTTTATTTAAGGTTTAATAATGTTTCATATGGGGGAAGAAAAGGGCTAGTCCCTCAGCCCAGCCCTTGGTTCTATATTAAACCATGCGACCACAACATATTTTCCACATATGGCATATTCCACCAAAAAACCAGCTACCATATATGGCATCCCGCGAGGAGCTCCGCCAACTGCCCACCAAGTTTAGCCATCTGCCAACTATTATAATGAAATATCAGAAGAAATGGGGGTCTGTGGGATTCGACCCCGGAACCTCCCCAACAACCTATGACTTAAAATAGCCACTATCAACCAACGCGCCAACAGACTCTTTAATGCTAAACTACCCAAATTTTTGTATAAGAAGGGGGATTTCCACAAGTGTATGGGACGGGGGAGAACCAAGAGCACCCGTATGGATTTAGGCATAGTTTTTGAGACAAGGGCACACATTTCTAGATTTTTATCAATCATTTATTGCAGAGGCAGTGCACAAAAATTGAGGCAGGTGTGTCTCTTGGGCCTAAAAGTGTCAGACTCAAATCAAGGCATGGAGACAGTCATTTTTAGGTAATTAGATGCCACGAACGCAGTGGTTATGTTAGTTTCGTGATCTGAGCAAAGATTTTGTATCTTAACTCCAGAATTTTGCCCAATTCTTTTGTGGAGTTAATAAAAAGACCTACCCATTTGAGAGAAGGACCCAGAGACGTAGTCCACCAAGGACAAACTCCATTATCAAGTTCTTTGTGTTCATATTATATTATTATGTCTCTTTCTTTTTTATTTTTTCCTTCTTTATGGTGTACTTTAGTTTATGCTCATTTAATACGATTCTTTAATAAGTCACCTGACAAAAAGATCTCGGATCATGTTGGTATCAGAGCAGTCATCTTTGACTTGAATTTTTTAGTATGAATGCTTACTAGGGCCAAGCATAAGCAGGGTGAAGGAACTCTTAAGACGTTCAATCCCGAAGTTGTTCATGCATCCCGAAGGACGAAGATGGTAGAAGAGGACAAGCATGATGAACAGGAGAAAAACTTTCACATCGTCTTTTATCGCATGTCAGAAATGGTCGAACTAATGTATGGAGATTATGAGAAGAGGATGAAGAAGAAAGGGAAGAAAAAGAAAGCACCACCCAATGATGATGCTTCGGTAAACCAAGGGGTTGGAGGAGATCCTCCTGAGCCTCCATCTTCACCTTTAAGTTCTAGTTCTTCTTCCTCTGAGTGCTCTCATCATTCTATCCATAAAGCCTCTTTTAAGAAACCATTATTAAATCTTGATGTAAAGTTTGTTTGACCTATGTTTAATAAAGATGTTAATCCTAAAAAACTAGATAATTGGATTCGACAGGTTGAAGTATATTGTCGTGTTCAACACATTGGCGAAGAGGAAGTTAAAGTGCAACTGACTTCTCTTTGGTTGGAAGGCACCACTCTCATATGGTGGGAGAGAAAGCTACATGACAAGAGTAAGTGTGGTAATTTTCTTTCCTCGTGGTCAAAATTTAAATCATAGATAGGAAGCAGTTATATCCATTAAGGTATTTACATAAAGCAATGATGGAATGGAAAACTTTGAGACATAGTAAAGGTCAGATTGTACAAAGTTTCACAGAAGAATTTAGGAAGAAATATCTTACACTGAACATTCCTTTGGATTCTTATGAAACTTTAATGAAGTATATTGGTGCACTTCACAGTTATATTTGTCATACGTTGCTCTTGTTTAACCCCACTAGTCTTGGCGAAGTTTGTGGGCAAGCCACTCACCTTGAGAATAGGGGGAAACATGTTCAAGAAGATCCCACGAAGAAGCCTTCCAATTTCCCACAAAAGACTTTCAAGAGGTTCAAAGGGAAGTACAAGAAGACCGCTACAGTGACGAGAGAAGGAGCAAAACCATCTTGCACTCATTGCAAGAAGATCAGTCACGATGAAGAACATTGTTGAAAACTACATCCAGAAAAGAAATCAAAACAGTTCGATGGAAAGGGGAAGACAAAGACCGTTGCTACAATGCAGCAAGATCTTGGTTTTGAATCAGGAGATGAAGGAAAATTCACAGTGGTTGGAGTACAAGGTAAAGATTCTCTTCATGCTAGTTCAATTTCAGGTGATGAATCTCATATTGATGAACGAAAGAGGAATGAGTTATTTCATATACAAGTTGTATCTAAACATACTAAGATAGATACATTATTTGATCCAGGTTCCCAAGTAAACTTAATATCTGAAGCACTTTTCAAGAAGATGTGTCTTGTAACGAAACCACATCCAAAGCCTTATCCTCTTGGTTGGGTATGTGATCAAGCAAAACTTAATGTTACCAAACAATGTAGAATCAGATTTTATATTACTTCAAAGTTGATTGATGAACTGGATTTGGATGTTGTACCACTTGATATATGTGGCATAGTGTTGGGGAGTCCTTATATTTATGATAGAAAATCAGTCTTCTTTCTTCATGAGAACAAATACCACCTTACTAAAGGGAGAGTGGAATATATTGTTAGAGCTCACAACATGAGGGTAAATACCACACTTGTTAATGTAGGGAAAATGAAAAGACACACAACCACTAATAAGAGATATGTACTCATGGTCATAAAAGAGAAAGATGTCGGGACATCCGACGCTTTCCAAGGGTGTGATCCATCTCATAAAAAGGAATTAATTGATATTGTTTCTAAGTACGATGATATTTTTCAGGAACCAGATGGATTACCTCCTAAGAGGGAAATCCAACATGAGATACATGTTCAGCAGGATTCTTTGCTTCCTAATGAGGGCATGTACAGGATGTCAGTTGTGGAGATGATAGAGATCAAGAAGAATGTACAGGGATTATTGGATCAGGGTGTCATCAGGCCTAGTTCATCCCCTTGTGGTTCTCTAATCGTGATGGTGCCAAAGAAGGATGGCACATGGCGAATGTGTGTCGATTACCAAGCTTTGAATAAAATCATAGTGAAAAATCAATACCCTCTTACTCGTATAGATGATTTACTTGATCAGTTGAAGAATGTTGTTTATTTCACTAAGTTGGATTTGCGTAGTGGATACCATCAAATCAGGGTCATAGAACATGATGCATGGAAGACTACCTTTAAAACCAAACAAGGATTGTTTCAGTGGTTAGTTGTGTCGTTTGGGCTTTGTAATGCTTCGACAACTTTCATGCGTGTGATGAATGATGTATTCAGGCCTTTCCTGGATGACTTTGTGATTGTATATTTAGACGACATTCTTATTTTTAGTGGGACTTGGGATGAACATGTAAGGCATGTGAAGCAAGTATTGGATACTTTACAGAGGGAAAAGTTGTATGTAAAAATGTCTAAAAGTGAATTTGGCAAGACTTCACTTGTATACTTAGGTCATATCGTGGGAGGAGGACAATTGAAGATTGATCCTTCTAAAATTGAAGTAATTGTAAAATGGCCTGAGCCAAAAAGTGTAACCAAGATCTAGAGCTTCTTGGGTGCAGTCCAGTATTGGAGGAGATTCATTCCCAACTTCTCCTTTATAGCAGCTCCTTTGCATGCCTTAACCAGTGTGAAGAACATTTTTCAGTGGGAAGGAAAGCAACAAAAATATTTTGACACTTTTAAGGAGAATATCAGTACCACACCAGTATTATCATTGTCGAATCTTCAACAACCTTTTGAGATCGAGATAGATTCATGCAGATACGCCATGGGTGTAGTATTGATGCAATATCGTAAGCCTATATGTTACCACTCTGAGACTTTTAACCAAGTTGTTGTTAACTATCCTACATATGATAAAGTGTTGTATGCATTAGTCCAAATCATAAAGAAATTGAAGCACTACTTGTTAGGGAAGGAAACAATTATAGATACAGATCACCAGCCCTTAAAGTATCTTCAAGCACAGACCAAACTGCAACAATCTCTACACTACAGATGGATGGGTTTTCTACAAAAATTTCATTTGGTAATCAAGTACAAGAAGGGTACAAGTAATAAGGTAGTCGATATGCTTTCTATACCTCCTATTGTTGCTTCTATTATTTTGAACAATACTTCTTTATGTCATGATAGCTATGTAGAGCAATATGCCATCGATGAAGATTTTAAAGAAGTATATGAGAAGTTAACCCATGGTGCACATGTAGAGGACTATTGTTTGCAGGGGAAACTACTTTATCATCTTGGGAATCTATGTATTCCTACAAGTGAACGAGTCCATGTAATACGAGAAGCTCATACTTCTCTTGTGTCTGGGCATTTTAGTGTAGGGAAAACTATGGCTCATTTGCAGAGGTTTTGTTACTAGCCTCAAATGAAAGAAATTGTAACTAAATATGTAAAGGGGTATGTGATGTGTTCTACTTGTAAGCCCACTAATAGAAAATTGGGGCTATACTCACCACTTCCTTTTCCATCCCATCCATGGGAAAGCATTTCTATGGATTTTTTAGGAAGTTTACCAATGACCAAAGGGGGTCATGATTATTTGTATGTCGTAGCGAATAGGTTCAACAAGATGTGTATCTTGATGCCATGTAAAAAGAAGATCAATGTTGAGAAGACTGCTAATCTATTCTTTTAGCATGTTTGGGTTCACTTTGGGTTACCCACGTCCATTGTCTTGGATCGAGACACTCGATTCCTTGGGGATTTTTGGACTAGCTTGTGGAGAATGATGGACACCAAATTGAAGAGGAGCACTGCTTTCCATCCACAGACTGACGGACAGACAGTGGTGGTAAATAGAACAGTGGTACTTTTGCTTCGAGGCTACTGCAGAAAACATCCTAAGTTATGGGATGAGCATATGCCTTATGTACATCATGCTTATAACCGATATTTACATTCATCCACCCAGAGTTCACCTTTTGAGACATGTTTTGGAAACCTACCAAAGGTTCCTTTGGACTTGAGGTATAGGAGAGATGTCGATGTGAATAAAGAACGAACAGAGGATAGAGCCCACAAGTTCATACAGAGGATTCAGTAGATACACCGGGGAGTCAGGGAACAGTTGGAGAAGAGTCAAGCACAGTATAAAGCTCGGCATGAGAAGCACAGGGTTGATCATTAGTTCCAAGTTGGAGACCGGGTATGGCTTCACATCAGCAAGGAACGATTGAAGGGTGAAGGAAATAAACTCAGGCCTATCCGATATGGACCCTTCACTATCTTGGAGAAAAGCGACACTAATGATTTTCATTTAGATATTCCACCTTATATGCAGATTTACTCTGTTGTGAACGTAGAGAACTTGAAACTTTTTGAGCCTCCCATGATCATGGATCAGGATAAGGAAGTTTCAATACCTTCAGTTGATGAGTTTTCACCTAAGTACTTTGATGAGTTACAAGAAGATATCATCCTGGACAGAAGGACGAGGACTTCACGCAATGGTGATGTTGATAATATTTGAGTAGGCTTAAAGGGCACACATCCAAGAAAGGAAAATCGGATTGAGAAGGACAAAGTGAGGGGACTCTTCCCTCACTTGCCTGTTGATTGATGAAAGCTTTTGGTGGTCCAAAAATCTCTCAATGGGAAGGCGTGATCCAAAAAGGATCCATATACGGCTAAGAACAAATCAGAATGCACAGAGGCAACTTAGAACTCTCAGAATGGCTTCAGCAGATAGAGAAAGGGCAAAAATTAAAATTTCCAAAACTCAGTTAAAATGGCATGATCACGAAGAGCGCGTCGCAATATTTCTAACGGTGCAAACGGCTCGTCAAATAGAGTTACAAATCAAAAAATATAAGCAGTCAAATTTCAGGTCAAACTTGGTCAAAAGTCAAAAGGTCAAGGTGACACGTGGCACCACTGCAAGGGTGACACGTGGCACATCCATACAGATGACATGGCATAGTGTTGAGTTGGCATGGGATGAAGTGGCAAGGTCGTACAAGTATGATGGCAGACACGTTGGCGAATTAAGTTGTGACAAGTGGCATTTTATTGGGCAAATGATATGGTGTCGCGTGGCCTAGTCGTGGGCTGCCACATGGCACCTCTCCAGTGGTTGGAATGTGACAAATTGTATATGACTCCACAGGATTTGAACCCGTAACCTCCTAGCCCAAAGGACTTACAACCTCTGCGCTAACCAATATGCCACGATATAGTTCTTGTTTGTAATATGGCCCAAATTTTATTTAAAGTTTAATAATGTTTCATATGGGGGAAGAAAAGGGCTAGGCCCTCATCCCAGCTCTTGTTTCTATATTAAACCATGCAACCACAACATATCCGCCACATATTTCATATTCCACCAAATAACCAGTCACCATATATGGCATCCTATCAGAAGCTCTGCCAACTGTCCGCTAAGTTTAGCCATCTGCCAACTTTTATAACGAAATGCCAAAAGAAATGAGGGTATGTAGGATTAGACCCCAGAACCTCCCCAACGACCTATGACTTAAAATAGCCACCACCAACCAGCGCGCCAATAGACTCTTTAATGCTAAACTACCTGTATTTTTGTATAAGAAGGGGGATTTCCGCCAGTGTATGGGACGGGGGAGAACCAAGCGCGCCCATACAGATTTTGGCACAGTTTTCGAGATAGGGGCATGCATTTTGAGAGTTTTCTCAGTCATTTATTGCAAAGGTAGGGCATGGAAACCGAGGTAGGGGTGTCTCTTGGGCCTGAAAGTGTTAGACTCGGATCGGGGCGTGCAGACAGACAGTTTTAGGTAATTTGACGCCACGAACCCAGTGGTGATGTTAGTTTTCTAATTTGAGAAAATATTTTGTATCTTAACTCCAGAATGAGGTATAATGTATTTTTCCCAATTCTTTTGTGGAGTTAATAAAAATACCTACCCATTTGAGAACAAGACCCAGAGACATAGTCCACCAGGGACAAACTCTGCTATCAAGTTCTGTGTGTTCATATTGCATGATTATGTCTCTTTCTTTTTGAGATTTTCCTTCTTTATGGTGTACTTTAGTTTATTATCATTTAATACTATTCTTTAATAAGTCACCTGACGAAAATATCATGGATCAATTGTTGAAGTAAGGTCAAAATATTTGTACTAGTCTCATACCGTATATGCAACTAGAAATGCATTAGGAAATCCATGGAAAGAGATTTAAAGTCAACAAAGGAGTTATGCGGTAGCTCAATATACAATTTGGTTTTTGCACCTATAAGTTTTCTCTGAAAAGGCCTCAGACGAATGGAGTCATCCATCAAAGAGTTTGAAGAACACCATAAATGGAAAGTCATAACATGATTGTTAGGATCTTCCCCAGGTTTTTCGTTGAATTTCAGGATGTCGAATGGTAATTTGGCAGGGATGGAGGGCCAAAATGGGGCATGTTGAATGGGATCATTTGTCAAATGTGACAAATCTAGATGATCTAACATAGCAAAAAATGGAAGTTGTTAGTTATTGTGTGGATACTGGTGGTAACCATGTGGCATGGGAACACTAGTAGAACCATATCCAGGTAGTCGTGAGATGGAAAAATTGTATGGTCCTCCCATATATGGTGCTTGACCTGAAGGTCCCCCCGTGTACGATGACTGCCCAGGTTTTTCACCCATGTAAGGTGGTTGTCATGATTGTCCACCCATGTATGGTGATTTTCCTAGTTGTCCACCCATTTATTGTGAATGAATAGATGGATCTCCTACATACTGAGATTGACCTGATGATCCCCCCATGTATTGTGGTTGGTTGAATGGACCTACCATATACAGTGTTTGAATGGATTGTTGTTTTGGAATCATGGGGTTTACGGATTGATAGGGAAAATTTCCTTACTGAGGAATTCCTGTCGGATTGGGTTGACCCCACAAAGGATTAACAACTCCTAGATATGGTTGTCTAGGATACAGGCTAGTGGAAATAGGGATAGAAGGACTTACAAGAGTGGCTTCCCCCCAGGTTTGTTGATGTTACAACCACATAGGTTTCCCCCCAGTAAAAAATTTCCCTCCAGCTGAAGGTTACCCCCCACCTAAAGGTTGGCCTTCAATTGAAGATCGACCTCCAATGTAGGGTGTATTCATCTGTAAGGGTTGAGATGGAGGCTGAGTAGCTTGTGTAACTGTGGTTGTGTGAACGAATTGAATATTCACCATCTGACCGATGGGATGACCAAGTAAAGCACTTGGTGTGAGCATGTGTGGAAATACTGAAACATGAATATTACCTAACCCATGTGCGAAGGGAGATGTATTTGCAAGTGGTTGTGTCGGGGTTACCTAGGTCACCAATGTTTTCAGTAAAGAAGAAGCATTAGCGGTATCAACTATAGGAGTTGTGGATAAAGATAAATTCCCAAGTCCTTCAAGAAAACCAAATGACGATGGGTTCAAGCCAAAAGATTGTGTAGTGGTTGAACCGGGTGGAAAATTATAAGAATAATAGGCATCAAAATATCTCATGGATGGTGGATCAATGAGTGGTAGGTCGAGTGGATCAGTAAAGAGAGGATTCACGTAAGATGCAAGGCTTTCTATGAAGGTTGTGACTGGTTCTTCTACGTGTTGGCCACTTCTAGGAGCTACCCTCTCGATCTCATAAGTTTGATCTTTGATCATTCCTTCATAAGAAACCTTATGTTGAGGTTCCTAAACATTAGGATCCATATCTTGTATACTGTAAAATATTTGATCCTAAGGCCGACTACGAATGTCAAAGAAACACACTCCTAAGAAAACTAAAATCAATCAACCAAGTAAATGTAGGTTCAAGGATCTTTCAAAGATGGGATGTCAAGCCACCAACAAATAAATGAGAAGCAGTTACCCTGACCTCCATGTAACAGCCATTCTCTGTGAAAGTAACCCTTGATTTCACAGGATCACCCTCCAAGGGTACTAAAAGTGTGATACGACATCTTCCCTAGGTATTGTGGGAACCCCCCCATAGTCACCTCTGTAGATACTTAGGAAAGACCACTTATAAGGTTACCAACTCGCAGTCATCCTCCGGGAGGGTACATTCGATAGTCAGGACCGAACGTATGGGAAGGATATCAATGTCCAAAATTTTTCTACAGGAATGAAAACAAGTGGACTGATAAAACTCCTTAGGACCTCGAACGGATTCAAGATTCACAAAGCACCGAGACCAAATGAAACCAGTGACACTTCAAGAAAAACCCCCAATATACGCTCTTTCCACTACGATTGGTCAAGATTTGGAGGGGTAATCTTTGTTGCTCTTCTACACATGACCTCATGTTTATCCCTTGTGTTAGAGGGGGTTCCTAGATATGCTTATACAAAAAATGGATTTGTTTCACTCTTTAGTGTTCTACAATATGTTTAGTGGTCTTGGACACTTTATTCACTTTTGCTAGTCCAAAGACCTGAATCATGTGCTACTTTTGGTATGCTAAAAAACAAACAATATTTATTTGATTTTATTAGCGCGTGGTTGATTTTAATGGATTTTTACTCAGAAGGTTCACATTAATGAAACTAATGATGTGTGAGATTCGACTCCAATAGAATGAAATATAATGAGATGTAATTCTTTCTCTTCGATGAATTCTATGTACGGGAAGGAGAAAAGTTACATTCTTCTTAACACAAGAAAGTACTCAAAAGTATGCAACTTTTAATCTCTGGGAGCAAGATGATGCCAAACTACCAAGCAAATGTTTCTAAAATACAAATGCATATGAAAATTAGGTCTTTTCCAAACATGTACCAAAACAAATTTCCTAAAGAATGAAAAAACTTCTTTGTTCGATTTGTATGCAATGAGATATGCAAAATTTTCTACTTCTTAACTTTCAAGTGAAATGAAAGGGATCAATGTTTGACACAAATAAATACAAGGACAAAAGGAAATCAAACAAAGTGCATTCAAAAAACTGATGAGAACTGAAAGAAATAAAGTATGAGATAACTTGTTCAATCAAGAACTCGAAGATGTAAAAGAGGAAGAAGACAAACACTCTTGAAAATCCTCAAAAATGAGTAGCAAGAATCAATATTCAAGGTTGGTTTGTCGTAAAAAATAGAGTCCTAATCATTCAAAAAGCGAGTTGTTTCAACAAAGACAAAAAGGGATCAGTACAAAACAACATTTGAAAACTCTAGTTGATGAAAACTCTTAAACAGTCAAGCAATATGAAAAATTTGTGAGACAAAGATCAGACAACTAAAAGGTAGGATGAACCAAGGGATCCTTTTAACCCAAGGGAACCATACAATTTCACAACTAGGAGAAATTTGCAAACTCAAAGAAGAAAATGAAATGAGTAATAAATGTCAATTTCTCAATCAAAACAAAGTCAAAGAAAATCTAGGAGACTCTAGGATAAAATCCTCATAACAACAGATTGAGAAAAGTAGGGAAGAACTTCACAAATCCACCTAAAATAAGATATTGGCATCCATGTTACGAAAGGAATGGAGCATTATGGTGCTCCCTAGAAGGCTAAGGGGGAGCATCAGTCAAGTCAATGGTGCCATGGTATCAACTACAAGGGAGTGTTGGTCCTCGAAAATCTTAACAATGGCTTCCAAAAGCTAAAACTCAGCAAAGACTCAATAAATGACTCTATAAAATCTTCAATCAAGAAGAGGGAAGGGGAAATAAATAAGAATCAAGCATCAAACAAGTAAGATCTAATCACAAGCAAGGATAAGACAAACCAAAGGAAAGACTAGTCAAATTCCATTCCCTAATACAGTTTGTTTTTTTTGTTATGAGACATCTTACCCTGTGGACAGGTACAAGCCCCCCTTTGGACCAAGACCCCTTCTTTGGTCCAAATATAGAATGAAACAAATGGTTGATACTTTCCCTTTAAATCTAACTCAACCAATCAAGCAAGAGAGAAGAAGAATGTGGTGTACCTTATTTCGATGTCCATCGTCACTGCTTCAATCCTTGGGCTTCATCTCCAATATCATCAACGCAAATGAAATCCCACAAAGACCAGCAAAAGAATTCTTCCTCATATTCTATATGATTAGATAAAGTAGATCTATCTATGAAGATTAAAACAACAAAAGACAAGCAAATGTAGAACACATGAAATTGAAGGGAATAGGCCAAGCTTATATTAATTGGAAAGCCAATGGAAAGTACTTATAAATTATGTTTGACAATGCAGTAATGTTGAAATTATTAATACAACTGAGAGGGGGGGTGAATCAGTTGTATGTGAGCTTAAACAATTTTAAGTCTATTAAAACATTATTAATCTTTCTTCATGTGGTCATCAACAATATACAGCATATGGACAGTAAAGGTAAAGAACAACAGTCACACATAAAGTATACATAGAGACAGATTTTTCACGAGGAAACCCATAAAGGGAGAAAACCTCTTCTTCTTCGAAATGATAGGTAGTCTTTTAAGTTCTGTACATCATCTATAATTGAGCACCAACTCAATGTGAGGCTGCTACCTCTGTTTTACAAGCTGTAACTTGTTTGAGAGCACCAACTCTCTGGTTTCTCTAGTACCCACTAGAAGGAAGCACCAACTCCCTGAATATTCCAGCATCAACTGGATGGAAGCACCAACTTCCTGAATGTTCCAGCACCAACTGGATGGAAGCACCAACTTCCTGTTACACAAGCTCCAACCTATATAACAGAGAACACTTGTTCTCCCTAGCACCACCCTGCTACCCTTGTTTCTCTGGCTATAACCAGATGAAAGCTACAACTTCCTATGTTCAAGCTCCCACTTGAACCTCTGAGGACAACAGTCCTCCTGAGCACCTCCCAACCTCCCTAAAATATAAATGGCTAAATAAACATTCAACTTTACAGATAAATCAGTTCTTACCAATCTTTCTTTGTTCTGTAAATCTTGTCTTCTGCACACTGTTCTACAGCTCTACTCTTCCTCTGTCTGTTCAGCAGGTATGCTCTGCATCAACTCGTGCTCTCATTCTACTCTTCTTCAACTCTCTGTTATTATGCTCTGCATTTCATCTCACCCTTCACATATGCTCAATCTCCTCTTGCTCTTGCTCTTCGTCTCTATACTTACATTTTTATTCTTTTTCACTTACAGAACAACCAACCCGACACAGTCTCTTTCATCTTATTTTATACACATGAACACACCGGTTCAACTTCCCAACTCCTTAGGAAAAATGACGACAAATGTCTAAGCAACTGAAACACCAACTGATTGGAAATCATGAGTCCATTTCACTAACGGATTTGTAACTGAAAAAGTTAATCTGTGAGAAAGAACAGTAACCCTCCGATCACATTCAAGTTTTATCCACACCGTTGGATGACCTTTATTATTCTTGCCTTTTTAAGTCGGGTTTCGGCATTTCAGCATTCCTGTGCCCAAGTGTCTCGACTCTTCATGTCGCAATCTCCAAAACTCTGAAATGGAGCTTATCTGGACTGACTCCCTCTCTTCCCATGACCAAGTGTTGTGACCACATCCTTATGCATAAGGTGCTTTCGTGATTTTGCATATCGCAAATTCGTAATACAAGTTTCTTTGTTTCTTTTGTCTCTCCATATTGCGATTTGTGAAACTCCGACACAAGCTATAATCAACGATCTAGATTCATTCTCGATTCAATGGTTGTGATTGAATCGTGATTTCGGCACTCTTGTTGTCAAGTGTTTTCGTCACTTCAAAGTCCCGATCCCCGATACTCCATGAAGAAAATCAACGGTCCAGATCACTTCTTAACTTAACGGTTGCGATTAGATCATGAATTCTCATATCGAAATTTCGGCATTCTTGTTGTCAAGTGTTTTTGTCACTTCAAAGTCTCGATCCCTGATACTCTATGAAGAAAATCAACGGTCCAGATCACTTCTTAACTTAACGGCTGCGATTAAATCACGATTTCGCATATCGCGAAATCAACATTCTTGATGCATTGGGTTCTTTGCCTCCCCAAGTCGCGATCCCCGAAACTTCAATATGGAGTTACATCAACGGTCCAGATCCAAGCTTGATTTAACGGTTGTGATTGAATCGCCATATCGCATATCGCGATTTCGGCATTCTTGTTGCCTTGTTTTCTATTCCTCTTGATGTCGCGATCCGCGAAACTCTGATATGGTGTCCATCTGCTGACGTCACACGTGAATTGACATGTGTTGAATACTGCCACGTGTCACTCTGATTCATGACTTACGTGTGCCTGAAATGTTGAATCAGTCTGACACTTGTCATTACCTGATTGTGCCACGTGTCCCTAGCTGACATGGTCTGCTGTTGTGAGTTGGGTCGACGGTCTTGATCACATCTTGATCTGATGGTTCAGGTTCAGTCAGGATTTCACACATCGCGATTTCGGGGTTCCTGATGTCAATAATTTTTGACATGTCCAACTCTCGATCCCCGAAACTCCGACAAGGACTGGGATCAACGATCCAGATCAAAGCTTGATCTGACGGCTCAGATTTCATCGCGATTTTTCATATTGCGATTACGCCCTCTTCTCCTTTCACTTTAAAGATCGTGCAGGTTCTCCTCGATCCAACGGTGGTCAGACCCTGCGCTCGGATCTGATGGTTGAGATATGTCTCCCTCTTCAACTATTAGAGATTCTTCTTCTCAAGAGATTCTTCTCAAACTTTCGCTCATTCACTGCCTTCGATCATTCGTTGCCTTCGATCATTCACTGCTTTCAATCATTCACCTGTCTGAACTTATCTTCTATTTGTCTGTCGATTACAAACTTGTTGTTCTCATGTCATCTTCACTGTTGCCATCAATGACAAGCATTCGTTGTCTGATAACTGTCTGTTAAATATTTTCCAAGAATATCCCCCTTTGGCATTGATGGCAACACAAGCACCCACATGTATTCAGATCTTCTCTCCTGCTCTTTTCTCCCCCTTTGACATCAATGTCAAAAAAGAACCATTATTCCCCTGATCTGTTATAAAAACCTGTTCCCCCTGTCAACTATAAGCATCTTGGAAATACACCAGATATTCAATAAGTACTCCCCCTGACCAGGTGAACAGATTAGGCACAAGAGATTATAACCCCCAACTTTTGACGAAGATATCCAAAAGGAGTTGTTGTTGATGGTTTAGTAAAGATATCAGCAATCTGTTATGTAGAAGGTATATAATTCAGTTGAACAATTCTATTGTAACTTGTTCTCTGAGAAAATGGTACTTGATTGGAATATGCTTAGTCTTGGAATGAAGAACAGGATTCTTGGAGACACTAATGGCACTGGTGTTATCACAGTGAATTGGAATGGGATCAGTGTAATTTACCTTCAGGTCTGCAAGAGTTTGTATCATCCATAAAATTTGTGTGCAGCAAGTAACAGCAGCAATATATTCTTCCTCTGTAGTAGATAAAGAAATGGATCCATGCTTTTTACTAAGCCATGCAACTAATGAGTCACCAAGAAAAAATGCTCCTCCACTGGTGCTTTTTCTCTCATCAACACAGTTTGCCCAATCTGCATCTAAATAAGCAGTTAACTGGAAATTTTTATTTCTAGGATACCATAGTCCATATGTCATTGTTCCCTTCAGGTATTTAAATATTCTTTTGACAGCTACCAAATGACTCTGTTTAGGAGCAGACTGAAAACGACCTACCATTCGAACAGCTTGCATTATATCAGGACGAGATGATGTGATGTACAGAAGACTGCCTATCATTGAGCGATATGTCCTTTGATCAACATTAGGTGAGATATCATTTTTTATCAACTTGCAACCGACCACCATAGGTGTGCTAACTGTAGAGGATTCTTCCATCTGAAATTTATTCAATATCTCTTTCAAATATTTTTCTTGAGAAATAAAAATTCCTGCAGAGCTTTGTTTTACTTGTAAGACAAGAAAATATGACAGTTCTCCTATCATGGACATTTAAAATTATGTTTGCATAGAATTAGAAAACCATTGGACAGATGATTCATTAGTACAGCCAAAAATAATATCATCTACATAGACCAAAACAACTAGTAAATTATCACCTTCAGACTTAATGTAAAGGTTACTGTCAACAGTACCTTTCTTGAACCCTTTTTCTTGTATAAATTTGTCCAATCTATAATACCAAGCTCATGGTGCTTGTTTTAGTCCATATAAGGCCTTCTTCAGCTTACAAACATAATTAGGATTGTCTGTCAATGAGAATCCTTCAGGTAGCTCCATATATACTTCTTCCTCTAGATCTCCATTAAGAAACGCTGACTTAACATTCATCTGATAAACTTTGAAATTCTTATGACAAGAATAAGCAAGAAACATTCTGATAGCTTCCAATCTTGCCACTGGTGCAAAAGTTTCATCAAAGTCCTGACCTTCAACTTGTGCATATCCTTTACAGACCAATCTAGTTTTATTTCTAACAACTTGTCCTTTTTCATTCATTTTATTCTTGAAGACCCATTTGGAACCTATTACATTCTTATCTTCGGGTCTAGGGACCAGCTCCCAAGTATTGTTCTTCTCAATCTGATCAAGCTCTTCATTCATTGCTCTAATCCAATTATCTTCCTGGCTAGCTTCCTCAAA
>ML789773.1:0-42089 GCA_009831015.1 Picea engelmannii | reverse complement strand
CAACTCTTAAAAAATACTTGCTAATTGCTTCATCTTCATTCATCTTTAGTTGTTCAAATTTCAATCTGTATGTTTGAAGTTTGGCATCTTTTACTTTCTCATTTCCTTCATAATTGTTAATAAGTTTATCCCACATTGCTTTGCCAGTATCAAGATGCATCACCTTTACAAACTCAGCTTCAGCAAGTCCATTCAAGATAGCATTCATCCCCTTAGCGTTAAAACTAAACTCTAACTTATCATCCTTGGTGGCTAGCACAACAGGCTTTGTATATCGAGTCTCCACTACATCCCAAACATCAGCACCCAAGGCCATTAAGTATGTTCTCATTCTAATCTTCCAGAAGGCAAAATTTGTTCCATCAAACAGAGGGGGCTTAGAGGCTGAAGTCCCTTCATGACTTGTCATGTTTAAGCTTATAGATCTACCTTTAAATAAAAGGAACCCACTTTGATACCAATTGTTGAAATTATTAATACAACTGAGAGGGGGGGGTGAATCAGTTGTATGTGAGATTAAACAATTTTAAGTCTGTTAAAACATTATTAATATTTCTTCATGTGGTCATCAACAATATACAGCATATGGACAGTAAAGGTAAAGAACAACAGTCACACATAAAGTATACACAGAGACTTATTTTTCACGAGGAAACCCATAAAGGGAGAAAACCTCTTCTCCTTCGAAATGATAGGTAGTCTTTTAAGTTATGTACATCATCTATAATTGAGCACCAACTCAATGTGAGGCTGCTACCTCTATTTTACAAGCTGCAACTTGTTTGAGAGAACCAACTCTTTGGTTTCTCTAGTACCCACTAGAAGGAAGCACCAACTCCCTGAATATTCCAGCACCAACTGGATGGAAGCACCAACTTCCTGAATGTTCCAGCACCAACTGGATGGAAGCACCAACTTCCTATTACACAAGCTCCAACCTGTATAACAGAGAACACTTGTTCTCCCTAGCACCACCCTGTCACCCTTGTTTCTCTGGCTACAACCAGATGAAAGCTACAACTTCCTGTGTTCAAGCTCCCACTTGAACCTCTGAGGACAACAGTCCTCCCGAGCACCTCCCAACCTCCCTAAAATATAAATGGCTAAATAAACATTCAACTTTACAAATAAATCAGTTCTTACCAATCTTTATTTGTTCTATAAATCTTGTCTTCTGCACACTGTTCTGTAGCTCTACTCTTCCTCTGTCTATTCAGTAGGTATGCTCTGCATCAACTCGTGCTCTCATTCTGCTCTTCTTCAACTCTCTGTTATTATGCTCTGCATTTCATCTCACCCTTCACATATGCTCAATCTCCTCCTTCTCTTGCTCTTCGTCTCTATACTTACAGTTTCATTCTTTTTCACTTACAGAACAACCAACCCGACACAGTCTATTTCATCTTCTTTTATACACACGAACACACCGGTTCAACTTCCCAACTCCTTAGGAAAAATGACGACCACTGTCTAAGCAACTGAAACGCCAACTGATTGGAAATCATGAGTCCATTTCACTAACGGATTTGTAACTGAAAAAGTTAATCTGTGAGAAAGAACAGTAACCCTCCGATCACATTCAAGTTTTATCTGCACCGTTGGATGACCTTTATTATTCTTGCCATTTTAAGTCGGGTTTCGGCATTTCGGCATTCCTGTGCCCAAGTGTCTCAACTCTTCATGTCGCGATCTCCGAAACTCCGAAATGGAGCTTATCTGGACTGACTCCTTCTCTTCTCGTGACCAAGTGTTGTGACCACATCCTTATGCATAAGGCGCTTTCGTGATTTCTCATATCGCAAATTCGTAATACAAGTTGCTTTGTTTCTTTTGTCTCTCCATATTGCGATTCATGAAACTCCGACACAAGCTATAATCAATGGTCTAGATTCATTCTCGATTCAATGGCTGTGATTGAATCGCGATATCACATATCGCGATTTTGTCACTCTTGTTGTCAACTGTTTTCGTCACTTCAAAGTCCCGATCCCTGATACTCCATGAAGAAAATCAACGGTCCAGATCACTTCTTAACTTAACGGCTGTGATTAGATCACGAATTCTCATATCGCGATTTCGGCATTCTTGTTGTCAAGTGTTTTTGTCACTTCAAAGTCCCGATCCCCGATACTCTATGAAGAAAATCAACGGTCCAGATCACTTCTTAACTTAACGGCTGTGATTAAATCGCGATTTCGCATATCGCGAAATCGGCATTCTTGATGCATTGGGTTCTTTGCCTCCCCAAGTCGCGATCCCTGAAACTTTGATATGGAGTTACATCAACGGTCCATATCCAATCTTGATTTAACAGTTGTGATTGAATCGCCATATCGCATATCGTGATTTCACCATTCTTGTTGCCTTGTTTTATATTCCTCTTGATGTCACAATCCGTGAAACTCTGATATGGTGTCCATCTACTGACGTCGCACGTGAATTGACACGTGTTGAATATTGCCATGTGTCACTCTGATTCATGACTTACATGTGCCTGAAATGTTGAATCAGTCTGACACTTGTCATTACCTGATTGCGCCACGTGTCCCTAGCTGACGTGGTCTGCTGTCGTGAGTTGGGTCGACGGTCTTGATCACATCTTGATCTGACGGTTTAGGTTCAGTCGGGATTTCACACATCGCGATTTTGGGGTTCCTAATGTCAATAAATTTTGACATGTCCAACTCTCAATCCCCGAAACTCCGACAAGGACTGGGATCAATGATCCAGATCAAAGCTTGATCTGACGACTCAGATTTCATCGTGATTTTTCATATTGCGATTATGCCCTCTTCTCCTTTCACTTTAAAGACCATGTAGGTTCTCCTCGATCCAACGGTGGTCGGACCCTGTGCTCGGATCTGATGATTGAGATTTGTCTCCCTCTTCAACGATCAGATATTCTTCTTCTCAAGAGATTCGTCTCAAACTTTCTCTCATTCGCTGCCTTCGATCATTCACTGTTTTCGATCATTCACCTCTCTGAACTTATCTTCTATTTTCCTGTCGATTACAAACTTGTTGTTCTCATGTCATATTCACTGTTGCCATCAATGACAAGCATTCGCTGACTGATAAATGTCTATTAAATATTTTCCAACAGTAACTTATCCAAGATCTCCTCATCCATCCCCTTGCATGAATCTCTTACGATCAGAATGATGATATTTCAATAATTTCCTCTTCCCTTCACCATGGAAATGACTACAATTTATAGGATTGGGAGTCTCAACCACCATGAGATAATAAGGGAAGTGGTTAAGGATATGGCTCCATGAGTTGGGATTTGATCCTAAGATAGTTCTATAGGATCGGATTCGACCCAAAAAAACTTCCCCCATTAAGATTTGTCCCTTAAGAATAGTCGGGATGCGCCATATATTCCTATAACCACATTGGCACTCCCTTTAAGTGAGAGATAGAGTGCCATTGGTGCTCCCTAAGCAAGGAAGGGGAGTGCTAGTGCCCCCTAAGCATGAGTAGCAGAGCGCCACCCTTCATGAATGCCCAGAAATTATCAATTTTTCCAAGTAAAAGGTCTGGTTCTGGACCTTAAATAGTGGGTTTTCTCTTCCAAATTGACTTAGGGATTGTGACAAATGTGTTTCATGGTGTCGAGGGTTGCGACAATTAGCAAAGTGAATGTGACACTCAGTAAAATGCATACAACACTTGAGATAGTGCATGCGACACTTAATAAGGTGCATATGTCAGTTTGTGACACTTAGGGTGGGAAACTTAAGTGTGACATTTTGATGTGTAACAATTATGCCAAAGTAGGGGCCAAGATGATGGACTTAGAAGGGAATGAATTTAATGTGCTCACTGCCACATGAAAGGGTCCTAGTTATAGGTACTTCGAGGCTACGCAATTCCTCCCCATCCCCAAAGAGTTATTTGATAAGTCCCCTCAAGGAGAATACGAGGAGGTTTAGGTATGTGATATACAAGCGAATTGACGCCAATTCATATTATGGATATAGGAATGATGGGGATGGTATCTTGGAGAAAGTCATGAAGCCCTCAGAGGAGGAGATGCAAAGCAGAGCATTGAGGAAGTGGCAAAGGATCAAGTCCATACGTTAAGTTATTAGTGGCAATGAAGAGTGACCTTTGTTTTTTCCTCCATAAACCTTTAATTGTGGAGGTTTCCATATGTACTTTGTCAATTAAATTGTTTCCCAATGCATTTTTACGTAACAACCGCTCTATTGGGATTTCAATAGCATTGGTGCGCTATAGTATATCACACATGTATATTGTGTTTTTTCAAATCATGTTGATGTTGTTGTTGTTTGATTTATAAAATGTATAATAAGTACACTAATGATTTCTCTGATTTTAAATTAAATTTAAGATGTATCACTCATTAGAATTTAGAGTTGTCATAAAATGTTTAACTTTGGTTTTATGAAATCGTTTACTTTGGATTGCAATTGTGAAAACTTAAACTATTAATGCCATATAATGTTAAATTCATCTTCAAGTTGAATTGTTTAATTTCCAACAAGATACAGTATGTTGATTAAACATATTGACAAAGAAAATTACTTTTATGAAATGTTGTTTTCTCATTTATTTTATTGATAACATTATAATAATTGTTTGTGATTATATTTATAATTGTTATATTTATGAGTAGTGATGGTACAAATATCTTCCATATTGGGATGTTCTTTTTTTTCAATAATTATATTGGGATAACTTATGCCAAGTGTCATATTAAACTATAAAATGCACCTCACTTTATATTAATAACATAAAAAAAAATGTCGTTAATAGAGTCAATATGTTTTTTTTTAGTTTGTAGGTGAAAATGTCAATTTTTTAAAAATAGACATGTATTTTTAAATTATAATACATGTTACATGAAAAAATATTAAAATAATAGGAAAAAAAAAATTTATAAAAAAAAAATTATATATATTTGGAATTAATAAAATATATATCTATAAATGCATACAATTCATCAAATATATATATATATATATATATATATGCAATTTCATCAAAGATGATTCTATGGAAACTATTTAAAAATATTGTAAAAATGAAACACAATGCAAATGATTTGGAAATGATGAATTTAATTAGTTGGTTTATGCAGTCCCAACCACCACCGTGTTTTTTAAGACAAAATAAAATTTGACATAAAGTCATTATATATCATGGACATATGATACTTTCTCTCCCAAAAAATTTAATTTTACATAATGTCCATGCATCCTATGACATTAATGTTCTATGTAAATTCTAAAATTACTAATATTCATTCTCATATTTCTTGTAATCATGTAATCAAAATCATTTTATTAATACATACAGCTTATCAAATAAATAATATACAACTATCTTCTATCTTCCACAATTAATCCTAAGAGATCCTTAAATAAGTGATGTTTTCTATATTCCCATTATGAGCCTATTTGATATTATAGGGCCCTTTGCATGATGAATAATCCATAAAGCATCAAATTTAAGGGCAAATACATTAGTTTTCACATGTGAGCCATATTCGGCCCTAATACAATCCCTAGTGTGCAAAAATTATAATGGCTAAGGTTCATTATTAATATATAAAAATATTAAAAATATTAAACAAACTCAATAAATAAAATAAAGAAAATTCCATGTGTAGAAGTTGTAAGGAGCTTAGTCCCCATATTTGATTTAATAATTGTAACATACAACGAAACATTTTATAAAATTGTTGTCGAAGTAAGCAATACATTTACATTAGTTCCATTGAAAATACAAAAATACAATTATTCAATCATCTTTTTCTTACGTCCCAAGGGGACATCTAAAGATAGACCCAATGCAAGGCATTTTTGACGAGCTTTTCGTGGTCTACGAAAGTTATAGTTTATTAACAACTCCTCACTATGAGACAAACTATGTATTGTATGATAAAAAACAAATTTGGATGCCTTCATTTTCATAAAGAACTCTTTGTCATTGGAGTGTTCCTCAAAGGAACAATTTTCACTAAATAATGAGGCCCTACAACTATTTGTGAACCCTACGATATTCCCATGAGTTCGTGGACGACCGTCGATATATAGCAGGTTTTTCATGTTAAAGTTTCCAGAAGCATAACCATTCATGCACATACTATACATGAAAATGTTATGTTTGTATTTAACAATATTCAAGTAATCGGATCGACTATAAAGAGGACCACAAAATGACATAAGTGTCATTGATTGTTTGGGAGGAACAAATACATGTGAAAGGATAAACAACCCAAGATTTGAAATATCATTTTAGACTTGGAAATCATATAACTATTACCAAAAAAAGAGAATTTGGTTCCAACATCATGCACATGCATGAACGACAGCCAAGTGCCATACAAAGATTGGTTGTAACTGGTTTGGTATTTACTTTGTAGATGGATAGGAAGAGGGAAGTCATCGCTACATTCCAACAATTGAATAGACTTTTGTGTGTACTTGGACATTTTTTCTCTTAGCTCATACAACTTTTTTGATCTCCTAATAGTGATGTTTTGGGTAGTATTGATATCATACTTTGGCTCACTAAAAGAACTCTTTGTTGACGCAACAAAAGGAGATGGGTTGGCCGATTTAGGAGGAAATATAGTTGATCTAGCTTCCAAATTTTCACAAAAGGAACATAGGGAGGTGTTCCTATGTGTCTTTTCTATATCACCTATTAGATTATTGATCGTAGTGGGAGGTATTATACCATCAACTTTGGGTAGTCGATCATTAATATAATCATACAATATGACACGTCAAGGGTTCTTCTTCCACCCTTTACATTTTAAACAACCACATACCACTGGCATGTCATAACAGGTTACTGGAGGATAGCATGTTACAATTAGCAAGGTAAAGTGGATGTCCATTTTCATAAAACATTTGTCTGCGGTATCTTTCTCCTGATAAGATCTTACGACATTTTTTCACTGGTGGAATATCTTGCTCCTCTGATGTAACATCTCGCTCTTGTGTGCACTTCTGATGTGACTTATTCTTTTAGGACACTTGCGTGCAAGTGATCCGGTTCATTATATGAGTGACTGCTTCGCTTGATTTATGATGTTATGTTATGTTATTATGTATAGACAGGTGTTATTGGCTGGCTTCTCCTGAGTGTGCAGGACCCTTGACAGATTGAGGATGTCGATGGAATCGATGGACCTCCTTGGGCTCTGGATCAAGTCAAGGAGTGGATTGTTTATGGTTTGTATATTTATGTTATTGCATATGTGACATATGACTGATATAATATGATGTTGTTTATGGATCGCTAGCATGTTTGTTGGTGGATGCAGGCTGACGATAGCTTGCTAACCAGACTCACATTTGGAGTAAAGGGGTCATGACTCATGCATGACAACCAGAGATATTGAGGGATAGGTGTGGCAGCAGCCCTGCCACAGCCTACTAGCACTCTTGTCGTGGCTCGAACTATAGGTTAACGATTACCTAGTTCGAGATATCCACGATGTATTGAGGGCAGACTGAGATAGTCACTCATGAAGATTCTAAAGGGCGCACAATAAGGCAGGGTCCTTATTCCTTAGAGTACCTTAGTCTCCCACAAAGTCACCTAACGGAGTATTGACTCCAAGGGCTTGACGTCTACCAAAATCAGTCAAAAGGCAAGTGTCACCCTTGGAGCACGTAGTGCGTCTTGAAGGGCACATCGCGTAAAAGAAACATGAATGCAGGCGAGTGGCACCCTTGGATAATTTAGTGCATCTTGAAGGGCACGTCACGGTTTTAACACTGGTGAGTCAATGAACCTAGGTACCTAGAAAACAATATCTCATTTTGACCTGGTCATCCTTAAGATATTTGTTGCATGAGTAAAGTTTTTTAAAAAAATATAAAATTTCCCCTTAGAAACATTTGTTGAGCCTAGTTGAATTTAAAGCCTAGGTCTAAGTAGCATGAGAACTAAAAATTTATTTAAGTAACAGAGGGGGGATGAAGAAAATGGGGGTAAAAAAATAAATTTAAAAATTTAATGGAGGATCAAATTAATTAAAAGATTAATTGTTGGCTAAATGCAACTTACTAATTTAGAACTTAGACAAAAAAGGGGGAAACTTAAATACAAAAGGAATGTGGAACATAGAAGGGAATCTAGTCTAGAGAACTTTCCAAATTCGAACTCAACTAAGCGTTAAGAAGGGTGTCAGTCATTAAGGGAATGTGAGGGAATAAAGGGACATCGAGGAGCGTTTTTAGGAATGCTTTTAGGTGGATGAGGGAAATTGACAATTTAAATTAATTAATTAATTGAATTTTTGGTGCAACTAAGGGATCAAGTGACAAGTGTACAAGGGATAATTTACCTAATAATAAATTGAATAAAAATAATTTAATGTGTGTTATGGCAAGAAGTCACTAAGAAAAATCTATAAAAGAAATGGCGGAGGAGGGGAATGGATCACATCTGGTATGCGTAAGGTTACACTACCGGATTTTTCTCTTGATTGATTTTTCCTGTGGGAGTTTGGATACCCAACTCAGATAGGGATTGGTAGATCAACCTTGCGAGGAAATTTGGGTGCTAGCTTTCTCTGGTTGTGTGTGTGGCCCCTTCACAACTCAGGGGGCTCAGAGGAAGAATAGTACCCCTAGTGTTGGTTGGGAGGTACCGGTGAGGTCTCAATGGTTAGCAAGCGGGAGACAAGAGGGAGTGCAAGTGCGGAACAATGTCTTCGACTTCGTTGGCAATGGTACTATCATCGAGACTTGTATCTAATCTGCGTCAAATTTGTTATAGACTGTATGGTAATTCTTGTAACTATTATGTGTCGAATTTTTTATAAACTGTATGGGATTTCAGTATTTAATCTGCGTTGAATTTGATATAAACTGTGTGGTATTTCTTGCATCTAGTCTGCATCGAATTTGTTATAAAGTGTATGGTATTTCTTGTATCTAATCTACATCGAATTAGTTATAAATTGTATGGGATTTCAGTATTTAATCTGCATTGAATTTGATATAAATTGTATGGTCTTTCTTCCATCTAGTCTGCGTCGAATTTGTTATAGACTGTATGGTGCTTCTTGTATCTAATTTGTGTCGAATTTGTTATAAACTGTATGGTATTTTAGTATTTAATCTACATTGAATTTGATATAAACTGTATGGTAATCCTTGTATCTAATGTGCGTCGAAATTTTTATAAACTGAATGGTATTTCTTGTATTTAAACTGCGTTGAATTTCATATAAAATGTATGGTATTTCTTGTATTTAATCTGCAATGAATTCGATAATAAATTGTATGGTATTCCGCCCTTGGAGGTATTCGCCATTGTACTTTGCCACTGGCTGGCGTAATGGACTGTCGTAATTATTTAACTTTTATTTAGGTATGGTCCTCGTCTGGTTGTTAGATGAGTGGTTAAACTAATTTATCGTGCATGAGAAACTGGAGACCAGAGCACGCAGCCATTTAACTACAGTTGATGTACTGTTGGAGTAAACTAGCCCAGCCGCTAACTCGCGGCTGAGAACTCCGAAAGGGCGGACAGCTGAAATCCGTGGCGAAAATGAAAGGCGCAGATAGGTGAGGAAAGACAGAAAATGAAATGCACAGGCAGCTCGAAAATGAAACGCCTGGACAGTTGAGGAAATTTAAATGGTAATCTGAAAGGTTAATCATTTAAATGTGGCAATCATATAGTGCTACAGTAATTTCTTAATATGATTAGGTAAATGTTAACCATCAGATTAGAATTTTAGATTTAAATGATAATCTGAAAGGTTAATCATTTAAACGTGGCAATCATATAGTGCTACAGTAATTTCTTAATATGATTAAGTAATTGTTAACCATCAGATTAGAATTTTAGATTAAAAGTTGATTAATTGTGCTCATTGTCAATAAGTGTACGCCTTTCGGCATAAATACCAAGTGAATCCCCTCCTTTCGACATAAATACCAAGTGAATCCCCTTTTTCCTATTCGCTTTCAAGTTTTCCAGAAATTGAAACTTTTATGTGACCGTTGCACTTGGATAACCAAGGGGCGAGCTTCCTCTTCAGCAAGGTAGTCCAAAATCAGGGTCTGTACACACACCCTTCCACCTTTTTATCGAGTCAAATCGCATCTCGCCTGAGCTTGCGTGTCATCCCACCTAGTGATCCGTTTAGAGCGCGGCCTTAGGTTAAGACCTGCGAACTTCAATTTTGTCTCAAGTTGATTCGAGATGGACAAAGGGCGTGTCTTTGGCTACCCTTGAAATTCTGATGCGTCGGGATCCTTCCCCGTAGTGGTTTCTCTCCTTCATTTGCACACCCACCTCTCTCTTTGTTCCTTATTTTTTTCAATGTCTCTTTAGGATAGCCTTTCCCCTCTAATTTACAGAACGTCTCCCTCCTCCTATCTCGAGTTCTCTGGGCGATTTTGGGGCCTATGCGGACTTGCAGGAGCTTACCTGGACCCCTTCCCATCTCCTCTCTTGCTAATGCATTTGGGTAGAGGAAACTCGTTGGTGTCGACTCTTGCCTCTGCCATTCGTATCTCTCGGCAGCCACCTTCTAGATGGATATCCCTGCCGTTAAAAAGAAATTTATTTTTCCACTACCATTCTTAAATTCTGCCTAGCGATTTCGGAGTGTCCTCAGTGCTCTTGTTGTTGGCCTTCCTCTATGCATCTCGCCCAGCTCCCCAGTAGATTCCATTACCTTTTCCCCGCGTTTTTGTCAGTAAGAAACCCCCTACGCGTGGGAAATTTCCTCCCATCTCGTACGTTTACCTCTCTACCTGGCATAGATTCCATCACTTTTTACGCCGAAAGGTGTACACCTATTGATCATGGGCACATTTAATAGGTTTTTAGTGCTTAATCAGTTTTGTATGGACAAGATTAAATATTGATGGAATATTCTTAGTAGTCCCAATAAATCAACGGTTGTGATTTCAACCACTAACTTCCTCACTATTATAAAGACATCAGTTTACATGTTTATTTTTTTACTTTTACTTAATCATATTTAAAATTTACTATAGTGGCTCCCTGATTTCCACGTATGAGTGATTAGGGTTTCATTTTCTATGCAAACCTAAACCTTTGGCCTTCACCAGCCACGTTCTGGACACACTGCGTTCTTCCAGTGAACTCCTTTCGACTCCTTCCATCCACCTCTAGGTGTTTCTCTTTCCCGACGGTTCAGGTTTTGCAAGCCGTCCTTTCGACATTCACCAGCCACGAATTTGTGGCTATGCTAGTTATAGAATAACTGACATTGCGTTAATGGCTACTCCAGTACAAAAAGAAATAAAAAGAATCTGGATTTTTGGTTTAATGTGAGTGCTAGATGATTTTTGTTCTTTAATTGCTACCCCCCTTAATTAATTAACTAAAATAGTTACTGGTGAATGGAAGATAGGTCAGTTAATAGTTAGATTTTTATGAATGTTAGAATGATGGTTAATTCCCTTCTCCTTATTACTTCTCTTATGTATTATTCTAATATTATGGACATTAGAATAATAATAACCTTGGTAGGATAAGGGTTGTGTGTCTTCCGTTCATGTTTTATTTTATTCAAATTAATCGATTTATATCTGAGTGCATTATAGGATTTATATTCAAATTAATGGTACAACAAGTTCAAAGGATTAATTGTTAGTCGATGATGGTGCATTGAAGAAGGATGATTGAGTTTATCACTTGCACCATGAAAATAACTAGTTGGATGAGTGGCTAAGTAGATGGGCTCCTCGTTCGCACTGGAATTCTTCTAGAGTGTAGGTTGTTTTATTTTAGACCCCTTGTGCGCAACAAATTTGAAGTAAGGAATGTTGGATTAGTCATTGGATTGCTTGCGCTACAAGGAAAATTGAAGATGAATGACATAGTTAATAGAATGAATGCGCACAATAAATCAATGAATGATTAGATAATTAAATCATTTCCTTGTGCGCATTGAATGTTTATTGCAACGCTTGATGTTAGACCCTAGTATCCTCACGTGCATCAAAACCTTGAAGTAAAGACTGATAGTATAGACATTAGACTACCTACGCATAGTGAATTGTGATGTGGTGAATGATCGTTAGACCTTAGATTCCTTGAGAAATGAATTAAATGATGATACTCTTGCACCTCAACTCTAGGCGATGAATGATCTTATGTATATGATCAGTTTTCCTTATGCAACAGATATAATTGTTTACCTTGCACTTTCTCTTATGTTGTCATACGTTGGATTATCAACCCTTGATTGTGTCATGGATGTACTAATGTATGTTGGATTAATGCTCCTTACTTGCGTCATCGAATGTTTTATTGAACGATGGGTTGCAATCTTTACTTGAGTTATTAGATTTAACAATGAATAATGGATTAACAACCTTATTGTGACATTAAATCATTAATGAATGATCGATGTAGACATTAGACTTCTTGCACCTATGAATTTATGTCATGTGTGATGGTTTAGAAATGGTTTATTTTGCACCTTGATGATCATTGAATGTTAAGATTGTACCTTTAGGCGTCGTCATTAATTGTAGAACGCATTGATGTTGGGATGTTGTGAAATATGGTGTTAATACATCGATAGGTGTGTCGTGGTCCTGGGGATGATGTTCGACATTGTTTCGTAAATGATTATTATTGCGTTATTATGGTTCGTTAATATATGTGATTAATGTGTCGATGATGTTGCTAATTATTTTGTTGTTCTAGTTTTCCTATTGCAATTTAAAAAAAAATGGCTAGTTGTACGTCGTTTGTATGTCGTAACGGCGGGGTCGTTACATCCAAATTCGATCCCAATTTATGATCATACAAAATTCAATGAACAATTATTCAAATGCATGTGCTTAAATGACATAAATTCAATCAGAAAAATGAATTATAAATAAAATCTAGACTTACTTCAAACGGTGTGGGAGAAATTGACAAACTTACAATGATATGGAATGAGTTGGAATCTAAAGTATTGGCCATTTGATATTATAACCTTATTTTTCCTGCATTTGAGCCAAAACCATCATTAATACGTGCATGAATCTGATATTAAAATTTATCGTTGTGTTTATGTATTTTATAATGCACCGGTGTGTATATATGTAGAATGCATCGGTGTGGCGAACTCTGCAACACACCAAACTGTCACATCCGTTAAAACCTCTGCAAACCAAAACATCTGTAAATTTTAATAGTAAAGGTTTGCATTTCTATTTTGTCGATAAAATTGGTATTGATGCATTGTTTACTATATACACATCGGGCCACACTATTCGGTGAGGTGCATCAATTTGATGAAAAAAATAATTTTTAAAATATATAGTTTAATAAGTGTTTTTACATAATAATAGAAAAAAGAGAGGGAATTTCATTTTTCAAAATGTATTTGTTTATAAATGAAAACACTATTCATTAGTTAGTTTTTTTGGCATAATTTAGAGGGAAGATTTGTGGAAGAGAGAACCACGAAATAATTTGGAGTCGCTGGATTTTTTTGAAAAGCCAAAATTGGAAGGGATCCGTAGGGCACATACGAATTCGTAGATAAGAAATTTTAGGTATGTGATTTCATTCTACCGACAATTTCAATATTTTCCTATTTGATTCAAACTATTTTCAATGCATGTTAAAAAAATATATAAAGGTTTCATAGTTACCTTCGATATTGGAAGTTATAGCTTTCTTGTTGTTTTTTCTTGCTCTCCTTTTTTTTAAGCAATAAATTTTTATAGGGTTTATTTTTATAAGCAATAGATTTTTTTAAGGTTTATTTTTTTCAGCAATAGATTTTTATAGGGTTTATTTAGTTGCATATGGGGAATTTGGTATCCATTGCAATGGTACAACTCATTGCATCGGATCCAAAACCCTATCAACTCTGTCATTGTCAACGATTTTTTTAAAATATTTTATGTGCTACGTGGTGCACACTGTACAGGAAAGACACCTAGGTTCACGCTGTACAGGAAAATCACCATGGTGCATTGTATAAACAAGCACACCAGGGCACATATATCTATGTAAAGCACTAAGTGGTCAAAAAAATAAATAGCATTGATTTTGTATTGTATGTGTACAGGTTAGCGGTGCACAATGACTAACATTACATGTCGATGCAAGTATATTCTTGACGCCCCAGTGTGTTATGTTTAATGAAGCGCACTGAAATAATAGATTGTAAAAAAAAATCAGAATTTCTATTTCTGATGATTTCTGGTTTTTTTTATACAAGATGGCTGATAGAATTTCAAAGTAAACATCTTATTGTAGCGAGCGCGATGGTAGTTGATCCCAAGAAGAGAGGCAAGCAAGTTATTTAAGTTTTATTAAAAAGTTAATATATGATTTGAAATATTTGGAAGTTTAAATCAATTATGTGTATTGGTTAATGAGTTTCATGCAGAGCAAAAACTTGAAGAAACTTGATAAGATTGTCTGCAATCTGAGTGCAAAAGAGCATAAAACCTTTATGGAAATGTTGCAAAGAGAGGAAATTGGTGGATTGAAAGGTAATCAACATTAAGTTTTTCTTTGACTTTTACTAAAAATGAATTTCTTAACATAGCACCAGAATAAGTGGACAAAGGTCCCTATCAGAAGTTTGATCTGGGTTGCCCGGGACTCAAACCCGGAGCTCGTCGGATGGAGTGGATTATATGATCCTTAAATATCAGTAAGAGTAAGAAATCTCTCCCCAAACCGTGCTTTCAATTCTCATCGCAATTGCTAACAAGTTTTAAAATCTCGATTTCACTTTTTTTTAATGTTATGCAGCGACCGATGGCGAGGGAATGGAATATTGTCATAAGAGGAAAAAAAAAATTAAGGATGTAAATGATGATGAAGGCTTTGTCATCAGTTCATTTGGAGTGGTGCTTAAAGTTAATTAGAGGGGAAAATTGTTTTACAGATCTTTGAGGGATATAGTGGAAAGAATGTATAGACGTCATTTCCACTTACAATACAAAAATCAATCCAGTGACTCCAAGAATCAGGTTATACGTTTATTACAAGAAGCGTTCCTGGAGCCATGGCCAATGTGACCCATGAGACTTGTAATAGAAAACATTTACAATAACAAAAAAGAGTCATATAAAAGGTATTATTACTAAACATGTTTTTCTATAATATTTTTCAATAATTATCAAATTAATTTGTTTTTCTATATTTACTTTCATGTCCATTTAAGAAAACATTATTGTGCTTTTTCATTTTTCGGGAAGATCATGAAAATTCCAAGCGGCAAACGAGGGGAGGGGAAATCTAATACATGCCAGTAGGGATGTCCAAAAGAGTGTATAAGGAGATGGTAAAATAAATGAACATAATTGCATCACGGGAGGATGCATCCCAACAAAAACGTGCATCAGAGGTATGTGCTCATTCATTTTTTTTTATGTACATCGAATTTATTTATCATATTATATATTAATTTTCATTTGTTTTGTTGCAAAAAATAAAACAAAATGGAACCCAATCAGCACATAAGACAAAACGACAAGGAAAAAAAGGGTTGATCTCAAAGTTTGTGAATACTTACGTTTTTGACGTTACTTAAGTTTTCATATTTGTTGTCATCTTAATATTTGAATAATTAATTTACACTGATCCATGGATGTCTACTAATAGGTGTTAACATACAAAGAAGAGCCAACCGAACAATTGATCAACATTGGGTTAACTAAGGGTTGTGATTATATGTTGAAGTATCAAGGTTTAATTGAACAATTAGTAAGTAGATTTTTGTTTAACTTCCCTTATTTTATAATTAATGGAACAAGAAGAAACCTTTATTTTAACTATATCGACTACGCTTTGTCATGGCATATTAAATATGCAAGAAACAACGTATGGAGAGGAGCCAATAAAAAATCTTGGGATAACCGGCATGAGGAAAGGCTTCAAAATGATGTGTATGGTTTATGAATCAATCATTGATCTGCTACGCCTTTTTATTTATGCAATCATGTATATTATACTCTATTATAAAAATAGATTTACTTATTACACTTCATTTCTATGTTTGTAGATGGGATAGAAGCAATTGAAACGTCAACGAGAAATCAAGCAAGAAAACAACCGTAGAGATAACCAAAGTACAATATTGCATACAACTAATCAAGAAATGAGGGATGCACACAACTCGAGCAATGACAACAATTCAAGTGATGAATGAAAATCAATATAATTGAATGTTATCGCAAGTTGTATGCAGTTTTGTAATATCGGTCTGTAAAAAACAAGGATATTTTTGCTTAATGTAGTGGACATAATGTCCCAATTGCATGAGGACATGTTACCAATAACTGTAACAATTATATATTGGTTCCATTTTGATTATTGTGGACCTTTACATTGTCCCATTTTGTATGACCATGGGTCTCTTATTCATATATAATAAAATGGGTTTGTTATTTTATTGCATTGTCAAATGTTGTAAAATGTTTCATTGTTGATTAATTAATATGTGAATGATTTACATTGTTGCAAATGATTGATTAATTAATATGTAAATAATTTACATTGTTGCAAATAACAGAAGTATAATCCCTTGGATAAGGCATTAATGTTTTCATTATATCAAAATGCAATAACAAAAATATAAAAAGCAATATGATTATAAAAAATATTTGTAAAAAAAAAGAATTAATTAAAATATATACATATCAGTGCATTCTTATGAACTCACAAAATTGTGCGTCAAATAAAAGAGACATCGGTGCTTTTTAAGGGGTTATATGCATCGATGCATATTAAGAATACTAAAGCATCGATACATATTAATTATATGGAATCATCGGTGCATAAAATGTGCAATAATATATACAGTTTTGAAAATATATGGTGGGCATACGATAAACACACATCAGTTATTTAAATATAATAACAACATTGGTGCTTTAAAAAACTTAAATGCACCAGTGTGTTTAATAATACAAGCACCCTAGGGTGTTATATTTAGTATATGAATTGGAACATATGAATTATACAAGCACCAGAACAGACATAAAATGCAAGCACATTGGAGTTGCATACAAAAAAATGGGAATCCAAGGCACATTAATCATAACCATCTTGGTGTGTTTGTTTCATATGTAAGCACTCGGGTAGTAATGTAATGACGAACCAACACATTTTCATCTTATGTACACATCGGGTCATTTTCATGTAATGGTTCCCGATGTGTTTTTTTGTTCACACTGGGAATTTATGTAATGGAACATCGGTGCGCTTTTTGTTTTATGTACATTCTGGGGCATTTGATGTAAGCTCATTCCGATGTGTTTTATATTTTGGTACACACTAGGGCATTTTATTTAATGGCACACTGGTGCATTTTGACAATAAAAGCACCGAAAAAAAACATCTGCTACAACCTCCGCCTGCCCAATTTTTTTTAGTTATATGGAACATTTGTTAAAACCTTCATTGAAACCTCCACATACAATAGAGGAGATTGTAGCGAAGTGTTTTTTGGAAATTTTACCAAATTTTGTAACAGTAAAAACTTTTGCTAGAAGGTGTTCTCCTTGTAGTGTCCCCAAGTCCTCATTCCTTCTTCTTTCTCTTCGCATCCTCCTCCTATTTTTCAATTCCTATTTACTACTCTTAATCATTTTCAATATCCCTCTCTTCCTCTTCTTTCCCCCTCTTTCCCCCTCTTCTTATTTCCCCCCTCCTTCCTTCTTCTTCACTTTCTTCTCCCTTTTCCTCCTTCATCTTCTCTTCCCTCTTTCCTCCTAGTTTTTCCTCTCTCCTCCTCTCCACTCATTTCCTTGATACGTGCATGATACCCAAGCTTATCTTTTTGCATATGGGAGCTAAGTTAAGTTTTGAATGAAATAATGCATGACAAAATTCTATCCTAAATATATCTATGTGTATTATGGATTGTGTTTTGACTACACTCTATTTTGGTTATTGCAATTATGTTATAATTATTGTGCATTAACTCTCTAATTATGTGGATTTGAAAGAAGGAAGGAATGAGGTCAAGTAGATTTGAATCTGGAGGCCATGAGGATGATTGCAGGAGAAAGCATAGGGCAAAGTATATGGGAAAAAAACAAGTAGTTGTAGACTCTTATGACAAGAAACTAAAGGTGAATAGTAATCACCTACCACATATTTTATTTTATTCAAGAGGATCGAATCATTATGTATGGAGATCCCTTGGATCTCCAACGAAGTTGGTCATCTACTACAACTAGAGGTAATATTTATATTGTTAAGTGGAGTTCTTCATTTTTTTTTTCCAAATTAATGGAAAAATCATATTCGTAAGTTTCGGCTACATTAATTATGGTTCTCTTTGATGGAAATAAAGTGGGAAAAGTATGTGTGTCAGTCAATCAACGAAGAAATTAAATACACCCTAAAGACAATATATGTAAAGATGGTAGATGACTTGTAACATTTGGCAACCAAAGTAAATTATAATTGATTTTGTCTTTAAGTGTGTGAATTCAACCCTTATAATTGATTTTGTCTTTAAGTGTGGAGAATTCAGTCCTTCTAATAATTTTATATTTACGTGTGAGAATTCATTCCTTATCGTTAATTGCAAGTTTTTTTTAATTTCCCTTTAATTGTATTCTTATAGAGACCTTAAAAAATAAGAAGAAGAAGATGTTGTGGCTTTGGATGATAATTGCAATGTTGACGATGTATCAAGATCTCATCAACTCAACCCATGTTAATATATCTGATTTGATTTGTTTACTGTGGTAGTTAAGCTTAATATTTCCCTGGGATGGTTGTAGACCACTTCTTTATGGAAGAACATATATTATTGTGTACTTGTACATAAGATTCTCATTTCCCATGGGGTGGCATTAGGCCACTTGTTACACAGAGAAAACTAGCAATTGTATATCAATTACAACGAATTGATAGATGTAACTTTCTCTATCCCATGTATTCATGTATATTGAAATATATTTATTGCTTAGAAAAAATGATGAATATATTGTTAAATAATTAATTTATATTTTTTAATGAAAAGGTAAATTTGCATCACAATGTGATGCAAAATGTGATGCAATATGAAATTTGAATTCAATGAGAACCAGTGCAAGGAAAAACAAAATTTGCATCACAATATAATGTAAAAGGTGACACACACATGAAGCAAAAAACTACACATGATCCAGGAGGATATAAGGAATGCTCATAGAGGTCCAGGAGGATCCAGAACGCTCACAAAGGTCCCAGGGGATCCATAAAATCTCAAAATTTGACCATCTAAAAAGTTCATGAAAAGGAAATTATTACGTATACCTCATCGTCATATTTCCAACGACGCATAAAACATAGCTCATATGCAAAATTTATGAACAATCAAAGTTTGGTCAAACCATGCAAAATAGGGGTGCCACATGGAACCACCAGAGAGTGACACATGGCACATGCAGGGTGACGTGGTATGACAATTGGCAGGTCCATTTGGCAAGTCGTACCTCCAGGTGGCCCAGTTGCAAGTGGTCCAATGATTCGTCGACATGTGGCAAGGATAGCCAATGAGAGGCTACCATGTGGCAACCCCTCATTGGCCAATAATGGTTTATGTATTGTAAAATTTTGGAGTCAACAAGGTTCAACCCCATGACCTCCATAGCTCCAAAGTCTTAACATAGTTTCCACAACCAACGTACCACAATATGGTTCTCAACCATATCATGGAATATAATTTATTTGGAATTATGTTAAGTTTTGTTTGGGGAATAAAAGGGGTCAAGGACTAGCCCCAGCCCCTGGTCCACATATATTATTATACGACCCAAACCTTAGCATCTGGGGAGCTACCATATATTCGATGTGGAGTTTGGAGTTTGTTATACCATATAACATATGGTTATAATATGTATAACCAATGCACAACAAACTATATTCCATGAAAGGGAATCGAACCCCTGACCTCCGCTAAGTTAGCGGACGGGTTTAACCAACACGCCAACAATCCCACATTTGTAGCAGATACCTCCAATTTTAGTAATAAGCTGCCAACAAGCTACAAAACTTGGTTAGAGGGGCGCCCTATGTAATGGCGCGATCCCCAAGGATTTGTACACACATATCGAGGATTGTATACACATTTCTATGTGGGTTTTTCCTTGTAATGTGTGTCGAGGATACATAGCATAAGAGCCTACATCGTAAAGCATGTCGAGGGGTGCCTTGACGAAATTTCAAGTGTTTTATATTAAATTTGCACGATTTTTCACCAGGAATTCAACGATGCACTCCATTTCTACATTTGAGCAACAGATTTTCGGAGCATCTTTAAAATTGTGTTTTTGCAAGCCTTTATTGTAATGTAATTTGGAATTTTGAAATGATGAAGAACAACAATGTTATTTAAAGGGATGTTGAAGATGCAGTGATGTATGAAATTTACATATGTATCTTGAGTTCTTTTATTTTTTGTTGTGACATTTCATTTATGTTTCAAGTTGTTCATCAGTTTATGAGTTTATGGATAAGTAAGACATCCACATGATATTTTGCAACTAGTCAAGTGATCTTCATTTATATTCCCGAATCTAGTCAGATGTTTAGTATATGCATATGAACTAATTGGCATCTAAGGATTCTTTGGGTTGAATTAGTATTAGAGTTTGTTGATATTTAAGGATCAAGTTTGTATTAGAACTTGTGTGGTATTTTCAGATCATGTGGTATCAGAGAAGGTTTTGATGTTTATTTGCAAGTGAATGCTTACGAGGTCCAAATCTAAGCGAGGTGAAGGCAACCTTGCAAGTTATAACCCTGAAATTGGTTCAAGGAACTTCACTTGAAGCAGAGAAATGGAGCATGAAGATGTTCTTTCTGGGGCTGATAAGGAGTTTCAAAAAATGTTCTTTGAGATGACAAATATGGTTAAAGAATTGTGGGAAGACCTAGACAGAAGGAGACCAACTCGTCATCAAAATTAAGGTGGTCTAGTTGAAACAATGATAAAAATTGAAGCAGTTGAAGGAGAAGGAGAAGGTGAAAAACCTCCAGGATCTCCTTCATCCCCATCATCATCATCATCATCATCTTTCGATAAAAGTGAACGTTCTTCTCATAAGAGGAAAAAACATTCTAAGAAGTATTCTCGTTCTCATGATCTACCTTTGTTAAAACTAGATGTTAAGTTTGATTTGCCTACTTATGATGGAGAGTTGAATGCAGAGAAGTTCGATAATTGGGTCAAACAGATTGAAGTGTATTGTAGGGTATAAAATATCATAAATGACACTTCAAAGATACAATTGTCTACTCTTCGCTTGAGTGACACAATTTTGATATGGTGGGAGAGTCGGACACGGGTTGATCTTGTTAGACATGGTAAAATCATTTCTTCATGAACTGAATTTACTGTTGCACTAAGAAAGCAATTTTATCTATTAGCTTATAAGAAAACATCCATGATTGCTTGGCAACATCTGAGACAAGGAAAAGGGAAAAATGTTCAAGCTTGTACACAAGAATTTAAGATGAAGGCATTATATTTGGGAATTCCATTACATACTCCTAAGACTCTTCTAAAGTATATTGGTGGTATGCACCCATATCTTCTCCATACTATATTGATGTTTAATCCTACTAATCTTGATGAAGTATCAGTACAAGCTCACATCTTGAAGCCAGCAAAGGAAAACATGTTGAAGAGGTGTCAAAGAAGACACATAACTTCAAGAAGCAATCAGAGAAGCCACATAACTTCAAGAAGACAACTACAATGAAGAAGAAAGAAGAAGAGAAGCCTACATATTCTCATTGTAAGAAGAAAGGAAATGAGGAGGAAAAGTTTTGGAAGTTAAATCAAGAATTGAAGTCGAAGTGAGCTCAGCCTATAAAGGGTAATAAGAAGACCATGACCATAGTGTAGGATCTTGGATCAGATTATGAGGATGAAACCAAGGTTACATATATAGGCATCAAAGGTAAATCTTTTGTTGCAAGTTTCAGTTCATGTACTTTTTCTGCAAAGGTTAATGTAATCCCTAATTGAAGGAAAATAAGATATATGTTTCGTTTATGAGTTATCTCAAAGAAAACTAAGATTGATACACTTATTGATAGTGGATCACAAGTGAATCTTATTTTAGATCAATTTGTTCAGAAGTTGGGATTGGAAACTAGGCCTCATCTGAGGCCATATCCTTTGGGTTGGATTTGTGATAATGCTCAGGTATAAGTAACTAACAATGCAAGTCACGGTTCGCAATCACGTCGAGTCTCATTGATGAGGTAGAGTTAGACGTGGTTCCACTTGACATTTGCGGGATTCTTTTGGGAAGTCAATACTTGCACAACAGGAAGGCCATTTTCTACAGGGAAAAAAAAAATATCATCTATTCAAGGATGGGATTGAGTTCATTGTGAGATCTTATCAGATGAAGACGAATTTGACAGTTGTCACTACAGGGCACATTCTAGCCAATGCTAGTATCCAGGATCCAGATTTATAGCCTACGGTTGAAAGTAGAAAAGTTCCTTTGGTTGATGGTGGTCCTGTTAAGAAGGGAAGATATGTTGATGTTTCATTCTCATTTGCATCTGTATATTCAGTTTTGTTGATCAACTTATTATTAATCAGTGGGATATGGTTGGCTATTGCAACAATGAATGCTGGAGATTTTGAATTTAAGGGAATGGTTAAATTGGTCAACAATGTTATTTTAGTCTTCATTATGGTTGTGATGAGTCAGATGCTCATTATCCAAGCAGGATGTATGAATGATACTCGACAAGTGAGGTGGAAGCATTCTCACTTGATTTCCATTTGATCCATACTTTTGGAGGCCTCTTCAGAAATAAGAGGCACATAAAGGTGCATACTATAAACATATTTAAATTACTATGTCATGTTTGTATGGATGTATACCTTGAATAGAAGCAATCAAGTACATATGATAACAATACAATCATAATTGTTTTTCAAGGCATGAGAAACAATGGACATAGTATTCATTCATGGACTCCTACAGATACATCAAGCATACCTAAGAGTCCAAATGATCAAGGCAGATATCATCATTCGACTTGGTTTCAAATTGGTAGAAACAGACTATCTTTCAGAGAAGGAGATGGGAGTGGATTTTAAAATACATGATATAGGTATTGTAGAGATTGAGTGAATATGAATTTTGTACTTTGGAAATTAATGAGCCAGAAATAGAGCTATATATCATATTAGTTATAGTGTTAGATGCCAGAGTCAGAGTTATATTCTAGAGAAGCAGACATAAGTACACTAATCTAGTACCTGAGATTGAAGACCCAAGATGAAGACTTATTTCCAAAAGAATCAACAAGATGGAAGAGTGAATTTTCATCACTAAGTTGTTGAATATCTATCCTTTTGGAGGTCCAAAATTTATTCAATGGTGAGGTGTTATCCAGGAGAATCTAAGGAACACTCATAGAAGTCTAGGAGGATCCAGAATGCTCACAGAGGTCCCAGGGGATCCATAAAATCTAAAAATTTGATTGTCTCAAAAGTTTATGAAATAGACATTATTATGTAGAGCTCATTGTTAGATTTCCAATGGTGCAAATGTCACATCGAACGGAGCTCGTATGCAAAAGTTATGAGCAGTCAAAGTTTGGTCAAACTAAGCAAAATAGGGGTGCCACGTGGCACCACCAAGGGGTGACACGTGGCATGGTAACGTGGCATGTGCAGGGCGATGTGGAGTTTGGAGTCCGTTATACCATATAACATATGGTTATAATATTTACAACCATATGTTATAACAATAACATATATTTTAAAACTATATATATATATATATAAACAATGCACAACAAACTATATTCCATGGAGGGGAATCAAACCCCAACCTCCACTAAGTTAGCGGACGGTTTTAACCAACATGCCAACAATCCCACATTTGTCAAAGATACCTCCAATTTTAGTAACAAGTTGCCAACAAGTTACGGAACTTGGTTAGAGGGGCACCCTATTTAATGTCGTGAACCCCAAGGATTTGTACACGCATCTCAAGGATTGTATACACATTTCTTTCAGGGTTTTTTCCTCGTAAGTCCTATCGAGGGTACATAGAACGTGAGGCTACATCGTAAAGCGCATTGAGGGGTACCTTGATGGAATTTCGAGTGTTTTATATCAAATTTGCATGATTTTTCACCAGGAATTCAATGGTGCACTCCATTTCTTCATTTGAGCAACAGATTTTCAGAGTATCTTTAAAATTGTGTTTTTGTAAGCCTTTATTGTAATGTAATTTGGAATTTTGAGATGATGAAGAACAATCATGTTATTTAAAGGGACGTTGAAGATGTAGTGATGTATTTCATTTATATATGTATTTTGAGTTCTTTTATTTCCTGTTGTGACATCTCATTTACATTTCAAGTTATTGATCAGTTTATAAGTTTATGGATAAGTAAGACATCCACATGATATTTTGCAACTAGTGAAGCGATCTTCATGTATATTCTCGAATCTGGTTGGATGTTTAGTATCTGCATATGAACTAATTGACGTCTAAGGATTCTTTGGGATGAGTCAGTATCAAAGTTTGTTGATATTTAAGGATCAAATTGGTATTAGAACTCGTGTGGTATTTTCATATCAACGTGACACCAAAATGACACAAAGTCCATTGCCCCCAAATTAGTAGTTGTCATGCTTATGTGGTGCTCCCATGCCACTTTTAGATTGGCCACCGCATAATTTACATGGGAAATAGACCATACTTCATACCTAGTCCCATGCATCTTCCTCACACTCTAGCTTCTTCATTATCTTGACACGTGACAAGACCCACAATTAATCATAATTCATTGACATCCGGAGCCTCCCCATTGTGCAACTTGTTGGGTAAGGATTAAATTTGGGGATCCCTTAGATATCTTGAGGAGATACCCTTATCATGGTCTTAAAATGAATCATGGACCATCCAATATCTCCATGGTAGAACAATGGTGTAATTAAAGGTTCAACGCCTCTGTAATAAGCCCCAACTAAATTGAGGATCGTTAATATGTGAAAAACACATAAAAATGAAATTTCCTCTGCTAACTAAATTCATGTAGCTTACTAGCTACGAATTACACACAAATTTAACTATTGTTTGATACCATTAATTAAGTGCATCTACAATATAATAAAATCACACACGAATGCAACTAATAACTCATTACGACATGATATAAATCAGTCTCATACATATAGTTCATGCACATCAATTAAACTCCTAATGCAAGAAAGAAAATAGATAAATCACTTATCTTTTTAAAATAGTTGTGCAACCAGCTACTTGGGATGGATGTTCCACCAAACCATAGACTTGTTTTTCCAAATATCAATAGCAAGTCACCCCTGAGTTGGTGATAGCAACCCACAAAAGAGGTTGCTCTCTCATTTCCCACTCACAGCTCAGAGAAACCCACAACTCATTGGTGTTCTCCTATAGTTATCCTTATTTTCCACCAGCTCTCTTCCTCTTGACCTTCCCAACCCAAAGAATGTACCCCTTCACTATTTTTAGTCCATCGAGCATCCCATTCGTTTATCAGGGTCAGTTTGGCACAAGTAACCAGGAATATCTCTATTGTGAAACTCAAGGGATCTCACTGCTAGAAAAACTATAAGGAAAACAACAAAAATCACTTGTTTTTATAGTGCAACTCACAAAGTAGTTGACTCTTTAGGGATGGAAACATGGATCTTCAATCTTTTTCTCCAAATACGCTCCTGAATTTTACCTCCATGGTTGTTCCAGATCCAAGCTCTTCTTTTTTTCCCTCACCTTCTTGTTCATAAAAAAAAATGACGGTCTAAAAATTGTTGTAACTGCCCATACAATTTTTTTCTTTCTTTAGCTTACTTGATTGACTAACACACATCCCCAAGATTATTATACTCATCCCCCATGCTCCCAATAACTATGGGATGTGACTCCTCACATCCGCCCTCTAACATGCATTCGATGATTGGCTTTGGGAACACTCAACAATAAAATAGAAGGTTCATATACCAATAATAATTTTAGTAAGTGGATTGAATTAATAGACATGGGTAATTCCCTCTTGGACCCCTCTTGGACATTCTCTTAGACCCTCCCCTCTCTTTTGGATTAATTCATCCCCCATCTCCATCCATGTCCCTTTAGCAGTTGGCATCACATTTTATTATTGAAACTTAGAAATGCATTTCACATATACATCACTTGGTCGTGGCCACACATTATATCTACATAAACATTAATTAAACTGGGGATTATAGTGGGGATGTTACATTCCCCCTCCCCTACAATTGTGCGCCATCTTCAGTGCACACTATGCCGATACACATATACATATTTACATCACGATGCTTAAATAAATAAAAATTCTATAATTTTACAAATCTAGTAGCAATTCCAACCAAAATCTTTTGTTCCTCTCAACCCATTGACCCAAGGAATGTACCCCCTTCATTATTCTTATTCCATTGGGTTGTACCATTATTTTATCAAGGCCCCCAACGTAGGTTGGCTAGGACTTTGAGATGTGGTTCCAGAACTATGGTTGCTCAAAATGGAGTCTGGCATTCTATTTTCTTCAAAATTGACAAAAAATTGTGGGTAATCCTCTCACATAGTTTCTTCGTGCTCCCATATTGCGTCTTCAGGACTGTAGCGGGTCCATTGAACCTTTACGAGCCCTATAGATTTTTTCCTGAGCACTTTGAATTTTCAGTCCAAGATGCGTACTCGTTCCACCCAAAAATCCCCTTCATGTTCCACTTAGATCACAGCCCAATCAATTGTGTAGTTAGGGTCAAGCACATATTTCTTTAATAGTGACAAATGAAATACATTATGCACTCTCATGGATGCAAGCAATGCTAGCATGTATGCAAATAGCCCTATCTTTTCTAAGATTTCAAAAGATCCACAATATCAAACTTTGGGCAACTTCCTAATCTTAGAGAACTTCTTTTTGCCTTCACTTTTAAAAATGCATGTTCATCCACTTTGAAATCTATGAAAACTCTATTCTTGTCTGCATAAATTTTCTACCTACCCTGGGTAGCCTTCAAATTCTACTTGATATTTTCCATCCGCTCTTCCATTTCCTTCAACAAATATGACCCAATAACTATTCTATCTGTTGGATTATCCCAATGCACAGGTGTGTTACACTTCCTGTCATACAATGCTTCAAATGGGTTCATTTTTAATGAGGCTTGATACCCATTATTGTAAACAAATTCCACTAAGTGGATACAATCCTCCCACTTTGATGGTTGGTCTATCACATACATTTTGAGCATGTCCTCAATTATTATGTTAGTCCTCTCTATTTTTCCATCTAACTCTAGGTGATACGCTGTATCGAGATTTAGATTTGTCCCAAAACCTTTGAACAAACCCTTCCAAAAATTGGATGTAAATTTGTGTTCTTTGTCTGAAACAATTGCCTTAGGCACCCCATGTAACCTAGCAACTTCTTTATGTATTTTTGCAATATCTGTTGCCTTGTGTGTAGTCTTTACTGGAATAAAATTTATCCACCACCACCACAATGGAATCATGTTGTTTCATTGTTTTGTGCAGCTTAGTAATAAAATTAATTGTAACCACTTCCCACTTCCAATCTTGAATGGGAAATTGTTGCAATAACCCAGTTGGATGCCTATATTTTGTCTTCACCTTCTAGCATTCTAGATATCTGGCTATATAGTTAGCCACTTATTTCTTCATTCCACGACAAAAATATTGGCTTCTCACAATTGTAATTGTTTTATGATATCCTAGTTGTCCAGCATATGGCACATTGTGCATTTCCTTCCTCAATGTATTTTTCAGTTCATTGGAATTCAACACATATACTTTGCCTTTGTACATGAGAATTCCATCTCCTTTTAGCTCAAAGTCTTTAAATTTCTGCTGAAAATTACCTTGTTGTAATGTTTCTTTTATTTTTAGATAGTGTTGAAGTGAATTTGTTGTTGTAACAATTTTATCTTTTAGATCAGTTTTGTACATGTTATTGGTTGAAATATGTGTTTCATGAGCTCTTCTACTGAGTGCATCAACCACCTAATTTTCCTTTCCTTTTATATGCTTAATTTCAAAGTCATATTCACTTAGAAATTCCAGCCATCTAGTTTGTCTAGCATTTAATGTGGGTAATGTCTCCACAATTTTAATGCATGAATAATGATTGCTAATTGAAAGTCGTGTGTAGCATAATTCCTCTCATGCTCTTTAATTTTTTGGACTCATATCATACCACATGATCTTTTTGTGTGAGGACTCCACCAATTCTTTCAGCTGCTGAAAACTCTTTTCACACTTGGAAGTTCATTCAAATTGCACTCCTTTTGCAAAGAAGTAATGGGGCTTGCAATCTTTGAGAATCATTTTATGAATTTTTGGTAATAACCGACAAGACCCATGAATGATCTGACGTATGTGAAATTTCTTGGCGTTGACCATCCTCTAATGGCCTATATCTTCCCAGGATCAACTTCTATCCCTTTTGTTGAAATTATATGCCCCAAGTAGTGAATCTTCTTTTGATAAAAGATGCACTTACTTAGCTTGGAATACAACTTATGCTCTCTTAAAACTTGCAACACCATCCTTATATGTTGGTCATTTTCCTCTTATGTCTTTGAGTAAATGCGTACATCATCTAGGAACACAATTACAAACTTGTCCAAGTACTCCCTAAACACTCCATTCATTTGGCATATGAAAATTGTCGAGGCATTTGATAGTCCAAATGGTACTACCGTGAATTCATAATGCTTGTATCTCGTCCTAAATGTTTCCCTATCAATATCTTCTTCATTTATCCTCACTTAATGATATCATGATCTCAAGTCAATTTTGGAAAAGATTCTTTCACCTTTCAATTGCTCAAATAAATCATTAATTCTTGGAAAAGTATATTTGTACTTTATGGTGACCGTATTCATCTATCTGAAATCAATACACAGCCTTAAGGTTCCATCTTTCTTCTTCACAAAAATAACTGGGGAACCCCAAGGTGAACACTTGGGCATATACAACCCCTATTTAATAGTTCTTCAAGCTACATATGCAACTCTTTCAACTTTGGCGTGCCCATTCTGTATGGTGTATTGGACATTGGAGCAGCTCCTGCCACCAAATCAATAGAGAAATAAATGTATCTCTTTGGTGGAAGTCCCGGGATTTCCCCAAAAACATCCTCAAAATCCCTCAAGACCAGATGGTCTTCAATGCATTTCGCTTTATCTTTGGCTGCCTCTTCCATATGGGTTGCAAAAATTTGACATCCCTTCCCAAAACTCTTTTTCAAGTGCATAGCTGAAATTTCTCTATCAACTACAACTCTTGGAATGCCTTGAACCTTTCCTTGTTTCCCTTCTTCATCAAGACATGTGATTGTTTTGTTGTAACAATCTAGGAAAACATGTTGTTTTTCCAGCCAATCCATGCCAATTAGACAATCATATGAACCTAGTGGTATGATGTTCACATCTACCTTTATGTTGAGTCCATTCATGTCTATTGGACAATCTTTAACTAGCTCATTGATTTTCCTCTTATCCCCTATGGCTAATTGAACTAATCAAGATTTCTTATGCTTACTCCTTTGCAAGTGAAATATTTCAATAATGTTACAGTTTATGTAACTATGGCTAGCTCCATAATCAATTAAAATTGATATGGGTTGGTTATCATTCTTACCTTCCACTTCAGTCATGGGGGGTTGATATTTTTCTTACTTGTTGTCCAAGGCTGCATAAATCCTTGACATGTTTCCTCCCATGTCTTCAACTATTTCAACCTCCTGAATGTTGTGGATGGTCCTAATTCTTTCTCTTTTATGAGGGCAGTCCCTATATAAGTGATTTCCCTCACATCCCCAACATTAAACATATTGCTGCCTTGGCCTTTTCCCAAATGAATTTTCAGTCTTGTGCTCATTTTGGGTTGATTGACCTTGTTTATTTGCTTGGGGGTTGTTCTTGAAAAAGGGTGGCTTAAAAATTTTCTGCCTTTGATCCTTTTTACCCTTCATCTCTTCATTCCAAGCATTCTAGAAAACTGGCCTTCCTATACTTAGCTCATAAAGATGCTTTGCTCTCTTTATGGCTTCCTCCAAAGTCCTGGGGTTATCATATTGTATCTTGTCATTGTAGAAAGAAGGTAGCCCACTTAGAAACCTTTGGATTTTGACCTTCTCATCCTTTATGAAGTCAACATACTTTAGCAATTCAAATAACCTCTTCTCATATTCATACATTTCCATGCTTCCCAACTTGAGTTCAAAGAAATCTTTCATTTTCCTTTCATAATAATGCTTGGAAAAATATTTTTCTTGAAAATATTCGTTAAACTGCCTCCATGAGATATTCTTCTCATCAAGGTGATTATCTTGCTTAAGTTGATCCCACCACATGGTTGTATTTCCTTGCAAGTGGTAGGTTTCAATTCTAACTTCCACCCTTGAGGGGTAATAATGCAGTTGTAAATATTTCTTCATTTCCAATAGCCAGACCTTGACTTCTTTTCCTTTCTTGTGCTCACCATTGAAAGTTGGTGGCTTGATTTTCTTGAGTTCACCTTGCAATATGTCTGCCTTGGGTCTTCTTCTATGTCTCATTACAAGAGACACACTTGGGTTTCTCCCTAGTCATTAACTTGCATGAGTTCTTCTAGTGGATTACCTTGGAGAATGATGGTGCATGCTCATGCTTCTTAACTTCCTATCATTCCCATGATCATCCCTTATGCTATGGGTTATGGATGTTGTCACTTGTCTAGCACTAAATACCTACTTGGTGCTAGAGTCTTTGTAACTGGCCTATGAAACATATTCAGTATATGAAGTATCTCTTCCCGAGATTTCATAATCCTTTCAGTATCTTCCCTGTAGCTCTACACTTCTCTATGCATGCTTATCATGGTTATAGTCTCTTGCTTGCCTCTCCTTCCATTAGACTATGTCTCATCATTTCCCAAAGATATTACAAATACAAGGAGGAGGTCACAAGTTTGCCTCTCCTTCCATTAGACTATGTCTCATCATTTCTCATGCTGACATGCAAACTTGTGACCTCCTCCTTGTATTTGTAATATCTTTGGGCATATTCCACAACTTTGATCCTCATACAAGAACCATTTTTTTCCTATACCTCTAATTCTGCAAGAAATGTGTATGTAATAATTATTGTTAGCACATGCATACTATAAAACATTTTATTAACTAGATTACAGGTTATTCTTCATATAAATTTATGAATAAAAGAATACATTAAGTCAAAATATGATTCCTTAGACACATTCTTCTCTGAAACATCTCTCCAACGACTATACTCATGCCGCATTCTGAGTTATGAGCGAAAAGTTACAACATTCACAAGCTGCAATTTCCACTCACTTACTACTGCAAAATTTACTATGTTGCTTCCTGATAAAATTTTAGTGCCCAATTCAAAATTATGGGTGGATATATGTCTTCTCCTGCTCAAGAATTTTCTAGCAACTATTGTTTTTCTCAAATCTGAGCTCCAACCTAAAATTTATGGTCCAGAGAAGTTTAGACTATTTTCCCAATTTATCCATGTATGCTACATCTGTCTTATTTATCTTCCTGCACATTTTTACATACCCAAATTTCAAATATGGCTCCATGATTGTCTTATATGGTTCATAATTTTTCCATAGACTGCTCCTGAGCCCCAAACGGAATTTTGAGCAAGGAATTATGCCCTCTGGAAGTAAATTGGTGTCGAAATTTTACCTTGCACTATTTTAGTTGTAACTTTCTCATGTGAGCTATGTTTTGCGCACGAAGTATCTCATTGGAAATCTCTCTCTGAGTTCTTTTATTTAGGAAATATTTGTTATTATTTAACCTTATGAAGTACCATAGACCGATACCATCGTATTAAAATTAAGAACCATCATAAATGAAGTGAAATGAATGCAAGAAATTCCAAGCTAAATTGTCCTACAAGAACTGTAACATTTCTACATGAACTGTAACAATTCTACATGAACTGTAATAGTTCTACATAAAGTATGTAGGAAAATCAAGAAAGGTTCAAAAAAAATCCATTTGAGAAAAGATGAAGGAGGAAACAATCATAAAGATACCTAATCATCCAATGGTGTCAAGGAAGGAGCACCTTGGAGTCATAAGATGAGCTAAGATACTAAGCAAGGGAGAGAAGTAAATCAAATGACCATAAAGGAAATGTGCATAAAGGAAATGAAAATAGAAATTAAACTATTCTAACAACAAGCCATGACAAGCCATAAAGAAAAATAAATAAGGGAAATGCATGCAAGAGGATGAATGCTAGAAATGGAAGTATGTGACTTTAAGTCAAATGGAAATGCAGAAATAAAATTACAGCTCTTGACAAAAATAAAACAACATCTATCTAATATATACATAGAGGGGATTAAACCTCCATTGCAACTTCAAAGTTGGCCCAAACCTTGAAGCTAGCAATGGGGTGAATCCCTCTATATCATAAAAACACTATTTACAACAAGAAACTTTAACAAAAAAATTGCATTACTCCCAAATTTGAATTACAATCCTCAAGAATAGACTTGTTAAATCTATCGACTATGCTTATACTTATACTTGAAAAGGAATCATATCTAATCCTAATCAATCCCTTGATTGGTGAAGGTCATCCCAAAATCTCCTAAAATTGTGCAATCTATTTGGTGGGGGGACAACATCCCTTAAAAATCTCAATAGTCATCAAGTTTGTGTGGAACCATGAATGAGGGAGATCAATCTGGTCTGGATGATTTGATTTCCTACACTTAGACTTTGTAGATCACATTAATATTCATACATAACATATGCAATAATAAAAACCACAAATTAATCTAAGATCAATCATATGTCACATTTCAACTTGAATTAAGTTAATCATATATAATCAAATAAAAAGGTCATATTTGTCATCAAAGGGATGTTTTTTTCTCATGAAGGTTGTGACTTAGGGGCAAGAATGTATTGAATGTAGATTTAGGATGGGTCATAAAATACACAATTTGGAGGCCCATCAGTATGAAAATAATTTCTGTCATACAGCCTGTATCATATGAAAATAATTTTCGTGCGATGCAACCTGTATCACATGAAAAATATTTTCATACAATACTTCGAAAGATGTGAAGGTGCACAGGATCATGGATAATCACAAGGTTGAAAATGTTTGCGTGGTGCAATGTATCACACCACAAATTTTTGTTGTGCAATCGTTGTGTGCTACATCACACCCCCAAACATTTTCAGGCACACAATATGAGGACCTGAACGAAGCTGGAGTCTTGTTGTAAGACAAATAATTTAAGGGTGTGTGAACCGAGGTAGGGACACGTGGCATAGCGTCACGTCATGTTAGGGGGGATTTTTCCCAAGTGTGACATATAGAAAGAAGAAAAAATTCTTATGACATGTCATTGGGACCTAACATTATGACCACACAATAAGGAGGAGAGGAGAGGAATGTCACACACAAATAAACTTTGTATAGTGCAATAAACCTGTGATTAATGTATCGTGTGGTTACAAAAGATTGATGACTGTGACAACACATATCACATAATTAAATTGTTGGTGTGTGATACACCAGAGAGGCCAAACTTTCCAACGATGTGACAAGACAAATAAAAGAGAAAAGAAGGCCTCAAGGGAGTATTTTACCTTGAAGAAGCATTAGCAAAAACCCAGATAAGTTTTAAGGAAAAAATGGGTAGTTTAGGGCATAGCGCATGAAGTTTATTTTCATGCAATGCAACCCATATCGCACAAAAATAAACTCTATGTGATACTATGCAAACTTTGAGAATTGGCAAGGTTCAAGATTTGAGATTGACTTGGCCAACATGTCGCGTAGGGGAAAAGGTTTTCATGGTGCCATACGTCACACTTTTGAAGAAGTTCTAGTGTGCAATACGAGGAGCATGGAAAAAGTTGATAAGTTTTTCGTTGATGCGACAGAACACACCACAAACTTTTATGCCATGATATATCACCAGAGGGAAGACCTTAGGCCTCATGATGGGATTGTTGCGGCATCAGAAATTTTTGTGGGTGTGTCATATCAAGCAACAAAATTATTGGGTGTGATATGTCGTTGAACATGAAGTTTTCATGGAATGTGATACGAGATTGAGGAATGAGAGAAATAAAAGGGGAAGTGTCATGGGAAGGAAAATTTCATGCAATGCAATGTATCACACAAAGATAAACTTTGTCCAATATGTCACCAAATGAAAAGTTTTCACTTGTGCGATAAGAAACTCAAGGAAGTTGTGAAATGGCATGAAGTTAAAGATGTTAAGGATGTGGTACAAGCACATCAAAGGAAAATTTCTCAAATGCAATAATCCTCGTAGGGCCAAATCACCTCAAAAAACATTAAATGAAAGTGGATAGTACAATTCCATGTCAGCTAGCATGTGTGATGCCATGTGGGCTTGATACCCTAGGAAGGAGAAAATTCTTAGGAAACTTAAAATGGCCATAGCTTTGTGCTCGAAGCTTGGAATTGAGCAAGAGTATAATCATTGAAAATATCTCAACGAGTAGAATGTGGTCGTGAGCTGAAGATAAGTACTTAACAAAGACAACAGGGAAGAAATCGAAGATATTTCCCCAGACGTGGACCATGGACATCGCGAGATCAACAATCCTTAATGTGATGAATATACCACACTTCGAAAGACATCAAGAGGTTAACGCGTTCGTTAAACTCCTCTTGTTGTGCTTCCATGGTGGGTACCTATGGTTGGATAGGCGCATTACTGTAGATCCAGCGTTGATCCACCGGATCACTGGATTGAGCATGCAAGGACCAACCCCTTAGTATTTTTACCCAGGGACGGTTGCAGATCGCTCCCTGGCACAGTGAATAAAGGACACCTATGGCGATGTAGAGAAGGGGAAGCGAGGCTACAAGGTAGCCTCCATCAAAATGGCACAGTGCGCCTAGTTTGTCAGCAAATAGAAAGCAAGCTCATCGGGAAGAATAGAACAACGCAGGTCACGGGGTTCGTCGTCAACCTCGCGGGAAAGTGAATTGAAGGGATGAAGATGAACTGGGCGAGCTACCTCGTCAACCAATTGGAGCAGGATTTTCATGAAGCACAGGAACAAGGCTACGAGTTTCACTTCAACTAGTTGTTGATCCTCATTGCCTTTGTTTCTTGGGAGATGTCGGAAGGAGCGACCTTCCCAGAAGTCGAGTCGTCTGAACCACTGACCGCGAGGTTCACCACCTTGTGGTACTCGAGCGATATGGTGAAGCAGTGGCAGCTGAACACTATCTTCCACACTTACTATCTACAAATCACGCGAGCCATTGAGTCATTCCCTCAAATGAATCTGAATACATTCCATCGGTTCAAGCCACTTGCGAAGTTCCGCGCAGACCGACTCTTTATATATATCACTTCGCGTAGGGATGAAATCAAGGAAGAGCTCCAGTCGTATTACAATCTAACTGATGAAGACATGGAGGAGATAACCAAGGAATGGCCAGCTAAATTCCTTGTACCAGTCGAGCAAATAGACCTCTCCAACCCCGATATCATCAGAAGTCCTGTGGTCACCCAAGAAGAATATGATGGACCTAGTAGCAACAAGAATAAAAAGAAGGAAGAGGTGTAGTAAATAGACAGCGCATCGGAGGAAATTGTGCATGATTCATCTGAAGGAGGAGGAGATGATGAAGTAGACCAAGAAGAGGACAAAGGGGAAGAAGACAAGCAGGAACAGGGTGAAGTGACACCGCCTAAATATCCCCTTACATAGGCCAAGACATCAAAGAAAAGAAAGGTTTCTCCAAAGAAACCCTCGGCGCGGAAGAAGTCACGAGCCAAAAAGCCTCAATTACATATTGTACTTACGATAGATGATATTGACCTCATCATCACAACTATATAAAATACCTCGGAGGACATTTTGCAATGAAACGAAGCCAAACAGGAGACAATGTATGACAGGATTGAGGTGGAGCTCAAAGGATTACAGTAGGCTCTCTATTCAAGTCGCGCAGTGTCTACTACGTCATTATCATCAAGGGGTATAGAAGTAGGAAATGAGCCTGCCCAACTATGCATATTAATAGATGTGATAGAGGCTCGCCTTCATCAAGTATAGAAGGAAAAAGAACAGGCCAAAGAGGCCTTGAAGCAAGCAAAGGAGGAAGTCCTAGAGAAAATTTGGGTTGCGCGGAAAGAGAAAGATGACCTTCGAGCAAAGTTTGAAGAGGAAAGAGAGCAGATCTAGAGAGAGAAAGATCAGTTGCTCATAGAGTAGATTGGAGTTAGACAAGCAGTCACTCAATCACTTCGCTCAGTGTTGGGGTTGGCACTGATGGAAGAAGATATAGCTGAGAGCCAAGTAGGGAAGCTCGCTGAAGCCATTCAGCAGCTCCAAGCAAGAGTAGCAGAACTGGAATTGCAAGCAGTGTCGAACACTATGCAAGAAGTGCAAGATCAAAGAGAATAAATTGTCTAGAGTGTAGTCGAAAGAATCAAGGCATTGGCGTTAGAATGCAAGCAACTCAGCAATCAAAGTGTGTAGACCTATGAGTTCCTTGCAGAGGACTCGAAACTAAGAACATTAGAAGTACAGCTCCAAGAGGAAAAGCAACAAGCATCAACAAATCAAGCGCAGTTGAAACTGCTTTCAGCGATTTAGAAGATGAAAATCTCATAGGAATAGTGTGCAATTCAGCAACAGGTCCATGCCATCTAGAGTAGATTCATGGAAGTGACCTAAAGACTCAAGCCAGTACAGGAAGAAGCCTGCACACTTTTTGAGGAGATCGAGGGACAAGGTGCACAACTGGAACAAGTGGTCACCATAGTGGAATGGCACTTGGAAGGACCTATCACTGAGAAAGTCATTCAGGAGTTCACCGAGTAGGAGGCTCTGGCGAAGCAGCAAGTCGAGGCAGCTCGAGCCAATCTCGAGGCCTTCAAAGTAGAATTGCTCAGATCAGAGTGACTCGGGACGATTCACATGTGAGTGTTGGGGGCCTATCGGCCCTCGACCAAGTTTTGGAGAACCTTGGTCATGTTTGACCATTTTTGGGACTTCGACAGGATGGTCGAAGACGGAGCGCCCGGGCAAAGTGGAGATCATGGGATCTCGCCCCCTTTTGCGGGATTTTTGGGTTTATGGTGTATGTAACGGGTATGGGATGTCGGCCCATAGGTTTACCCATGTTTAGGCTCCTTTTGGAATGTATAAATAAATAGCTAGGCGATGTAAGAAGTAGACCTAGTAGGCCAATGGCTTAGTGCTAATGTTAGTTATGTGCAAGAAGATGTGTTAAGGGTTGAAGAACTAAGTGCAAGTGTTTTGTAAGCTCTTTGTGCATAGATTGTGTAAAGTCTTGGTGCTTGGACCTAAGTCGGGGAAGGAGGATCTAGCGAGGTGCGTGTTGATCTCCTATCCTATGCGGAGTTGGATTTGTGGCTTGGTGCCTGTAAGGAGATTGAAGAAGCTAATAAAGAAGAAGAAAAGTTGGTGGACGTAGCCCCACACTAGGGGTGAACCACGTATATCATGTGTTGTGGTTGCTTTGTGCGATGTGGTTGATATGTTATTGATGTGATTTATGCTTAGTGTTGTAATCTTTATGTATGTTAGATGCATCTGATGTAGTAGCTTAGTGCTTAATATTATGAATGAATGCTAGTTATGCTTTGATGTTATGTGTTGAATGGTTATATGTGCTTAGACCTTGATGAATACTACGTTGTTTTGTAATTAGGGTTTTTACCTGCGATGTGAATAAGGGTCAAAGACTAATGAATGTTAATTGCTAAGTGCTCTGTTAAGTATTGTGATCACAGATCTGTGTCCCGGCTAGGTTGTAGACACTTGAGTCTTGCAACCCCCCTGCCTCTACCTCGGGTGAGACTTCATCTGCTTCGTAGGTGTTTCTGAAAGGGTCGGTAGTTAGGGTTTTGTTGGTGTGATGTTGAAGCATTGAACCCTGGGTCTGCCCCTGTGCCAACAAATGGTTTTGTTGTTGGGACCTGAAACTGTGATTGCTGGGAACTGAAGAAAAGAGGTAAGATCTTAAAGCTTTGTGCTCTGATAAAGGTAAGATAAGTGGAAATTTTTGTTTCGAAAGAATGGATCTAGGTATGTTTGATAGATTTTGTCCTAGTCTGAAAACTACGGCATGGCTAGAAGAAACAAGATGTGATATGAGTAGACCTAATAGAAATAGTGAAAGATATGTTATTCCTATGCATAGAAAGAATTTTTGGACTAACAAGTGGATGCAGGATCCTAGAAGGAATTTTTTGCAGGTCCATCACTGTGATCCCAGTGCGCAGTACAGGAAAGGTTGGGGATCCTTTAAGAGAAAGAGAGGATTGACTCTTTGTTATAGTTGCAGAAGACCGGGACATCTTGCTAAGGAATGCCTAGTAGAGGTCCTATTTGACTCTTTGTTATAGCTGTAAAGTTGATGGACATGAAGTTTTGGATTGCCCTAGAATGATTGCTAAAGTTGAGAAGATGAACATGAGACAAGAAAAGCACGAGGAAGGTCAAGAGACTACGAATATGCTAAAGAACCAAAAAGAATCAAAGGCTATATTATTGCAAATGAAAGAAACATTGAATGATCACAAATACATCAGTTTACCAGATATCTTAAAAAAGAAGTAGTGCATAGAAACAAGAATAGGAGACTTCAACATAGACTGTGTATTGGATGCGGAAACACAGGTGAACATTATGCCAGAAAGTACTCGGGAAATTTTGGGAAAGCCTACTATGATTCCTTCATTGGGAGGAATAGGATTTTTTAAAGGAAAGATGATAACCCTGTGTGGAAGACTTACTCATGTACCTATGAGTGCTCATGGAACATCGACATAAGAAGAATTCGAGGTTATTAAGTTTGTTGAGAACAATGTTGCTTTTGCACTTTTGTTAGGAAGGACTTGGATTGAGAGAGATCAAATCCGAAAGAAAGAAGAAGATGAAGCTATAGAACAAAAAAAGCAAGAATTAAGGGATTTCATGGCTAGGAGAATAGCACGCTTAATAGAAGAACAAGAGGACAAGTTGAATCAACTGAGGGCCAGAGACCTGGCTATCGAAGTTGAAAGAACGCAAGAAGGCTTAAAGAACTTATCCATGCATGAGAGAAGAGAACCTACTCCAAAAACAGTAAGAGAAGAAGTATTACCTTCGAACCCTGTGAAAGACCCTCAACAGTGTGAAGTTACTATGCTAAGAGAAGATAAGAACGAGAATGGAAAGAGGAATCCAGAGACGTGGATCACAAGAAAGAAAGAAAGAAAGCTCAGTAAGAAGAAAGCAAAGCTAGAAAAATTGCAGGAGGTTCTAGAGAGAAGTTCACAGAAGGAAGGCTTGCAGAACTTGAACCTAGCTGGAATAAAAGAACAACGCAGATTGGCACTTCTCCATGGTGAATAAATATGACCGTTGGAGGCATCTCGACCATTAGAACGATGCTCTAGAATGGCTAGAAACACAGTTATTATTGGAAAGATCGTCATTGGACCGCAGTTGGGACAGATTATGGCGCTCAAGATTAGTGATTTCAACTTAGTAGACGGCAAGAATTATGGAATGCTCGCACCACATAAGTACTTGACAAAGACAAAAGGGAAGAAGCTTACCATAGTTTCCCAACCATGGACCATGGACATCCCGAGATCAACAATCCTTAATGTGATGAAGATACCACACTTCGACAAATATCGGGAGGTTAACATGTGCGTTAAACTCCTCCTGTCATTATTCCATGGTGGGTACCTATGGTTGGGTAGGTGCATCACTATAGATCTAGCATTGATCCACCAGATCACTGGATTGATCATGCAAGGACCGGACCCTCGGGATTTTTATCCAGGGAAGGTTGCAGATCGCTCCCTGACGCAGCGAATAAAGGACACCTACGATGATGTAGAGAAGGGGAAGTGGGGCTACAAGGTAGTCTCCATCCAAAATGGCACAGTGTGCCTAGCTTGTCAGCTGATAGCAGGCAAGCTCGTTGGGAATAATAGACCAACGCAGGTCATGGGGTTCGTTGTCGACCTCATAGGAAAGTGCGATGAAGGGATGCAGATGAACTGGGCGAGCTACCTTGTCAACCAGTTGGAGCAGGATTGTTGCGAAGCATAGGACCAGGGCTATGAGTTTCACTTCAGTTGGTTGTTGATCCTTGTTGCCTTTGACACTTTGGAGATGCCGGAAGGACCAACCTTCCTGGAAGTTGAGCCGTCCGAACCACTGGCTGCGAGGTTCACCACCTTGTGGTACTCAAGCGATATGGCGAAGCAATGCTAGTCGAACGTTGTCTTCCACACTTACTATCTATAGCTCATGTGAGCCATTGATTCATTCCCCTGAATGATTCCAAATACACTCCATCGGTGCAGGCCACTAGTGAAGTTCCACGCAGACCGACACTTTATATATATCACTGTGCATAGGGATGAAAGCAAGGAAGAGTTGCAGTCGTATTACAAACTAACTGATGAAGACATGGAGGAGATAAACAAGGAATGTTCAGTTGAATTCCTTGCACCAGTTGAGCAGATAGAGCTCTCCAACCCCGATATCATCGGAAGTCCTCTTGCCACCCGAGAAGAATATGATGGACCCAGCAGTAGAAAGAAGAAAAAAAAGGAAGAGGTGCATGAAATAAACAGTGCATCGAAGGAAACTGCACCTGATTCACCTGGAGGAGGAGGAGATGACGAAGTAGACCAAGAAGAGGACAAAGGGGAAGAAGACAAGCAGGAACAGGGCGAAGTGAAACCGCCTAAAGATCCCCTTACAGAGGTTGAGACGTCAAAGAAAAGAAAGGCTTCTCCAAATAAACCCTCGGCGCGGAAGAAGTCATTAACCAATAAGACTCAATTACAGACTGTACTTATGGTGGATGATATTGACCTCATCATCACAACTGTATCAGATACTGTGAAACAAAGCCAAACGGGAGACAATATATGACAGGATCGAGGTAGAGCTCAAAGGAGTACAACAAGCTCTTTATTTGAGTCGTGTTGTGTCTACTGCATCATTGTCATAATGGGGTATAGAAGTAGGAGATGAGCATGCCCAACTATGCAGATTAGTAGATGCGACAGAGGCTCGCCTTCGTCAAGTATAGGAGGAAAAAGAATAGGTCACAAAGGCCTTGAAACAAGCAAAGGAGGAATCCCTAGAGAAAAGTCAGGTTGTGCAGCAAGAGAAAGATGACCTTCAAGCAAAGTTTGAAGAGGATAGAGAGCAGATCCAGAGAGAGAAAGATCAGCTACTCATGGAGCAGATTGGAGTTAGATAAGCAGTCACTCGAGCACTTCGCTCTGTGTCAAGGTTGGCACCGATGGAAAAAGAGACAACTGACAGCCAAGTAGGGAAGCTCACTGAAGCCATTCAGCAACTCCAAGCAAGAGTAGCAGAACTGGAATTGTAAGCAGTGTCGAGCACTCTACGGGAAGTGTGAGATCAGAAGTCTGCCCCTGTGCCAACAACTTTAATACCGGTGAAATCTGTAATCATCGAATCATCCTCCACCCCAATACTAGAAACATTATTCCTACGCAATCTATCCATGGCTTGATTATGAATTTTTTTTGTATTTTTATCACCAACCTTGAGCCAAAGACTGCACGATTTAAGTCTCCATAGTTCCTCTTATTGAATCACTGCCCTTTGATATATGATTTGTAGATTTAGCTCTTCTTTTTGTAGCTCAACCGTGATGTCTTTGAACTCATTTTATTTTTGTAGGAGGTCTAACTTCTCTTTTAGATATTTTATTTCCTTATCTAAAGGATTGAAAAAGAGTCCAACCCATTGATTTAAGGCTTGTTTAATAAGGATTAACTTTTTCTCCCTTGTGAAGACAAGAATTTTGGGGATCCAAGTTTTCCAAGTCATCTCAAGCATATTTTGAATTTCAGGGTAGGAGAGCTAGAGAGGGTTGAAGTGAAAAGTTAAAGGCCCATACTTAGGAAGATCATGGTTATGTGATGAAATAAGCTTATGGTCAGAAGTGAAAGAGGGGAGGATAAAGGATTTTATAGAGAAGTTTGATGAGAGGAAACTGTTGTGAATCAAAAATTGGT
>ML789772.1:271923-285589 GCA_009831015.1 Picea engelmannii | reverse complement strand
CCATATGAAATAAAACCTAGAGATGCCTCACCCAGGGATCCCCGAGAAGGCAATAAAAGGCCTCTCGATAAGAAACAAAAGGGACCCGAAGAAAAATAATAAAACAAGACCTAACCAAGATGATGGGAGGTCTCATCATGAGCCGACCCATTATGTTCATAGATATTTAGCAGTATGACATTGCCATTATCTGGTCACAACGCCAGGGCAATGACCCTTGGTTGCATGGCCAAGGGAAAGGGGGTCTCATCACGAGCCAACCTTATCATTTCTGCGAAAATACTAGTGGGTAACCCTGTCAGCTTTGGTCACCATGCCAAGGCAGTGTCCTCTGGTCAGACCTTGAAGTAAAAAAAAAGAAAAAGTAATAAATAAGGAAAGAATAAAGGCAATAAGGTGCTTGGAAAAAACTGCATCCATGACAGGTACACCTCACCTCCTACAAAGGCACCCACGGACAATACCTACCCCTGGTCTTCACTATAACTGGACATCCTTAGACCATACCACCTCATGCTACATGGCTTGAATGATGTCCTTTGGAAACTTTCCTCTTCTTATGGATATTGACCCAATAGGTTACCTTGTCCTTTTCTTCAGCTTTGTATAGTAGATCAGTGTAATATCTTTGAGCTATTAGAGGATATGCTAGGGATTTTATGCATGTATTTGATAAATTTAATGATGAAATATGATTGACATTGCTATGATCTCGAGGACTAATGAGCCCATGGAGGGCAAAGTTTTTGATATGCAGGACCATGCCCGATGGACAGGTACCAGTGGACTGGTACACATGGGGAGATGATTAGCTCGGACCTCCATGGGGCTGAAGAGCCCATCAGATGGTTGTTGGGATGGCAGAGACAGGATAGTGTTATGATGAGCCTATGCACATGAAGAAAAGGACGTTCCACCCAGGACACTTTGGTTGAGCCCGGCCTAGGGGCGATCACCCACTTCAGATGGAACGTTTTCCTCTTGATGGACAGGACGTCACCTAGGAGAGCTGGACGTTACCTTGAGCGTGTGGCAGTGTGATGAGGTTACTGGTACGTGTGGCAGCTTGGAGGAGCCCTAAAAGGGCTAACTTCTGGATGCTGGATATGCCCAAAAAGGGCCAACATCTCCCTCAGAAGGGCCTGACGTCCCACCTTTTGCTCATTTTATGTCATTTATCTAGCAGTTAATGTAAAAGCAGTGTAAATTTTGTAGTCAGCTTTGTTGGTTGTTTTAATGACCTATTTTGTAATTTAAAGGTCATGGATTGATATATATTGAGGATGTTTTTCCCTCATTTGAACATAACAGAACTCACTCTTTTGTGAGATCTCAATACTTGCGCCCTAGTTTGGCAATTTTGGTGTTTTAAAGTGAGGCGCTACTCTTGGAGGAGGATTTCTCTTGGCATTTATGGCATTTCTCTCATGGAAGGTTTACAACTAGGGTTTGCATGTGCTTTTCTTCATTATATGTAAGTGTTTTTCCTGCAAAACTTCTTGATTGAATGGTTGTAGGTTAGTATTCTTACTTTTGCTTATAAATTGTTGATTTTAAAACCCTAGGTAGCAAGCACACAAGTAGGTCATTGCTATATGTCCCCATGTTGAGAAATAGTTTTCAGCCATTGAAAGAAGAAGATATAGCCTAGTCATTGCTACACTTTTCTTTCTTTTTTCTGAGCTAGCATTGAAGTTATAGGTTGAAAGGAGGAGACGTCCTAGGCCTAGTTGGACTACACCTAGGGTTTCACTTTCTAGGGTTTGAAGGCCTTGCCTTTGCAACACCTTCTCCCTTAAATTTATACTTTGAAGCTAGCCGTTTTGCCAAGAGTATTTAGAGAAGGAGGAAAGAGCACGAGGCCTTGCTTAAGCAACGCCGGAGTGAGCCTCTTTCCCCTAGGGTATTGATTCTAGGGCCCTGCCATTGCAGCACCATAGAACCCTACCTTCCAGTCTCTAAGTTTTAATCCTCCCGAGACTTTGTGCCCTTGCTTTTGACTCCATTTACCCTAAGGCACTGGTAATATCTCCAACGTTGAGTTTCTAGTGTACAAAACCATCTTTCAAACTTCAATTTTGAATTCCTAACTAACCCTAACGCTGCTAACCTAGGCTGACGTCATAGTTGACGCAACAAACCTTTTTGACTAATAATAAGCAATTAAATGATGATGTCAAGCATTTATTGAACAAATTGTTGATTGGATATACTGTAGACTTGGTCATTTTGGTAGATATTGATGAATTGGTGATCTTTCATAGGCTAATTAGCAGAACGTTGACTTCATCTTATCTATTACATTGCTTATTGAATGAAATCAGATAGTTAAGAAGTACTAACCCTTTGAGTTGTAGCCTGCAAATATATATATTGTGTTGTTATTATCTTGTTCCGGGCAGGTGTCTTCAACAGGGCCTACACTTCTTTTATTGGCTGATTAGCCGGACTATCTGATACTGGTGGTAACCTGCGAGGAGGGAAATCTTAACACTTGACCCTGTATCCTTTGCCTCTTCAAACCCCAAGTTATCGGGGACGTCTCCCCTGGGCTAACCTCCCTAAACAGAAAGAACCTCCCCATCGAGGTGACATTGGGTGGGGAAGGTTCCTGTTATGCCAGTTTGTCCACTATCCTATAGCCTGTGACCTAAAATACAAACTGCGCGATAACAAGATGTATAAATAAATGGTGTGCTGCACATGATTATGAAGATGTAAAAGTGAAGTTATTTGTTCTTTCCTTAGAAGATGATGCTTCAGACTAGTATGAAGACAAGCCGGATAACACCTTCAAAACATTGAAAGATCTCATTGATGCCTTTACTGAAAAGTGGGGGGAGAAAAGAGATCACCGTCATCTTTTGTCGACCCTCAACACTATGAAGAAAAATGAAAACAAAACCATGGATGAGTTCAACAAAAGGTTTAATGAACTAGTTTCGAGCATGCAGCGAGACATCAAACCTCCTGAGAGTGCTATCTTGATCTACTACATTGAGGCATTCGGTGGTGAAATGAGATATCAACTATAAGAGACAAAGAACCCACCGACCTCAAAAAGGCTCAAGAAACCGCTATCAAGATTGACAAAAATATGCAAGCTTCAGGAAAGTCAAACCTTCCAGGATTCACAAGAGGCAGTTCTTCAAAACAGTTAGATCCTAAAGAAAAAGCAACAGTTCTAGATAATAAGGATCCATCCTATGACCCTTTAAAGGCCATAACAGAGATGGTTAAAAGAATGGAAGCCACTCATGCTACCCAACTTAGTGCATTACATAATAGGTTGATAGCCATGGAGAGGTCCCAAAACCAGAATAACAAATTCCAACCGAGGCCTGGTAATGAAAGATGGCAAAAGAAAACTCCTCAACAAGAACAAAGGCCACCTAATCAGTTAGAATCTAATAATGTGGTAAATGAGGATATACCACCCTTTTGTAGAGCATGTGAAGACTTTCATGAAGAGTCCACTTGTCCAGTATTTTGCCAAATAAATGAGCATGTCCTCCCTCCAACAAACAACTTTGTGGGGCATTCAAGAAAGCTCTAACCACATAAACAATTTTTGAGAAACTCATCGATTATCAATGGATCATTGGCTCCAAATGCAAGAAAGGTGTGAATAGTCAAAAGTAGTGGTTGAAGAGTATGATAATGTCACCAAGCTTTATGGACACAAGCCCACAAACGAGCAGATTCTAGAGATGGCCAGACATAAGGGAATTGTTTACCAAAGGAAAGGGAGAGAAGCTGCAAGCAAATCTCAAACAAATTTTCCCAATGTAACTACTCCCCCTCCAATTACTGATCTATCTATTGATTTAGGTAGTTGGATTTCGAATGCTAAAATATTGGTTCCAGTATCAGATCTTCTGAAAATTCTTTCACAAAAGGAAAAATTACTCAAAGCAATACATATTCCTGATAGTAAAAGGGTTGTGAAAAATCAAGAGGTTGATAAGAATCAGGAAAAAGAAAAGAAACTATACAAAGACCCACCAGTGGTTTTAACCAGCAGAGATAGAACCAAGGAAGAGAATCCCCCTTTCTTTGTGTCTCTAGAAATAAATGACCAATGGTTACATAACTGTATGTATGATTGAGGAGCTTCATCCAACATCATTACTAAAGGAATCATGCAAAGGCTAGGCCTTAAAGTTACAAGGCCCTATCAAAACATATGTGCCATGGACTCTAGGGAGGTTGAAACCCTTGGGATTATCATGGATCTGTCGGTTAAGCTAGCTTTCCACCCAGATTTTGCTTTTAAAATGGATGTGCTTGTAATTGATGTGCCAGATGCTTGGGGTATGCTTCTCTCAAGAAAGTGGGGAGCTAACATGGGTGGTTGCATAAATATGGATTTATCCTTTGCAACTATCCCATACCCTCCTCCATCAACAAAACATTTCAGACTCTTTAGAGAAACGGAAAGGAAGTACCATATAGAAGACCCTAAAGAGCAGTTTAATGAGTTCTTATGCCAAACATCTGACATGGGCAATTTCTTTATCTGTTCAAACTTCCTAGCACCGGTTGAAGAAAAATTCAAGGATGAAAAAGAATGAAATATTCTAAGTTGCAAAGTGGGAAAACCTCTTTGTTCTGGTGTGGGATTTTCGTCAAACACTTTGCATGCTTCTGTATTTGACTGCTGTAGATGAATTTTAATTGGACAGCGGTCTGTTTCTTTGTTTTGTTTGCTGGTCTGTTGGTTTTCTAACCCCTTATACCTCCCCAGTGAAGTGCACAATGTATTATTTTGACATTAAGTAAAACCCACAAAATAATGATGAATACAGTTGCATTTAGATGGGCAAAATAATCAAATTCAGGCTGATTTTATTAAGTGGCAATGGCTGAGTTTATTGCAATCAGAATTTGGAGTAAAATACCTCACAAGGATGAGGAGAATGACTTGATATGTGAGACTTGAAACCACTGATTACACACAGCAATGAAGATGCCAGAATTGACCCACGTTTTGATGGAAAGGGGACGGCCCCATTGGTATCTTACACCACCAGCTGACAGGTATGTTCCAGCCGTCTCACTCAGCAGTAGGTTACTTGCTCATGTAAGTAAAAGCCATCCAGTAGAGGTCAAACCTGCAGCCCCTTCGCCCTTGCTCTCCACGCAGCACCCTGAGCAACACGCAGCCTTTAAGATGGGGGACACAGCCAACAGAGTAACACGCAGCCCCAAAATTGATCACCAGCTAAAGGTCACGCCCAGCCAGAGGTACCATGACTTGGAAGATGCAAAACTCAGCTCCAGTAGACCACACACAGCAGGATAATAGAAGATGCGTCCAGCTGAAGAAAAAACACGCCCAAACTCTCCACTCGTGCCAAAGAGAAAATGTCCTCTCTTCCCCAAAACTCAAATGAAATTCTTCCCTCAATGAAGTTCTTCGAATCACAATGCCAAGACCTGCAAATGAGAACCCTGAATGGCTTCTCCAATCTCACGGCTAGGGCAGATAGTTTCACTGTAGAATCCGAGCACCGAGATGGGTTTCCAGCTGAAACCCTCGCTAGCTCTCCGAGCTCTTCTCCAAAACTCAATTTTTCTAAATGAATAGTCAATAATCCTTTTCCAACCCTCAACCGTCCTTTTTCTCTTTCACTTTTCTTTTTCTCCATTAAAATATTCATTTAATTAATAATTTGGAGAGAAATACCCTCAAAGAGGGGTTTAATATTAATAAACTCACTTTTCCTAAGTTTCACTTTATAATTCGAAAGTGACTTTACCAATATCATTTCCCTAACTCATCTATCTAATGGTTCACGGGAAACTGTGTAAACCACCACGGTATTCTGACTGCCTAGGAAAAATGGGACATTACAAAGAAAGTGATAAGGCTTGGAAGATGAACTTTGATGGTGCACATTCAAGATCAGGAAAAGGGGCTGGGATTGTCCTAGTCTCACCGACAGGAAAGTGCAAGATACCAGTGCGTAACGACAGATCTCTGTGGTTTAAAGACGTTGGAATACGTCTCTACCCTGGAAAAAAAATTCCCACAATTTCTGCCAAGGAAAGTGCTCTGATACCACTTGCAAGATACCAAATATAAAAAATATGCAGAACAAAAATAAAATGCTAGAAATCGCAGAATAATAGTAATATATCCAGCGTAATTTCCACAATAACACATAAATGATATAAGAACAACAATAGAAATAGCACTTTGATTCAGAAAGCAATGTTCACAGGCTTCTTCGAGGGGGCAACCTCCAATCGAGCAGCGCTCTGTTACAATAATTTCCAAGCTAGGGTTTTCATACCCTCGACTCTTATTTATACTAAATATGTCTATCAAGAGAAGCATCTAGAGGAAGATCCTTCTAGAAGCGGAAGCTTCTATTAGGTCATCTTACATCCGCCTTATTCTATTTTATTGAAAGGCCTTATTAATATTGACTTTTATTACATCCGAATATATTAATCTACCTATGTGCGGGTTAGGACCCTAACAGAAAGTCTTACAATTTTGCATTTAGATTAGAATTTGATGCAACAAATAATGTGGCCGAGTATGAAGCACTTCTACTAGGCCTAGAAATTGCAAAAGATATGGGGATAAAAATAATAAATGTCAAGGGTGACTCAGACTTAATCATCCTCCAGGTTAAAAATAAATTTGCATGCAAAAGTGAAAGATTAAGGAGATACATAAATGCAATTTGGGATACCATAGAAATGTTTGATGCTATGGATATCATTTCAGTACCTAGGGATCAAAACAGTCTAGCCGACAGTTTGGCAGTTGCAGCTTCGACCCTCCAACCGTCAGAAGATTTAATCATAGGAGAAGGAAAATTGGAAATAATCTTTAGACCTTCAGTTCCAGATAATGTTGATCATTGGCAAGTATTCAGAGATGACAAACACATCTTAAGATTCATTCATAATGCTCAAGAATTCTTAGATTTCAAGGTCAGTTATAAAGAAGAAGGCAAAGATTATCCTGAGGAGGATGGTTCAATAAGGAATCCAGCCCCTAGAGGAATAACTGCCTTAGAAAAGAACTTTGACAGGCATGACATTCACAAGAAGAAAAATGAAGCAATAAAACCTAACAGCTATATAGAAATAAACATTGGGATAGAAGAAGCCCCAAGACTCATAAAAATCGGAAAGGGTACTTCAGAAAAAGAAAGGAAACAATTAATAAGTCTTGTCAGTGAGTATAGGGATGTATTTGCTTTTACATATGATGAACTCAAAGCTTATAAAGATGATGTATTTCAACATACTATCCCACTTAAAGAAGACACAAAACCTTTCCGGCAAAAACTTAGGCGAATAAATCCTAAGTTGGCACCTTTGATTCAAGCAGAGCTCAAAAAGATGTTGGATGCTGGCATCATTGCCCCAACAAGGCACTGAGTGGATGAGGTGGTAAGGGATGTCTGGGCAAGGTGTGCAGTGATAGCAGGGAAATGTATGGCTTACCTGTGGGTGCCTTTGTAGAGGGTGAGTTGCACCTATCACGGATGCAAATGTTTCCAAGCCCATTCATGCCTTTTGTCTTTATTCTTATTGTTTTTTTCTTTCAAGAAGCTAGTTAGAGGATATTGCCTTGGCGTGGTGACCAATGGTGGCAATGTTAGCCACAAACATTTCACGGAAATGGGAAGGCTGGCTCATGATGAGACCCCCTTTCTCTTGGCTATGCCACCAAGAGCCACTACCTTCGCGTGGTGATCAGCTGCTGGTAGTGTCATACCGCTACATGCCCATGGACCTAATAAGTTGGCTCGTGATGAGACCCCCTATCCTCTAACTAGGTTTTGTTTTATTATTTTTATGGGTCCCTCTGTTTCTTGCTGAGAAGCTTTTTACTGCTTTCTCGGGGATCCTCGGGTGAAGATCTCAAGGTTTCATTCTTTGGCTTCTATCTTTTGTCAGCTACTTTTACCCCCTGGGCCTTTAGCCCCTTCTTCCCACAAGGTAAGGTACAACCCTTAAATATTTGGCCAACCCAATGCCCAAACCAGTGTAATGGGATGGATGGGCAGGAGAAAGATGGAAGGTGGTAAGTATGGTGGGAGTGGACGATGGCTTTTCATGAATCCCCCCAGTGGCAACTCAAACCCTATGGGTATCAGCTTACTAGGGCATCCTGTCATCCCCCCCAGATATGGTCAAGTGGAGAAGTATAAGATCCAAGCACCCATTAGAAAAAAAAGGAATTGAATGCACATATTCAAAGGTTTTGAGGATCAGAGTGACACATACCATGATACCCTGACTCATTACCTCATGGAGCAAGATCCATTTATGCTACAGGACCAGGTCGAGGTGACGGATGTTGTTGCTGCTGACAAAGTGAAGGCGTTGAAGAATGAAAAGATAGGCCCTCCAGGGCCATGCTCAAGTCGATATGGCTCTTGATACTCCATGTCTAGGACCTGTGGGCCTCGAGACATAATCTCCCTAGTTATCCCTAAATTGGGGGATAACATTACCCACACGCATTTCGCGGAGATGAGAAGGTTGGCTCGTGATGAGACCCCCTTTCTCGTGGCTATGCCACCAAGAGCCACTACCCTGGCGTGGTGACCAGATGAATAGTAGTGTCATACCGCTACATGCCCATGGACCTAATAGGCTGGCTCATGATGAGACCCCCTATCCACCAACTAGGTCTTGAGTTTTATTTTATTTTATGGGTCCCCTCTTTTTTCTTGCTGAGAAGCCCTTTATTGCTTTCTCAAGGATCCCTGGGCGAAGCATCTCAAGGTTTGATCTTGGCTTTTAACTTTTGCCAACTACTTTTACCTTATGGGCCTTTAGCCCCTTCTTCCCACAAGGCAAGGTACAACCCTTTCTAGCTTGGCAAACGCAATGCCTGAACCAATGTAGGGGATAGATGAGAGGGAAAAAGATGAAAAAGTGATAAGTATGGAAGGAATGGACGATGACCTTTCATAGACCCACCTAGTGGCAACTCATCCCTAAGGGAACCAACTTGCTAGGGCACTCTGTCATCCCCCCCCAAGTATGGACAAGTTAAAAGGCATAATGTCGAAGAAAACATCATGAAGCAAAAGAGAATTAAATGCACATATTCAAATGCTTTGAGAATCAGAGCGACACATACCATGATACCCGGACTCATTACCTCATGGAGCAAAACCCACTGCTACTTCATAACCAGGCCGATGGGATGGATGTTGTTGTTGCTGATAGATGTGAGGCACTGAAGAAAGCATGGGCCCTCCAAGGCTAGTGCTCAAGTCAATATGGCTTTTGGTACTCCATGTCTATGACCTGTGGGCCTCGAGACATAATCTCCTTAGTTATCCCTAGGATAGGGGATAACACGGTGTATGCAACATACTCCTCCTAGGGTTTCAACCAACAATAACCAAGAAGAAGCAAGAAAGAACTGACAAATGCAAATTTTTCTTACCATTTCCAAGAAAGATGCAAGATCAAACCCTAGTTCACCAAGCATTTACCATTCAAGAGCAAGTAAAGAAGCCTCCAAGAGGTGCGCACCACTTAGCCTCATCCATTCACCAAGAGATATCACCAACATTCATTTGCAAGAGAGAGATACCAAAGAATGCCGAAGAGGGCGCACATTTCAGCCACTAGTCTTTTCACAATGGGAGAGCTATGATCAAAAACAAAAAAGAGATCTATATTTATACAAATCCTCTAAATATAGTTTGTCCACAAAACTTAGGGTAAAACACAAGATAAGGGGTCAACAACCCTTATCTTGCCCCTTTACAAAAATAATGTTATTTAATTCATACTTTGCACATAAAAGAAACCCTAGAAACATGACGTCACCCTCTTTTTGGGCAACGTTTGGCACTTTTGGTCAAGTCATTGAGTTGGAGAAGGAAAGGCTAGGCCTCCAAAGGCCAATAGTCTTCCACCAAGACATTTCTTCCATGATCCATGGGCCTCTTCCTTCAAAACGTGCCAGGTGTCCATCATCACTACCAAACCCTAGACCTAGGTGACGTCAAGCCCCCAAAAGGTGACGTTTTTCCCCTTTCAAGCAAGTCATTTAGCATGTAGGGGGTGAGCAAGATCCTCCAAGGTGTCCTCTAGGCCTCCAAAGGCATGTCATTGTCATCCAGAGTGTGGGCCCTTGTCATCCAACCTGTCGGCTTCAAGCCCCATGGAATCCCAAGCTAGGCTTGTTCTTCCAAAACCGTCCACCAGTTAGGTTCTGCAAAGACAAATGGATACACCCTCCAAGTATCTCAAGTCAAATGCATCATGATGAGTAAATCAAATCAATAAAAGAGCCATCTAAGCATGTACATCCAAACCACCTCATCAAAATAAACCAATGCTCAAAGACCCTATGTAATTTGCCAAGTTCAAGTATGGGAGGGTTGACAAAATGACCTATTGGGTGAATCATACCTCAAGTTTAGGGGTGTTTCCTGAGGGGGCCTCTATCTAAGCCATGTGGATGAGGTGTCATGGATGGGGGGAAGACTTTTGAGCATGGGGTTCATGACATACAAGGGATTGTAGTGTCTCACAGTCACTTATGGGTGTCTTTGTAGAGGGTGTGTTGCACCTTCGTTTTCAATACAACATTTTTTCCAAGCCTATTTATTGTCTTTTATTCTTTTAAGATGTTTCCAAGTTGAAGCCAAGGTGGGGCTTCTACCTAAGAATGAAAAATTGTGCCCACCTTGACTCTACCCTGGTCACATCATGCTTCTCCAAGTTGCAAACATGTGGGGCTTCTACCTAAGCATTAAAAATAATGCCCACACATGCTCCACTTTGGTTCGCATTTTGTTATTAGTTATTTTTCACAGGTCCCATTAGTTTCTTATGAGAGACATTTCATTGTTCTCGGGATCCCTGGGCGAGCATCTGGAAGGTTAATGATTGGAGTTTATCTTTTTCCAACTACAAGCCTCTGAGCCTTCAACCCCTTCTTGGGTCAGTATACCCAAAAATCCCAAAAGGTAAGGAGATGAGGGGATGAAGTGTGGAAAGTGACAAGTATGGTCGGGAATGGCACGATGACGCGTTAAGAAGACCTCCCAGTACCAATCTTATCCCTAAGGGTGACCCACTTGTTAGGGCGCAATCTCATCCACCAAAGTGAAACAGGGCAAAGAGCATAATGTCGAAGCAAACGTTACATAATCAAAAGTAGTAATAAATGCAACAAACTCAAATGCCTCAAATATTGAAATGACACTCACCATAATACCTGGCTTGTACCTCATGGAGCAAAGACCCAATGTCTTCCGGAGGCCAGCTTATGGGGTGGACACTGTTGTGATGAACTTGGAGCTGTGGTGGGTGTTTGTGCAAGTGGACATTGTTGGTCAAGCTGTCTCTCGGTACTCCATGTTTGCAACCTGACGACCTCGAGACATAATCTCCTTAGGTATCCCTAGGAGTTGGGGATAACATACCCAAATATACTCCTGCAAATGTGTGGAAGGAAAGAAGGCCCTGTAAGATGACAAAGAACATCTTGTAAGCTGACCTATGATACCAAAGCCTATCCAATGGGCCATGGAGTCAATCAATAATAACCTCCCATTGAATCAATGAGACACAAGGGATCTCATCGAAATCCGTTGCCTACTACCACCCAATATGTACACTCCTCCCTGTGGTAAATGTGTTGATGTCGACACAAGGGAGAGAGTCGCTTCATCAGATGTCAATAGTGTAAACACCTGTGAAGTGCGAAGGAACACCACCAATAATGTCAATGGGTCCTAAGGTACGAGCACAGCCTGACACTGTGAAAGATGTTCTAAAGTTGAATAGTGACAAGAATCATCCAATCAAGGCCCAATGTTACTCAACCATATCGGATGCAAAATAACTGCCAATGAGGCTAACGACTACCAAAGTGCTCTACTTCTGGGTTATCCGTAGATAATGTGTTGTAGTCGATACATGATGACCTGCTTAAAAGAAGAGCAACGATGTCCCTCTTCCCTCGGCGTGAAGTGATAACTCAAGAAGATCAAGATGAAAGAACAAGGTGCCATATCCCTGTGTTGGATGGGGGGACGACTAACTCAAAGCAAAAGAATCAATGATAAGAGATGAGGAGACAAGGCATAAGATGACTCAAGACTCTCCTAAATCTCCTTAAACTACCCATCCTAAAGGCTCAATGCTTCAGGATCAATGACAAACGGGGCCCCCATCCAGACTCACTCTAATGATAGACATAAAGGCTCGACATGTGAAAGATAAGCATTCAAATTTTGACCTAGGAAAAGCACTCGTGGACAGCCATTTATTCATGAAAGGAAAGACACACAAGATGGGACCACATGCTGATATAACTAGGGAAAAATCAGTGACACTTATGCAAAGACTTAAGTAAATAACTCAAGGCAAAAGACACCGCAAGGAAAATGTAGATTGTTGTCCTAAAATCTGAAAAACTCGGCAAGCTAAAACTACTAAAACAACAATGCGAAAAGGGAAAACAACTACCCTATACCCAAAAGTTTTTACCTCAAAACTGCCATGGTTAAATCATCATACTCAAAGGACCAATGTACCCATGCAGCCAAATGATCAATCCAACAGGAGAGGTCAACAAAGTCAACCTTCCAATGGGACCTATCGTGAAATCTCATATGACCCAAAGTTGCATTGATGTACTTGCTAGTGAAGGCATAGTTGAAGGTTGTTGGTTGATTGAAGGTTGTTGGTTGGGGTTTGGAACATGGTATTTCAACAGTAACAAGTGTGAATGCATGAAAACCAAAACTCTTGGAATCTACCTGCTGAAATACCTCCATCATCCTGAGAGCTCAACTGGGTCATGATGAACTTGTTGAAATATTGTAACTACAAAGAGTATTCTATTTATTTATTGAGTCATTATTAATTAGATCAATCCCCTTTTGTGGATTGATCATGTCACGCATTGTAATGGACCTGTTGCCGTCTTATACACACATGGGAGACGTGGAAGAAATCTTCAATCCACTCGATGTGTCCTTGGGGGCAAGTGAGAGTTAAGGTGCTGTCACCTAATCCTCAACTCCTCCGTCTAGGCCAACTCCTAGCGAAGCCAAGGGGGGTAGTCCCTAACAAATATACTAAGGCTTTGAAATAAGCTAAGTACAGAAATGAAATCTAGGAGTTTATTATTCTTTTAAACCATCAACCATAAACTGATAAAACATGAAGTAAACATTCACCACGATATATAATCAAATAAGCATATACTTGCATCAAAAGGATACTGAGAAGCAATTGTTAGACGCAAGTTTCATTTAAATTAAATCGATAACCAGACTTGACATGAAGCCTGTGGCTTTGCTGAGTGTGAAAATTGAGACCAGTGCCTTAAAGTGAATCGTGGGCAATGTAGTTCACATGTTTTATTAGGATAAATTGATGTTTAGTTAATGAAATGGTTTGGGCCTTGTTATCCCCGATTTCTAGGGATAACTAGGAGATCATGTCTCGAGGCCCACAGGTCCTAGACATGGAGTACCGAGAGTAGGATTGACCTGAGCATGGCCCTGGAGGGCCCATTCTTTTCTTCTTTCGTCAGATTCGTCTTGTCAGCAGCAACAACATCCATCACCATCGGCTTGGTCTTGTATCGGAGAAGGCTCTTGCTCCATGAGGTAATTGGTCCAGGTATCATGGTATGTGTCACTTTTGA
>ML789772.1:244304-256821 GCA_009831015.1 Picea engelmannii | reverse complement strand
TGTAAGCCATACAATATTATTGCATGTATGTAAAGAATGTTTTCAATTTTGAGTGCAGAAGCATATTAGTGTTTGTCTGCAAATTACAACGAGACTAGTGGTATTCTATTAAACAGTTCTAATTTTTCATTTTGTATATATCACTAGCACAGCCAACTCGCGGCTGGAGAACGCCGAAAGGTCGTGACATCAAACGACCTTTCAGATATCAGAAATGAATGATTGCCACTAAAATGAAACGTGTGTACAGTGTTTCTTAATGATATAAACTTGGCTTGTATAGATATTAATTCTCCTTAATCATTTGAACGTGGCAATTATATATATTTACAGTAAATTTATAATGTGATTAGGTAAATGTAAAAAAGTAAACATGTTAACGGATGCCTTCATAAATGCAAGGAAGTTATGAACAATAAATCTGACGCATTGATTTTGGAGGACGACTAAGAATATGCCAGAATCTTCAATGCTTAGCCATCAGATTAGAATTTAAGATTAAAAGATCATTAATTGTGCCCATTGTCAATAGGTGTACGCCTTTCGGCGTAATTAAAAGGAAACTACCAATTACTTCACCTAAAAGAAAGCTTTCTAACAATCAGAATGCAATGGCCCATTTGTTTAAAAAATGCGATAAAGTAACAAGTTTATCACCAGGGAAGGGAAAAAGGCAGAAGTATGCTATCGTCATAGGAGATAAAGCAAAGTTGTGTGCTAAAGCTTATACCCATAAACTAAGATGCAAGAGTTATTGACTTGCTTTATCTTGCCCTGTTTTTGAATTGGTATCCCCTTTGAGAGGATTTGAACTAAATCACTTTCTGTAGAACTTCTTACGTAAAAACAATTTGTAGTTACATAAATGTGCAAAGTTGTAACCCAGAGTATGATCCATGCGTCAGAAACATGAATGAAAGATATTGTGAGATGTGCAATTGCAAATCTTGTAGGAGTCTTTTACATAGATCAACCAAGGAGGTGTCTTATGTTTGAGGTGGACAAGTGACCATAGTGGATTCATAAAGATCATCCATACTAAATACGTTTCTTCATCAGATAGAAAAGTGACTGTACACATCACATGGAATAGCAACGTGATTTAACTATAGAGGCACTAATGAAAAATGGCAGGAAAGAGGCTATCAAGCATTAGATTGATTTCCTTACTTGAAAATAACGAAGTACAAGTTCTATGATTTTTTTTGGAGGTTTCTTTGAAAAATACACCTCGGGGTTAGGCATTGCATTGCATAACACATATTTCCTTAGACTTACATGCCAAGTGTATGGCATATCTATTATGTCAAAATAGCTAGGGATTTGCACCTAACTTCATCCATTTTTGACATGCCATTCAGGCGCCACAAACCACAATGAGAATGGAGCCATAGTGGACTTGATATTGTTGGCAGCCTCACTAGTGAACCAAGGCCCTATTGGCGAGGTTTTATGATTTTGGAGATTCAGTGTAAGAAAATTAAAGCATTAACATTTTCAGGGGTTTAACATAAATACTCAAATCAAAGACTGGGTAAATGCTTACAAACCAAAAGCATAAGTTAAAATTTTAATCTGAAAATCCCAATTGCTGAAGTAGATAATATTTGGTGTACACCACCGTGTAATGCACATAGACTTAATTATTGTTGGAAATATTGTCATTGATGTCAACAGTTGATATGATGATATGTTGCTAATGATGAATTATCACATATAAGATTTTCATTGATGTCAACAAGTATATCAGTTAGCAAAAGATGTCAAACAATGTGCAGAGATCAAAAGAGCAAACAGGAGAAGCGAACAATCGAATGCTCAAAAGTTCTGAAGGAAGAACAGATTGTAGAGATGTCGTTGGGATCAATGAAAAGACTGAAAAAATTGATCAATGCGCAGAAAATGCGAGAAGCCTCAGTAGTCGTCCGATCAAGAGGTTGACGGCGTTGATTGTCTCATATAACGGACAATTGTCATATGGGTGACCGTGGGCTTAAGGATCATGGTCGTGGATCAGAGCGTGAAGGACCAACAATCGTTAGATCCAGTGGAGCTGGAAGGAGGATAAGCCCAGAGTCAGTCAACACTCCAAAGTCACGAAATGATCTGAGTTATTGGATCCATAAGACATGTGGCGAGCGATTGGCATTTCACTGAATCGCGAGCCGGAGAAGTCAAAGGCAGAGATGTAGGAACTAGCGATACACGAAATCGCGAAAAGATCTGAACTGTCGGATCATGTTCGAGTGGAAGGACATGATAAGCTACAAGAGCTACATCATAGAATATATCTCGACCGTTAGATCATTTGAAAAGATTGCAGTCGTTGATCGTTTCGAAAAGATCACAGTTGTTGATCGTTCCAAAAAGATCACAGTCGTTGATCGTTCCAAAAGGATCAGAGTCGTTGATCATTCCAAAAAGATCACAATCGTTGATCGTTCCGAAAAGATCACAGTGGTGGATCGTTCTGAAAAGATCACAGCGGTTGATCGTTCCAAAAGGATCATAGCCGTTGATCGTTCCGAAAAGATCACAGTCGTTGATCGTTCTGAAAAGATCAGTCATTGATCATTCCAAAAGGATCATAGCCGTTGATCGTTCTGAAAAGATCACAACCATTGATCGTACCAAAAGGATCATAGTCGTTGATCGTTCCGAAAGCATCGGGACCGTTTGTTGTCAAGGATGGCACGTGGCGAAGGGTCATCGTTTCGCTGACTCGAAGAATGGAAAAGTCAAACGTAAGTGTTGTGGGAACTCGCGATGTGCGAGGTCGCGACATGATCACAACCGTCAGATCACAGAGGACCATGGACCGTTGATCGTTCTGAAATCGCAGATATCGGGAAATCGAGAATCGGAAGAAGGGAGGTGAGTAGTCCTCCAAACTCGCGAAACGCGAAGTCCCGATAAGCTCTGGGCCATCAGATCACAAAGGAACGAGGACCATTGGATCAAGGTCGTTTATCAGCGAAACATGTCAGCAAGGACATGTGGGAGATCCATGTTAGCGAACTACGTCAACGAGGACACATGGCATAGTTAGAGAACGACAAGTGTCAAGCTGAATTAAAATTTCAGGTACGTGCAAATCACGAATATGAGTGACACGACATCAAGTGACGTAAGAAGTTACCTCACTCCAGGAGTTTTGCTTTGGGAGTTTTTACAATTGCACTCGCCCAATGTCCCAAAGTTTCGAACGTCGAAATTCTGAAAGGGACACACGTCAGTAGATTGACAGCTTCAGGAGTTTTGACATGCTGGAAGTCACGAAAACGTGAAGGGCAAAGTGCCGAAATTACGACAACTATCCATCTCAACACATAATTAATTCATAGCCGTCAGATTTAGCAGTGAAAGGATGAGTGTATGGTTTAAACCTAATTGTTGATCTGTCTCCGCGAAATAAATGTGAACCATCTGATCATTTCAACGATATCGTAATCGGGAGTTTTGAAAGGTTGGATGTAACGAAGACTTGAAGGGCAAAGTGTCGAAATCTCGACAATCGTCCATCTCATCGGGAGAATGAATCGTAGTCGTTGAATTGATAAGCGCTCATGTGTTCGTCTCGCCTAACGTGAGGTCACCGTCGTTGGTCATATGGTAAAGAGATTTGAAAGGGCAGATTGTAATGCGTCGCCTAAATTGCTAAGCCTGTGGTTCTATGCCATTGGTCATATGAAAATGGTTTGAAGGGAGCGCCTCATACATATTTCATTCGACGGGGAGTTACACCAGAACAATACAGAGAATCGATAAATGATCGAAAATGGTATGTTGGTGAACCGAGAATGCAACAGAAACATGAGTACGATCTAATGAGTCGATCCATGTCTGTGATCAACTCACGACAAAAAATGAACCAATACACAGTCATGATTAAAAGAGAGTTAAATCATGAAAACATGAATAAAGAATAAAAATGAAAAATGATATTAATTAAAGTTTAGATTATCATTTTAAATGAAAAGGTACAATGGTTCAAATAAAGGGACACAATGTTTTAAATTTCACACCAGTTTGAAGATTATATAAACGAGAAAAAGTGGTGAGAAGATTGTGCCTCTGTGGTTGAGATTAGAAGATAAAAAACAGAAGCAGAGTCCAAGATGAAGAACTATTTGTTCTAAAGGTGACTATCAATGTCTTATTGAAGATCAAGAACATAAGAAGACATAGAAGAAGTTATGCAATCCAGTACTTGATACATAAGATCTTACAAGCAAAGGTTGCAGCAGACAAGTAGAAATTACAACAATGGCTGTGTGAATCAAATTCAATGAAGTACAAAAGATAATGTATTGCATTATAAAATAAGGGTGGTTGGGTGGTGCAAGGGCACGTTGGTGCCTGTAGATGGAGTTGGTGCTTCCTTGTCAGTTGTAGCTGACTAAACAGGGGGGTCGAAGCCTCCTACCAGTTGATGTTGGTGAACAGAGGGAGTTGGTGCTTCCTTGTTAGTTGTAGCTGACTAAACAGGGGGTCGAAGCCTCATACCAGTTGGTGTTGGTGAATGAGGGTGTGGATGCATCCTTCCAGTTGTAGCTGGTAAATGGGGTGTGGCAGCATCCCTTCAGTTGTAGCTGAAGAAACTTGGGGAATGTCTCTCCATCAAGTTGTAGCTTGAAAACAGTTTTGTAAAAGAACATTTTATTAATGAGAAAATAGTTGGTGGTTTTCCCTGTTGGGTTCCACGATAAAGTCTTGTGTCCATAACGTTTGTTGTTCATCATATATTGCTTAATTGAATAATTAATATGTGTGCTTAATATGGATGAAGTTAAAAAGAAAAAATAGGCAATACTGATTCACCCCCCGCCCCTCTCAATATTGTTGGATATCCCGACAGTCTAACAAACAAAGCCTAACAAACTGAAAGGAAGATCAAATTAAGCACACATGGATGGACAAAATATTTACACTGAGAATGGAACTCCAATACCTGGAAAAGAATAATACATATTTTGGAGTACAAGAATGGAAAGTCATATGAAGGCATTGGGACATGATGTATGGAATTTAGTGATCACTGATTACTTTCCACCAAGTAGATTAAGGACTCCAGCTCAAAAGAAAGCCAAGAAAAGTAACTCAATGGCAATGAATACAATCCTTGATGGATTACCTAATGATGTCAAAGAAAAGATAGGTGAATGTAACTCTTCAAAGGAACTTTGGGACAAAATAAAAGACCTCTACTCAGATGAGAAGTCAAATGAAGCATTTCAATCAGAACAAAATTCAGTGTACAATTCTAGTGATGAAGATTCTGTTGAATAATACTCAGACATTGAAGCAGAAGTCAACCTGGAAGCCGAGCTTGAAAGTGCTTTGGACGAACTGAGAAAATATAAACAAAGGTGTAAACAACTGAAGAATCTCATGCTGGAGAAAAGGAGGAAACAAGGTTCAAAGAATAAAGAACTTGAGCAAATCATAGTTGACTTTAGATTCCAAGTCCAACTAGATCAAGAAAGATTGGAATCCTTGGAACAATCTCTTAAAAAGGAGCAACAAAAGTTTGAAGAGCTCAAACAACAACAGTTAGAAAGTAAGGAAGAGAATCAGACCTTAAAAAGACAACTAATGTCCTCACAAGAGGAGCTTCACAATGCAAGACAACAAGCAACCATTAGCGTGGAAGAAACCAAGAATTTAAAACAAGAAGTTGTTGGACTCAAGAATCAACTGAAGATTGTTGAAAAATTCAAGAAAGGAACTGAAGCTCTTAATAAAATTCTCAATCTACAAAGATGTCCCTCGAAAAAATCCGGCCTTGGATATGACCAAGTACACATGGTTAAAGGATCAAGTCCTATTACTCAAATTGATGCAAAAGATGACGTGTTGTGATGATACCTCCAAAGGAACAACTATGCAACAGAAGGATGGCAAGAATGCAAACTCCTATGCTAAATAATCTGCTCATCCTCCCATGAAGATGTATCAAATCAAAAGATCAGATCAAGGAAGACGTCCTGAAGCTACTCATACACCTCAAAGTAAGTTTAGAAAAAAGACATCTTCATGGATGAATCAAAGGGAGTATAAGAGTATTTTTAATGGTTATTGTTTTTCGTGTAATAAGTATGGTCATAAAGCCTTGGATTGTAGGCATCATGGAATAAAACAAGTTGGTAGGTTCAACAACAGTATAAGATGTTGGAACTGCAATCATATTGGACATATTGTTGCACATTGTTACACTATGAGATGCTACAGTTTTGGTGGATATGGCCACAAAACCTATAACTGTTGGAAATCAAGAAAACAGTCAATGAGAAATGTATCATATAGGATGACAAAAGGAGTAAAAGAAATATGGAAGAAAACAAAAATTGCAATAATAAATGATCAGAGCACAAAGTTCAAGAAACTGGGACACTCACAGATGTGGATAGCAAAAACTGAACAAGTGAACATGAGTTTGGTTGATGAAACTTCTAAATAAGGAATATTCTCAAAACAAGTATAAAGAAGCTTATGGTGCACATAATAATGACGTTGATGATGAATCTCCAACGGTAGAACAACAAAAAGAATTGAGTGATGATTATCTCAGAAATCTTCCAATCCTATTTTAGTGGTACCTTTGAGGAATAAGAGTGATATCTGATGCACACCTGAAGTAGCAATTTTGAGTGACGATTCAAGTCGATATGAACAAGTCTCTATATAATAAAAGCTGGCATCAAGCCTCGTAGACTTCATTCACCAGGGTTATAGTTATAGCATTGTTGAAGCATCTCTTGGAAGCTTAGACTATGTCAATAATGGATAGTTCAAATTTGAATCCAATTTGAAGAGATGGATGTCAAGCTTGGAAAATGAGAATCCTAAGAAGTCTTATGATGATGATATTACACTCATTGATAAACTTATCACCACACTAGAAAATGGAGCTACAGTATGCTTTCAATAACAACCATGATAATGAGAGGAATTGCCCTGACAATGACAAAGTGACTATGAGGAAGGGATATTTACATGGCTCGAACTAATACTTCGAGACTTGAGAGGGAGCCCCATATACCTTGCAAAGGTTCTTGGTATTTATCAGGTTACTACAAAGAATGCAAAAGGATTGGCATAGCATAGAAATTTCAGATATACTTCCCCCAAAGATCGAGTATGTGTCTATCATTTCTAGCAGAGGCGTAGTCTACAATGGAATTCTGTGTTGGCTGATCCTTACCGATCTGGATGCTTCCTTCATCGTCTTCCATGACATTGAGAGTGATGTTCTGTTTAGAGAAATGCTACATCAAAAGGCTTGATACGAATCTCATAAAATTTGATGCCAGATCTGATGAAGATATCCTTCTTGGATATGCTTCTACCAAGAAAGCATACAGATGCTACAATCTTATACATAAGGTTGTTAAGAGTGCATATGTCAAGGTGGATGATATAAAAACAATTGGTATCCTAATTAGAGATCGATGAGAATCAATGGGCATATCCAAGAGTTGTCTGAATAAGATGAGCTACAACTGCGCAGTGTTCCAGTGGGACAACAACATCCACAGAAGCAACATTCTGATGTACAAAATGATGTACATGGCATCCTGTAGAAATAACAAGAGGAGAAACCTTGTCAGAAAGAGCTACCTTTTTAGAAACAAAGGTGGAGAGTAGTCAGAAATAGAGAGAAACATATTGACAAAAGGAGTCATTCAACTATGACAGGCAGAACATGTCTGTAGGAAGAGTTACCCAAGTTCAGTCTGGTCAGTAACATACAGAGTTACCAGTGGTCAGAGAAGTACTTATACAGACAGATCATAGGAGAAGAAACCCTTGGCCATTGATGTCAAAAGGGGAGAGAAACTTCATAAAAGGAAAGCATCATCACAGGGGGAGTTTTTGTATATGAAGTTAGTGTGTTGACCTCAATGACAAAGGGGGAGATTGTTGGAAATATTGTCATTGATGTTAACAGTCGATATGATGATCTGTTGTTAATGATGAATTATCACAGATAAGATTGTCATTGATGTCAATAAGTATATTAGTTAGCAAGAGATGTCAAACAATGTGAAGAGATCGAAAGAGCGAACAGGAGAAGCGAACAATCAAATGATCAACAGTTATGAAGGAAGAACGGATTGTAGAGATGTCGTCGGGATCAATGAAAAGACTAAAAAATTGATCAATGAGCAGAAAATGCGAGAATCCTCAGCAGCCGTTCGATTAAGAGGTTGACGGTGTTGATTGTCTCATATAACAGACGACGGTCATATGGGTGACTGTGGGCTTAAGGATCGTGGTCGTCGGATCGGAGCGCGGAGAATCAACAACCGTTAGATCTAATGGAGCTGCAAGGAGGATAAGCCTAGTAGTCAGTCAACACTCCAAAGTCGTGAAATGATCCGAGCCGTTGGATCCATAGGACACGTGGCGAGCGATTGACATTTCATTGAATCCCGAGCCAGAGAAGTCAAAGGTAGAGATGTAGGAACTCGCGATACACGAAATCGCGAAAAGATTTGAACCGTCAAATCGTGTTTGAGTGGAAGGACAGGATAAGCTACAAGAGCTACATCATAGAATATATCTCGACCGTCAGATCTTCCGAAAATATCAGAGTCGTTGATTGTTCCGAAAAGATCACAGTCGTTGATCATTCCAAAAGGATCATAGCCATTGATCGTTCCAAAAAGATCACAGCCATTGATCATTCCGAAAAGATCACAGTCATTGATCGTTCTGAAAAGATCACAGTCATTGATCATTCCAAAAGGATCATAACCGTTGATCGTTCCAAAAAGATCACAACCATTGATCGTACCAAAATGATCATAGTCGTTGATCGTTCCGAAAGCATCGGGACCGTCCGTTGTCAAGGATGGCACGTGGAGAAGGGTCATCATTTTGCTGACTCGAAGAATGGAAAAGTCAAACGTAAGTGTTGTGGGAACTTGCGATGTGCGAGGTCGCGACATGATCACAGCCGTTGGATCACAGATGATCATGGACCATTGATCGTTCTGAAATCGTGGATATTGGGAAATCGAGAATCAGAAGAAGGGAGGTGAGTAGTCCTCCAAACTCGTGAAATGAGAAGTCTCGATAGGATCTGGGTTGTCGGATCACAAAAGAACAAGGACCGTTGGATCAGGGTTTTTTATCAGTGAAACACATCAGCAAGGACATGTGGGAGATCCACGTCAGCAAACTACGTCAACAAGGACATGTGGCATAGTTAGAGAATGACAAGTCTCATGCTGAATCAGAATTTCAGGTACGTGCAAATCACGAATATGAGTGACACGTGGCAGCTACTCGAATCGTGACACGTCATCAAGTGGCGTACGCAGTTACGTCACTCCGGAAGTTTTGCTTCGGGAGTTTTTACAACTGCACTCACCCAATGTCCCGAAGTCCCGAACACCGGAATTTCGAAAGGGACACACGTCAGTAGATTGACAAATTCGAGAGTTTTGACATGCTGGAAGTCATGAAAACGCGAAGGGAAAAGTGTCGAAATTACGACAACCATCCATCTCAACGCATGATTAATTCATAGCCGTCGGATTTAGCAGTGAAAGGATGAGTGTAAGGTTTAAACCTGATTGTTGATCTGTCTCCACGAAATAAACGTGAACCGTCCGATCGTTTCGGCGATATCGTAATCGAGAGTTTTGAAAGGTTGGATGTAACGAAGACTTGAATGGAAAAGTGCTGAAATCTTGACAATCGTCCATCTCAATGGGAGAATGAATCGTGGTTGTTGAATTGATAAGCGCTCATGTGTTCGTCTCACCTAACGTGAGGTCACCGTCATTGGTCATATGGTAAAGAGATTTGAAAGGGCAGATTGTAATGTGTCGCCTAAATTGCTAAGCCTGTGGTTCTACGCCATTGGTCATATGAAAATGGTTTGAAGGGAGTGCCTCATACATATTTCATTTGACAGGGAGTTACACCATAACAATACAGAGAATCGATAAATGATCGAATATGGTATGTTGGTGAACCGAGAACGCAACAAAAACATGAGTACGATCTAATGAGTCGATCCATGTATGTGATCAACTCATGACAAAAAATGAACCGATACACACTCATGATTAAAAGAGAGTTAAATCATGAAAACATGAATAAAGAATAAAAAGGAAAAATGATATTAATTAAAGCTTAGATTATCATTTTTAATGAAAAGGTACAATGGTTCAAATAAAGGGACATGTTATCGCTCAGTTTGTAGTTTAGGTCAAGTAGTTGAAAGGTAAGGGTCAAACTAGCGTAACAGGAGCTTCCCCACCCACTGTCACCTCGATGGGGGGCTCTTTCTATTTAGGGTGGCTAAGCCCAAGGGAGATGTCCCTGGCAATCTAGGGTTTTGAAAGGAAAAGGCTCAAGGGATTAAAGCTCAAAGGATTAAGGCTAGTTTTCCCTTTCACAGATTGTCGCCAAGAAGATAGTCAAAATGAAGAAATACCATAGAAGAAGCACCTATTTGCGAGACAAGGCAACAATAAAACTAATACATGCAGTAGTGGTTAGTACTTCATAGATCAATGACTATCAACATTCAATGTATATGAGCATAGACAACAGTAAATATTGACGAAGTCAATGTTTGCAATAATGACAATGGCTTGTAATATTACTTCTCAATAAATACCAGAGTGATATAGCATTCAATAGAAATGATTAATCCTTGAATTAACACGATGCATTAAATATCATTAAATGCTCATATACAACAGGATTTCTGTGTCACTATGCTAGAGATGAGGTCATCTTTTATTAGGGTTAGTATAATAGACAAGGAGGTTAACGTTTTGTTATTTAGCCAATGAAAGCTATCAATACATCAATGTCTATCATTAGATGACTAAGCCACAATGTTTTCTATCAATCAAAAGCTCAAAAAGGGCATGACGTCATCATTAATTTGCAGGTTAGTAGACGTTAGGGTTAGTTAGGGTTTCAAGTTTGAGGGTTTTGAAAGATTGTTTTTGGCACAACAAACTCAACGTTGGAGATAAAGACCAGTGCCTTAGGGTATTATGGATTCAAAAGCAAGGGCAAGATCTCGGGAGGATCTAAATCTAAAGACTAGAGAGTTAGGTTCTATGGTGCTGCAATGGCAGGGCCCTAGAATCAAAACCCTAAGGGGAGGAGGCTCATTCCGGTGTTGCTTAAGAAAGGCCTCGTGCTCCTCCCTCTTTCTTTAAATATTCTTGGCAAAACGACTAGCTTTAAAACACAAATCTAAGGGTGAAAGGTGTTGCAAGAGCAAGGCCCTTCAAACCCTAAAAGTCAAAACCCTAGGTGTAGAATCAACTAGGCCTAGGACGTCTCCTTCCTTCAACTTATGTTTAAATGCTAACTCAAAAAAATGATGATTAGTGTAGCAACGGCTAGGCTATATCTTCCTTAATCAATGTCTAAAACAAGTTTCTCAATCATGGGGACATATAGCAAGGACCTACTTGTGTGCTTGCTACCTAGGGTTTCAAGATTAAGCAATATAATAGCAATGGAATAGCAAATGCAAGAGATTTAGCCTACAACCATTCATTCAAGAAGTTTTGCATGAAAAATACACTTACAAATCATGAAGAATTCTCATCAAACCCTAATTGTAAACCTTACAATGAAAGAAACACCATAATATGCCCAGAAAATCCTCCAATCAAGAGTTGCGCCTTACTTTCAAGAGCTAAAATACCAAGACAAAAGACAAATGTAGATCTCTCACAAGAGAGTGAGTTATGTTATGTCTAAAATGAGAGGCAACGTCCTCCATTTATACCATCCAAATGACCTTTAATTTTAAAAATAGGTCATTAAAACAGCCGACAAGGCTGACTTTTAATTTTACACTGTTTTTACATTAATCTGCTAAAGTATGTCATAATATGCGCTGAAAGGGGGGCGTCAAGCCCTTCTAAGGGAGACGTTGGCCCTTTTTGGGAAAGCTCAGCATCCAGGAAGCCAAACATTGGCCCTTCTAGGGCTCCTCAAAGCTGCCACACGTGCCAAATGACCTCAGCACTATGCCACACGCTCCAGACAACATCGAGCTCTCTCTTTCCCTTGGCCATGCAACCAAAGGTCACTGCCCTGGCGTGGTGACCAGATAATGGCAATGTCATATTGTTGGATACCTATGAACATAATGGGTCGGCTCGTGATGAGACCTCCCATCCTCTTGGTTAGGTCTTATTTTATTATTTTTCTTAGGGTCCCTTTAGTTTCTTATCGAGAGGCCTTTTATTGCCTTCTCAGGGATCCCTGGGCGAAGCATCTCTGGGTTTTATTTATTATGGATTTTATCTTTTACCAGCTTCTTTTACCCCCTGGGCCTTTAGCCCCTTCTTACCACAGGACAAAGTGTAACCCTCAAAAGGTCATCCTAATGGCCGGACTAGGGGAATGGGATGGATGTGTGGGAGATAAGATGTAAAATGATAGAATGGTGGGAGCGGACGATGGCTCTACAAATCCCCCCTGGTGGCTAACCAAAACCCATGAATACAAGCTTGCTAAGTCA
>ML789772.1:183223-208843 GCA_009831015.1 Picea engelmannii | reverse complement strand
CAGATAGTCCTCTCCAAGAGATGCACCACTCTTCTTCTCCTCTCTCCAACTGGTAATTGCAGCTTGCCTCATAAGATAATGAGCAAGTGAGTTGTGTGTTTGAAGTGAGGCGCTAGCCTCTTATTTATACAAGACTGGCACGTTTGAAAGGTCACAACTGGCAGGGCCGACCTCTCACTCTGGGTGGGTAAACCCACTTTTAATTAATTCTGTGTCTTCCATAATAATTGTTGGGGCCGAGTTCTTATTCTTCCCTTTATAATTGTTCGATGACCAATCCACAAAAGGGGATTTGGTCCTTATACAATTAATGACATGATTAATCCACAATGGGGATTAATCCAATAACAATTATAATAATAATGACATGATTAATCCACAATGGGGATTTAATCCCATAATAATAAGAATGCTCTTCGCAGTTACATTATTTCAACATTAGTATATATAATAAATTCTTTCTCAAAATCTGGCTTTTCCAAAACCGGTGCAGAATTGTTTGTCTTCTTAATCCTTATGAAGTCATCTTCGACGTCTTCAGTCCAAGAAAATGAGTGATCTTGCTTAAGAATATTGTGAATTGGTTTGACCATTACAACAAAATCAGGAAAAAACCTACCGAAAAAGTTGATAATGCCCATAAAGGCTTGAACCTTCTTTTTTGGAAGTAGGAGCAGGAAGATTTAGGATAACAGCAATCCTTTCAGGATCTATCCTGAATCAAATACAATGTGCCCAAGGAGATTTCCTTTGGTAACATCAAAGATAGACTTAGAAGGATTTAAAGAAATGTCGAATTTCCTGCATCGCATGAGAACCTTTCTAAGATGAACAAAATGATTCGATCGGTTCTTTGAATATATAGTTAAGTCATCAAGATAAATCTGAATAATTTTTCCGATCATATCGTCAAATGCCATTTGCATAGCTCTTTGGAATGTGGCACCTACATTAGATAAGACAAAAGGCATGTGTTCTTAAGCACATGTGCCCCAACGTGTAATAAAAGTGGTTTTATATTTATCTGTCGTTTTCACCTTGATATGATTATAACTAGAAAAACCTTCAAGTAAGGACATCATTTGTGACCTTGCAACTTGCTGCAAAATCATTTCTATATTAGGGAGAGGAAAATGGTCTTTCACACTAGCTCTATTTAATGCGTGAAAATCAACGCATAGTCTGATATGATGAGTTGTTTTCCGAATGGGAACCAAATTGGAAACTGACTCAGAATGCTTAACAGGGAAAAGTATCCCAGCCTTCAAGAGTTTTTCCAACTCCTTCTGAATAGTTGCTTCAAGTGCGGGGTTAATGGGTCTTTGTTTTTGCCTAACCGGTTTTACACCTTCCTTGATAGGAATGGCATGTTGTATAAGAGAAGGATAAAAACCACGAATATCCTCATAAGACCAAGCATAAACATCTTGAAATTCACAAAGTAACTCAATGAATTTCATTTTTTCTTCATCAGTACATTGGGCACCTATCTTATCATTCTTTGGGGAATCGGGTGTCCCAATGTTCAAGGAAATGGTTTCACCCACTTTCCTTTTTTACTCCTCTTATTTATGTGTTTCTTTGTTGCCTACATCACTTGATGAAAATTAACTTTCTAGAGGAGTCAAGCCCTTTGGAATTTTGTTGTCTTCCATGGATATAATCTCCTTGGGCTTATAAGGTTTTTTTTGTATGAAAACACAGATGCTTTCATCACTAGGGAATACCTTCCATGACTTTACATTTTCAGGGATATGAGGTCAGTATAAGGATTGAAAGGTGCAATCAGGTCTTTGTGGCATAATTTTCCAAGTAGGAGAGGCTGAAAAAACAGCTAGTCTGTCAGCCATTGAATTCAATTCCCTTTTGAAATGAATGATGTTAAAAGATAATAAGTTTGAGATAAGCGCCCAAACAGATTGGGTGTAACATTTCGTTAACTTGTTGCTAGGATAATATATCTTGTGTACAAGGTTTACAACAAGTTCAGAGTCCCCAAAAACTGTAAGGTGACCACACCCTAAATTATAGGCATTTTCAATGCCTAGAAGTAATGCTTCAAATTCGGTGATGTTGTTTGTACACGCAAACTCCAACCTATAGGAAAAGTTATGAATCTTACCTATAGGCGAGTATAGGATAATGTCAGCTCCATTACCTTCATTGGAGCATGAACCATCAAAGTGCATATGCAACATTCCATCCTTCAGGTCAATTTGTTCCAAGGTAGTGTTGTCCTCATCGGCAAAGATGGAATACACTCCTAGGTCCTCCTCGATATAATTCACATTAGGTTGTGGGATGATTTATATATAAGGTGAAATCCTTCCCTCCCTTAGGACTATGATGTTTTTTCCATTCCGAGGAACAAATAAGTGTGTCCTGTCGAGTGAGAGGTATCCACCTGTCATAGCTTGCCAGTCTCTTCCTAAGATGATTGAATAATTACTCACTGACATGCCAATTACTTGAATATTAAGGGGTCTCCTTATTTCAAGATGCACACACAAAACCAAGGTCACATCCTTGATTTCACCTATGGTCGATTGTTGTAAACTATTATAAGAGAGCATGCTTCTGGCATTTTCATTTGTACAAGACAATCCTAGATCTTCCATAATAATCTTCGACATTACGCTTGGGACCGAACCTCCGTCAATCAGAGAACAATGGGATATTTTGTCCATAATCTTTACAGAAATGAAAAATGGGGGGTTTTTTACAGGGTGTCTAAAATTATGTACACCTACTTTATTTACACTAGAATCCTCTTCTTTCACCTCTTCAGAGAGATTGGCTATGGTGGAAGCTTTTCCTTCCATAAAAAAATTTAGATGCTTTTGTTGCTCAGGGACGACAACCATGTTTAGAAGAGTAGCATTGACCTTAATGTTATCCAACTGGTTGAGAATATTATATTTGGAAGAGGGAAGAGGAGAAAGGACTCCTTGACTGTCAGGAGTTTTAGTAACCTGTACAGTAGCAGCTGGTGAAGATGAGCTTGGGCTAGAAGAAGTATGAGGGGGATCATATTTTCCTTTTGAAGCATAGGATTTATTCCTAGTGTTTATGATCATGACATCCTCTGGTTATGTGAAATCTAGAACAACAATGGTAGTTTCAAGCCTTTTGCCAAGGATTTTATCTCTGACACTCTTCTTTACCTCACAAGTACTTTCCTCATGGTGTTCCTAGCAAAAGTTACACCAACTGCGAGGCATGATGGCTTTAGGCTAAAAGTTGTTTTCATTTGAATTCCTAAAGGATGGTGAATAAGAAGACGAGGCTCCAAGAGTAAGTAAAGGGACATTTCCTTTTCGCTCATACACTATCCTTTGGTTATTCATATCTTGTACAAGATGTAAGAGGGCAGACATGTCTGTTTGTTTAATTGGGTCTCCTTTAGGAAGACATGTTCTTTCAAGTTGTTCTTCATACTCTAAACAAGTATGCAGAGCAGAACCAAGATTGTCGATGGATTTTTCTTAAAGCCTATGATGGTAAGGGAAAGGTAGAGCATTATAGTAATGCATAAAAGTGGCTTGGTTATGAGGGAGAATAATTTTGGGAATCTGATTATATAACTTGGTGAAACGTAAGTTGAAAGACTTGATAGTCTCACTGTCCTTATATGTAGTGTTATTGTACTCCCGTAGTTGTTTGGTTGGGCTCTTAGACTGCCCATAAGTTGATTTGAACCAGTAAAATAACTCTTCCCAAGTGGAAAGAATATTGGGAGGAAGTTCAAAGAAATCTTTTGTTGCTTTCCCTTCCAAGGAATTAAAAAATAAGTGCATACAAGTATAATTGTTATTAGCTCATATATTGTGACAGGCATTAGAAAATTCCACCAAGTGTTCATTTGCAGTGATTGTGTTATTTCCAGAAAAACTAGGGATATGCTCTTTCAATTTTGGAAGTGGACGAGTAGCAGGTGCTAGGTTCAGAGGTGAGGATACATGCCACGGGGTAGTAGTAGCATCCTCTTCGAATTGAAATATCCCATACTTTTTAATGACCTTGGCAGGGTTTGTAGTTGATTGGACTAGAATTTGGTGACTATATAAGCTTCCAATCACTGATGAGGCTGAGGGTTGAGAAGTTGAGGCACCTCCGGTGCTACCAGAGCCACCTTCGGATGCCATTTTTTGAATGATGGGTGTGGGTGAGAAATATGGATTAGCTTAATCAGACACATTTTAGAGGACCTTGTTGGGCTCACATAACAACATTTCTTCTTCTTATCTCAGTAATAGGGACGATTTCAGGAGATAAACCTCTTCTTCTCCTAGAGATGCGAGGGTTTAAGGACATGAAAAGAAGATCAAATATTTAGGAAAAAGAAAGCTATGGTTGATTCCTATGCTACCTTTGCCTAGTTTCCCAGCATTCCCGAACACTTATGTATTTTTCAATTACTTCCCATGAGCGTTCAAGCTCAACCCAGGTATTAGCAGTCTCTAAGATGGTATTGAATAAGGTTAAAGCAATGTTGGTTTGGTCTTTAAGACCGGGCTCAATATTGGGTTGTCTTGTAATCGGTACTTTCAATAAGAAAAGAAAACAATCAAAGAATCAAAAGCAGAAACACAAAAATATTCAATGATAATGTAAATCCAATCAACCAAAGAGATATGGAAGATCTCCCCAGTATGGTCGCCAAAATAAATGTTGAGGAAAATATATGAATTATCTTACTCAAGCATTTTTTAATCTTGTTTGGCTAGGACAAGATTGTAGGGAATATCACCCTATGCTTTATAACATCATAAATAATTTCCCAATCCACAAGTATTAATTACCGTGGCTTAGGTTGATTTATTAATGAAAATAATGTTGCAAACATAAAATAAAATAAAATTGTATTTTAGTTTCTAAAACATATGCACATTACAGAAATTAAATATGGAGATCGAAAAGCAAAAGTGACCAAGTCATAAATACACACAAATGAGACAGAATAGCAATTTGATTTATTTCATTCCAAGAAATCAAAAGTGTTTTTCTCTTTACAAAACCCCTGTGAGGGCATGGACCAAAGTCTAATTTAGATATCCCCAATGAAAACCATACAAAAGGACTCTGACAAGAAGTAAAAACTGAACTTTATAATCTGGATCAGCTTGCCATAGACTTTTGCCAATTTGACTATGCACAATATCCTTTATCATCTATGAAACTTAATCCATAAACAGACAAGTATACACAGACTATCAAATATAGATCAACACCTCTAAAACAAGCATCTGAATGATATGATTCAGCGTTGAACCTTGTTGTCTACAATAGGAACCTGCTGTCAAAAGAGAATTATTATTTGAATAACTCAAGAATGAATGAAAATTGAACTATCTCATGAAAACAAAAGAGCAAACCTTAGTCTTGCTTTCTCCTTCTATTCTCCTCTTGTTCTTCCTTCTCATTTGACTTTTATGCATTCCAAATAAGTTGAAGTAGTTCAACTAATTTCTTTAGTTAAGTTAGTTGAACTTAACTAATTTTAGTTTAGGAGAAATAATAATAATAATAATAATAATAATAATAATAATAATAGTTAAGGGTCTTTATTTAACAATAACTAAGTAGGTGGGACCCCTTGTAACTCCCTTCTTTTATTATTTTCAAAAATAAAGCATAATTGGATAATCATTTAAACACATGTTGCTTTGTAACTCCCTTAAATACTTTCAAAATTTGAATATTTAAATATCATAAATAATTCAAATCATATCCAAAAATATGTAAATATTCACATAATCCACAATATCCAAAAGATAGCTTGTTGTCCAAAACTTTTTGCAGACCATTGTCTTCAACAACTCTATTGGAACACACAATTCTGAACTTTTGAGCCTTATACTTTCCACCTCATGAAAATATAATTCTACCCAAAGAGAACGAAAGATTGGTAAATGAATTTTAATTTTAAATGAAATTATTTTTTTGGTTGGTTAAAAATAAGGCGTGCACGATATCCTTCGTTGATGAGTTTTTCATTTTGATCAAACGATCCTAATACTTCCGGAGTTTTGGATACGCCTGAACTTTAAAGAGGTAAATCTCTAACGGTCGCTTCGAAGCTTCGCGCTTTAGATGTTTCAATAAGTCCTAACTACAAAAGCCCTGAAACTCCAAAACCCAAAGGTGTTTGCTCACAACTTTTCCTAATCCTTTTAAAGGCAAAAGTCATAGGACATGTGTACCTTTCGAGTCTTTCCTGAGTTGACACGTGGCACCCATTTTTGACATTTTCATTGGAGGATTCACACAATGCCAAGTAACAAGTGGCACCTCCCTTTCCTTGACACGTCACTATGGGAGATGATCCTTCGGGAATTTAGCAAAGAATGAATTCACGAATCACCAAAATATCAAAATGTCGAAGTATTAAACGTTAAATAATTAAACTAATCATGATCGAAAGATAATTAATGAATTCATAGTTCGGCTTTCAGGTGTTTCCACTGAATGGTATTCTAAAATATATGAAGTCCGAACTTATGAAGTACTTCAAGTTTTCATTTAATTAGGACTTAAAATCAATTACCAAATAATTAATTGATTTTCATTTCGGGTTTCGGGAAGTTCCTCTCAAGATACCTTAAAATTCCCCGAAGTCTAAACTCTCGAAACACTTGAAGTTAACGAACCATCTTAAACATTATTAATTAAAGTTTTACAAGCGATGATTCAGAGATTAATCTTTTCACGGATTCGAGATTCGGGAGGTTCCCACTCTATCACATCGAAAACTCCTGAGCTCGAATTGTCGAAGTATTGATGGAATTTATGACTAGTTAAGGATAATGATTCAAACATGGATTGTGGATCTCCGGGTAGAATTTCCCATCAAACGTTAATAAATTTTCCATCAATGAAGCTATACTAAAAGTGATGAATCTGTTTTGAATAAAAGCACTTTGATTTCAAATTCATTTTCACCTTATGCAATTAGCAAGATTTATCTGTTTGAAATACTCACGGATTTTCACTACAACAGGTAATTTCACTATGTCTCCTTAGAAGTTATGGCGCCATGGAAAATGACGAAAAATCCTAATGCCGAGGGTGAGGATTCAAACCCAAATGCGGACGTTCTGTCAGACATAATGCCGCAAGCCACAGACACTGTTAAAACTTGGACACAGGTGTTCAAGATTCTAGAGCATGAAATCATCAACTATCCAGAGGACTCTACCGAGGAAGAGGACGACACTTACAGTTAAACTCATACATATAGCGCAGTCAGAGCTGCACAAAATAGTGGCACAACCGAGGCTCATGCCTTCTAACGACATGATAAGTTGGGCCTTGGAGCATGTTGACATCCAGACCAGGAGCATCGTTAACCATCAGAAGGTCGTTGTCATCTCTTTCTGACTGGAACATATGCAAGTAATGTATAAACTCTCCCCTGATCCTAGATATACATTCAATGCTACATTCACTCTAGAGTTCGAGCAAAAGGAGTGCATCCAGTATGCCAAGAACTGTCCTGATATAATCAAGTCTTGGTCAGGGCACCCGGAGAGATTCATAGCCAACGATCATGGTATATATGTCACGTCATCCTTGGACGCTCATATGGTATATGTAGCCATGACGCTATGTTGATTATTCAGGAAGAGGAGCCATACACACTTCTCGGTGGAATGGGTATCCATCATGCACGAGGTAGCAGAGGGTTTCACTTTCAATTGGGCTAAAATGTTGTCTGATAACTTGGCCAAAGAGATTTCTGAATACAAAAAATTGAATTCAAAAGTACAACTTGCCCCCTTTTATATGTCTGCATATATCATGGACGCCATCTGTTTCATGACACCTTTTCCATTGATGAATTGGAGCTGGACCCCGACCAGTGCCGAGCCCATTCATTTCTACCATTCCAAGCTATGGGAAGAAAAAGACAAGTATTTATTTTATGAAATCTGTCACAATGTTGTGGTTCCTATTCATATAGCCTTGTATGGTCACCCACCTCCTTGAATTTCAGACAAGATTATGGGAAACCTGGGTAAGCTAACATATTGATTTATTGAGGAGAACTTCTCCTACATCGGCGTTTTTGGGTGCTCGGTTCCTCCCCATTCTCTCCCATGATACTTACCAGACTGGCTAGTATGTAGAGAAGTGGCCTACCAGACAGTAACAGGAGGCATTAGAAAAGAGCTAAAGGCAACACAGATAAATGTATGGCCGACTTTCCCTATTCAGGTTGGGATGTTTTCATTACTGGATTTTGGTCACTCCAAAGTGGAGGTTGCGGATCTGAAAGATGTCAAATTGGTTGACATCGAGTTCAAAAGACATGATCCATGTAATATTGTGGAAAACCACCTAGCCCAGTCCAGCATGAAACGGTATATGCACGAAAACTCCCTGTATGATGAAATTTTCAGGGGAGTTAGATCTTATGAGTAGGTGTGGGACAGATTCCAAACCCTACCCTCTGGATCAACAAGCTAGTTTTATCAGTTTTCAAAAGCACGGGCAGAATATCCTAACGAAGGTACTACAAGGAGAGAAAATAGCCATGCCCCCTTCTCAAGAAGCCAAGTCTACAGGTTCTGAAGCAAGTCACTTTGGTAAACGTATAGTTGAGGAAATCCTGAACAACTCAAAGGTATTGACGCAAAAATTAGAAGCATCATTGTCAGGCCAGTTAATCCCCCAGGAAAAATATCAACTCAAAGATCTCCTAAATCAGGGACAAAATGTGCCTCCTTCATCACCGACTACGTCTGTTGGTACCTCAAATACTACATAACAACAACAGTCTACAAATATTGGTACTCCCATTACATCATTGACACCTCTGTAATCCAGCTTCGAAAATCCTAATTCTGAATTGTTTTTGTAGATGATCTTACCCCCATCTCGCCCGAAGAGATGCCTCCTTCGTATTTCTTATTTAGTAGAAAATGCAAGGCCATCATGAAAATGGAATCACACCAGAAAGATGGAGTGATAACTAAAAGGCAGAGAATGGTGTATGACAGGAATAATCAAGATGATCCAGAATTCGCGAAAGAAGTTGCAGGTTCGTTAGGTTCTTTTTCCACTTCCAATCAATGGTTTGTGGACAATTTGGATGAACAACTGCGATAGAAGTTCCTATTGGTAGAGTACTCTCAAAGTCAAATACATGCCATGGAGCAGACTATCTAGAATAGGATGAGTCAAGACTTCGAGAAAATCAGAGCTCATGATCGGCAACAAATCCAACAGCTTTTGGCCAACCTTGAGGAGCTCCATTAGAGTTCACAAACCAACCGAGGATTGGTCACTCAACACGAAGAATTGATAAAACAATTGCAAGCTAGGTTGGACCTAACTCAAGGTACCTCGATAGATATCTCAGCCTTCCAAACTCAAGCGCTAGAGATAAATGAGAGCCTGGAAATTGCCCAGTAGGACCTTTTTCTGAAGGTAGATGTCATCCAAAAGTGCTACCAGGAAGTAGACCTTTCTTTGAAGGACATATATGTCAAGGAAAGAAAATCTTGTTCAGCCCGAGCCAGATTTCAATAAGCTATCATATTGGTGCATAAAGATAATGTCCATGATTTTCCTCTGCTCTCTCCTTCTCAGCAATTACGAGGTGATATGGCCCTCAAGGTATGGGAAACAAATTTGGCAAAGAGAAAAATATTAGCCAGGGAAGTAAAATATGCTTGTCTAGAAGCGTTGTCATCATTAGAAAAGAAGATAATTGATTTTGAGGGAAGTAATATCTTAGAAGCCCTGGGGAAAACTAATATTGAAATGAACCAATAGAATTACAGAAAGAGCAAAGGAAAAACTCTAACAACCATTTAGGAAATGAGCCAAATTGATCTTCTTAAGATCAATAAATGGCTAGTGAGTCCAAGCTCACTATTCTGAGCCACAACTTAGGAAGTAAAAAGGATTCATGAAAATTTGCCTCAAGTAGAAAGTAAATAATTCACTTTTGAGGTAAATGAAACAATTGAGCCCTCAAGGTTTGTGGTGGAATTATTGGATAGATGCAACCAATGTATTGAACATGGAAAAGAAAGCATAGCTAAAAGAAAATAAGAAAAAATGCACAGTGCCCTTTATTTTTATCTTCCCTACCTTTCACCTTCATACAACCACTTAGATCTACATTTATCCATCATTATACACTTGTTCCATTGTCATTCTTTCCACAAATGGTTACTTTTTCTTATGCCCATTATACATTCCCTGACGAGCCATGCAGTGCTACTCATCCGATTATCATTCCTCCCTGATCTCAATTGTGATCCATTGCATTGTTGAACATATTTGGAGGGACAAATGGCAACAAAACTAAAACGACCAGGACATAACGTCAAATGATTAAGGAGGCCATATGACAATTGTGTTCAACCTAAAGTACTAATGAAAATAGGCATTTTTTCCAAGCGGACGAAGAGACAGAAGAGAACGCCAACGGAGCTCATCAGATTTTACACACTCTTGTCTTATTCAGATATATGTTATTTTAATCAAATATTGTAAGAAGTCCAATCATTTTAGGTTGTGACAGTTTTTGTATAAGTACATAGATTCAATATCTATTCAAGGTTGCTTCTGGCCAGATGTAATAGAGAAAACTCTCCCTTTTTGAGTATTAATACAAGTACGGACAGAGATTCTAATTTTCGTTGAGTTTGAGTTGTTTGTTTCTTCTGTATTTCCATATCTTTGAATTTCCTTATGTAATTCCTTGATAAGTGATTGATTGCAATTTAGTATTACAACTATTGTAATCGTATTATATCAGTAATTCATTAAGTAAGCAGTTTTTCCTTTGTATTTACTGTGAGTAAAGAAAGACCTGCAAGCTGCATGAATTATTGTACTTTATATCATGTTCAAGGGTGCACTCCCTAATTTTATTCTACTACAAACAAGGTGAGATTCATCTGCAATTAATGCCTAGCTTTGTTTAATAGTTTTGTCTTCTTCCTCCACACCATTTTGATATTATAATTGTGACTCAGACAATGAAATATGGCCTATGTATTGTCCTATTATTAATTTCATTTAAGGATCACTTCTTATATAACTAAAGCTAGGAAAAACATTATTTAAAAAACATTCTCTTTAAACATTCCTAATGCCTGACATTACTCTTTGAGCCTTAAGTTTAATCTCAGGAACAACATCTTTTTGGCGTCATTGCCGAGGACGAAGAAACGAAATCATTTTCCCTGGGAAAACAACAAGGTAAATTTTGATCTTTGATGGTGAACAAAGATTGAATACATAAATAAGGATTATTTTAATTTTCACTTGGTGACTCCACCGTAGATAAAATTGGCATTCGATCGAAAGAATACCAGAAAAAATCCAGACAATAAGCAGACCACACCAGTGTCAGATCCCGAAAAGTTATTGAAACCAAAGGGATATCTCAAATAGATTGTTCCATCAGCAGGAAAAGTATATCAACCCAAATCTATGCAAGTTAATGCTAAGGTCCAGACTGAAGAATTACCCCCTAAAGAAATTTTTAAACAAATTCATTTTGCAGAAGCATTCACTAGTAAACCTGGAGCTAAACTCGAAAATCCTGAGGTAATTGCTCCCGAGATAAAAGTTGAGATTGACCCAACAGATACTTCTACCAGTGAGAAAAAAATATCCCTTTTGATACCCATTTTCGTTGACCCCCCGACGTTTATCTCCTCTCCTGTAGTGAGGGTTTCAGTTTCCCAAAACTCTGAAGAGTATTTTTTATACTCTAATTCATCCCCTATCGTCTCTCCTATATATACATATTGTAAATCTGAGGAAACCGGCCCAAGTTTCCCTTTTCCTCCCATATAAATCGTTTGTCTCTTAACGAACTCACTCTCGAACATCATTCACCACACCCCGAAGTAGTTGAGAAGTCACCACTTCAGTCCCTTGAAGTTTTTGAAAATCCTCTTTTTATCCCCTGAAGTCCATCTCATAGACTTCCAATGGTTGGTGTTGGAGGTGTCGGAGCTAGTGGACAAGGTCAACCTCCTAGAATATTTTCCAAGGTAGCTACTAGATATGCCCCCTTGGTCCTTCCTGTTGTTCTTCATGATTTGCCCAAAAATTACATGAAGAACCTCCCCAAATTCATGGGAGAAGGAGCTTTAACCCCAACCGAACACATAGCCTTTTTTTATCAGTTTGATGATATCCTTGCCATTGAACACGAGGACGTTTAATTAAGGTTGTTAGTACAAACCTTTGAAGGACAAGTGAGGACCTAGTTCAGAGGACTCCCGTGAGGTTGCATACGGTCATATTGATATCTAGAAAATGCCTTCCTAAGATAATGGGGAGAGAAAAAGGACTATCTCTATTATTTAACCAAATTCAGGGCTTTAAGAAAAAAGAATTCAAAATCAGTCCTTGAATTTACTCAAAGGTTCAAAAAACTGTATAACAAAATCCCAGCTGAAGTCAAACCTTCTCAACCTATTGCAAAAGTAACTTTTGCAGGAGATTTTGAACATGACTTTGCCCTCCTCTTAAGAGAAAGAAGGTCTACCACTCTAGTAGGAATGCAAGACGACGCCATATAAATTGAATCTAATATGATGGAATCCAAGGAATTAAAACTAAGGTTGAGTTGGGAACCAGAGAACCTAGGCGTTTCAAAGAACAGGCATGACCCTCTGGATTTGGGAAGTCCGCGGAAGAAAAAATGGATGGGATGGCCAAGATAATTAAATATTTATCAAACAATATATCCAAAATGGAATTATATCAAGCCAAATATGATACTTATGTTAGGAATCAATTAAGAGAAACCCTAACCCCTAGATGCAACAGAGAAAAATAAAAAATGAAGATAAAAATATCCAAGCTCCATTTAAAACTGAAAATTTTATGCAAAGAAATGAAATGCAAAATTATGAGGAGTTATAATAAGATTTGAATAACCTTAGCGATGACGATCTGGAGCCACACTTAACCAGGCAGGATTATGAAAAATCTTTAGACCTAGAATCCATGTTTAATAATGAGGAAAGCATCAACAATCTGGGAGATTTTACGTTTCAAGGGCTCATCGACTCAACAATGGTCGAACTCCAACAAAAGTATGATTTAGGGTCCAGAGAGAAAAATTCTACGAATGTTCCACCAAAAAATATTTTCTTGCGAAGTAAAATGAATGAGGCATCAGTTACTAAAACACCAACTGAAACACAAGTTGCCTGAACAAAACCAGTTGAAACAAGAACAACGCAAACTAAGAAACCAGAAAATACAGAAGCATAAATTCAAACTAGAGAAATAAAAAAAACAAATGGAGGTTTCAGTTTAAAAAATGAACCTAATAAAATTAAAATCCCCATGCCTTTGGTTGAACTTGCAAAAAACCCGATTTATAAAAAGCAAATTGTTAAAGTGATAAAAAAATTTGATGGTGAATGTCATGCAGATGTTATTAATCTACAGGATGAAAGACCTACGATCATGTTCGGTCCACACATCGACAACAATAAGGATTCTATTGCTCCATTTTATATTACACTAACTATGCATGATCATTTACTCCACAGTTGTATTTTAGATTATGGGGCCTCTCATAATTTAATTCCTAAAATTATCATGGAGAAGTTAGGCCTCGAAATTACTAGACCTTATCAAAACTTGTACTCGTTTGATCCTAGAACATTTAAGTGTCTAGGCATGATTAAAGATTTGGTAGTAAATCTTGCTCAGATCCCTGTAAAAGTGTCCTTATGGATGTGGTCATTGTTGACATCCCTACCAAGTACGACATGCTTATATCCAGGTCTTGGCTCACCAAATTAGGAGGATTAGTTCAGTTGGACATGACTTACACTATGATCTCGATTTTTGGTGGACAATTCACACGACTATACAAAGAAACTAGACTGGCGTATACTGTAAGTGACCCCCAAAACCCCAATAATTACCCAATATATGTTGTTGATCAGGACTTAGGAAATTGTGTATTATCTATAGATGATGATTTCGAAGAATGTATAGAAGAAGAAAATAAAAAAATTAGAAATAACAAAGAAAAATGTAAATAGTAGAGAAGGAATGTGGAAAATGTTCTTCGATGGTGCCTCATCCTGCGAAGGAGCAGGAGCAGGAGTTTTATTTGTGGCACCAGGTGATGAGTATATTATTCCCTTCTCTTATAGGTTACAATGGGATATCGATTATATGAATAATGTCTATGAATATGAAGCTCTGTTTTTAGGATTAGAAGCTGCGAGGAAGTTAAAAATCAAACATCTAATAGTTTATGGTGATGCAGAGCTTATTGTAAAACAAGTGAAACAACAGTATCAAGTTGAGCACCCAAGGTTGAGATCATACAGGAAATGTGTCTGGGATCTTATAGAGAATTTCTTCACGTCTTTTAACATACACTCTATTCCCAGAATGGAGAACCAACAAGTTGATTCCTTGGCCAAGGTTGTTGCGACCTTCATACCACCCATTGTATGGAAGCTAAAGTATCACATCGAGATGAGACACAAACCTTCCATCCCGAACAACGTTCAACACTGAAAATTTTTCGAGGATGACGAACAAATTAAATAGTTTCTAGATATGATTGATGAGTTTTCTAAAACTCACATAGATCACGAAAACCAAAATGATCTTGCTTGGGTTATGCAAGAAGGAGAGAACCCAGAATAATTCCAAGACAAGATCACAAACCACCGTATGCTCATGCTTAAGAACAATCGGATTCCTAGAGGCCTGATCCCCTTAGAAAGATTGTTTGACCAGGATGAGATACCTTTAAAGTCTATCTTACGTCCTCAACTCGAAGAAGTTGAAGACTGTAATGTAGGAACTAACGAAGATCCAAAAATGGTCAAGATATCAAAGTACCTTTTGGCCCAAATGAAAAGTAAGTATGTTGAGTTTCTTAGGCAGTATAAGGATGTTTTTTCTTGGTCTTATGATAATCTGAAAACTTATGATACATCTGTTATTGAACATAAGATTCCTCTAAAACATGGCCTTAAACCTTTCAGATAGAAACTCAGACAGATAAACCCTATTCTCCTGCCAGTGATAGAAAGGGAAGTCAAGAAACTTCACGATGCAAAAATTATGGTTCCACTCAGGTATTCTGAATGGGTAGCGAATTTAGTCCTGTCAAAAAGAAAAATGGAAAAATAAGGCTCTATGTAGATTTCAGAAACTTAAATCGATCGTCCCTCAAAGACAATTGCCCGCTCCTGAAAATGGATCATGTCCTAGAAAAGGTAGTTGGGGCTAACAGTATGTCCATGATTGATGGTTTTTCCGGATACAATCAAATCATTGTCCATGAAGACGACAGAGAAAATATTGCATTTACTACTCCGCGGGGAACTTTTATGTATGATAAAATTCCATTTGGTTTGATGAATGCAGGGGCTACTTTCCAGAGAGAGATGGACATCACGTTCGTCGGTGAGAAATACAAATTCATTGTTATTTATCTTGATGATTTGACAGTTTTTTCTAGATCCGATGCAAAACATCTGCTACACCTCATACATACCTTCAAAAAATGCAGAAAGTTTGGTTTGTCTCTTAATCCCAAGAAATCACATTTCTCTATGCAAGAAGGTAAGCTCTTGGGTCATATAGTGTCAAAAGAAGGAATCAAGGTGAACCCTAAATGAGTTGAGGCTATAGACACGATTAATATTCCTAGGAATAGAAAAGAAATTCAATCTTTTTTAGGAAAGATCAACTTTTTGAGAAGATTCATTCCCAATTTTGATGAAATAATTAAAATGATTACAGATATGTTGAAGAAATACAATGAAGTGAAATGGAGTGTTGAAGCTAAAGAATCATTTGAGCGCATCAAGAAATCTATAGGGGAAGTGCCTATGCTAGCAAGTCCAGACTATATAAAGGAATTCCGGATCTTCTCATTTGCTTCTGAACATATTGTTGCGGCAGTACTCCTACAAAAGAACAAGGAAGGATTCGAGCATTCTTCAGCAAAAGCATCAGGGATGTAGAATTGAGATATGATATACTTGAGAAACAAGCATAGGCAATGGTGAAGGCTCTCAAAGCCTTCAGAACATATGTACTGCATTCCAAAATAATCGCTTGCATGCCAACAAATGCTATCAAAGACATCTTGGTTCAACCAGACAGTGATGGAAGAAGAGTTTGACGGTTGTCTAAAATTCAAGAGTTTAATCTAGAATTGAAGCCGACCAAGCTAGTCAAAGGTCATGGCTTGACGAAGCTGTTAGCCGAGTCTAAGTTTAGGGTTCTCAGGATAAATAATCTCGAATCACATGAATCCCTCCTGGATATGGAAGGAATTGATGATCAGACGCCTAATGTTTGAATTGAAGATAATTTTTTTGCCTCAACCTGGTATCACAACATTGTTACATACCTCCTTACTCTTCAGTGCCCAAATGACATGACTCTGTCTAAAGCAAGGACTTTGAAGTTGCACGCAATTAAATACGGTATTATTGATGGTCGGATGTACTGGAAATACCCTCTAGGTTTCTTGTTATGTTGCCTAACAGAATCTGAAATAGAAGGCATCATCGATGAATTCCATGAAGGTGTGTGTGGGGGACACCATGCCTGGAGAGAAACGACCTACAAGATTTTAAGGGTTGGATATTACTGGTCAAAGTTATTCACCGATGTCAACTTGAGAGTCAGGGCCTGTATTTTGTGCCAATTGTTTGCTTGCAAGTAGAAGCTCCCCGCCCTACCTTTTATCCCACCAAAATTTGAAGCCCCTTTTCAACAATGGGGCCTAGACTTCATCGGGGAAATCCATCCGTGTTATCCACAATTTTGGTCGTCGTGATGATATCATGATGATGTTATGATGATGGAAAATCAACCTCTTCACTAAGAACACTTTCCTAAAAGAAGTTACATTTGTCTGCTTCCATAAATCATGTTTTTTTAGGATGTTCGCAGGCTACCTATATATCTGCCTGCGAGAATGCCTTATTCTCGCAGGCTGCATTAAGCTGGAGTGAAAACCTCTCACATTGTAACTAATAGCCAGGGTGCGAACATGTTCCAAAGGAAGGAAAAAGATGGAATCTTGAACCTTCTAGAAGGGAATATTCTAGAAACATGAGTTGGCTTCGGATGGTTATTCAGGTGTTGGCATTCCAGATATCTTGGGATCATTTCCTATCCAAGTAACTAATCTATCTTATCCTATATATTGAGGAGGTTGCTCATGGAAAGGGTTAAGCTAACAAGCAACAAGCTAGCTAGAGATTGATTAGAGAATTAGTGCAAGACTGTATGGAGAACTGATGCTACAACAGCAAGAGACGACAACAAGGTCACCACAAGTGGTTGATTTTCTTCATGCATGAGCAAGTGTGTGTGTCAGAGCTAAGAGCCATTGAAAGGAGACCTACAACATCAAGGCTCGGGTTGTAAGTTTCACTTTCAATTAATGCAATACAGTAATATGTCCCTTTCCCATAAAGATGATATCACTTTATTACATAATTCCTTGATCATATGTATAGACTAGCCATTGAATATATTGATCTACCTTCACTTCGATTGGTTTGAACTGTTGTGATCTGAATGGGACAAGAGCATCGGAGGGAAGATTGGAAAAACAGAGACCTAAGGAAAGCGTTCATAAGGTATGTCCATGATCCTCATCTCTTAGTTCATTCAATAGACTAGATATAGGGAAAGTGTATTATTCTGTCTTGTTTTGTTCTAGATCCAGGTGGATCTAGGGAGATCGGTTTGTGTCCGCACTCACGGATTTATCCTCTAACAAAATTGGCGACTCCACTGGGGATCTATTCCCTTTTTCTTTATGGTTTTTTTATTTTCAGTGGCCATTTTCTCTATTTTCATTTTTCTCATGTTTTGTCAGTGTCTGAGTCCTCAGGATATCCTGAGAGACCTTCTGGGTCCATAAGCCAACTTGAATTTTGCTTGCATTTTCAAATTTTTCATTATCTTCAGGGATTCTCACACTGTGTCCATTAACAACCTACGAGAACCAGTCAAGTTCACACTCTGCCTATATAGTCCAGTGCGAACAACTCGCACTTTGCTCCACAGTGGCCTGCGAGAACACTATATTCTCGCACTGTGTAACACTGTTGGCTTGCGAGCAGATTTTTGAAAATTTTGGAAATTGATTTTTGACTTTTTTAATTGCTCAAAACAGTTGAATTGCATCTTTTTGGCTTATTAGATCATTGATTTATATATCTCTTGCATTAGTTTTCTTGCTGGAACAAATTTAGGGTTTCTAGGTCTTTCTTGCCCTTGGTAGCTTGACTTTCGTCTCCTGGCTCTGTTTGGCATTTCCTTTCTCTCCGACTTCTGGAGTTAAGGGTGTCCAATTGACTGGGAACCAGTGATTGGTAGAGAGTCAAGTGCTTTGTGTTTCTCATTGGCTTAGTGGTTCGAGAGGACATTTTTCATTTGATTTGAGGAACTCATTGGTTTTCTTTTGTTTTTACTTTCATTGAAAGTATTGGATTGGGTTGTTTGTTTGGGTCTGTATGATTTGGTTTTCTTTTCTCATTAATTAGAGTTCTTCTTGGAAAGTGAACAAACGGGTTTTCTTTCAAGAGTTTGTTTTTTCCTTTTTGAAAACATTGAAAATCAAGTTTTTAGAGTTTGTTTGAAAAAGACATATGGAAATCATTCATTGATATATGATTGTTTGCATTGGCATCTGAACGGAAATTGAGCATTGCACTTGCATTGTAGTATTGAGATTGATTTGGAAAATAATATCTCTCCCATATCTAGGATTCATGGAATGAAAAGGATTATATTTCATCATTGTCCTTGCATTATTTGGGTCAGAGTCATACACCACGAGTTTCACTTCCGTTACCTTTGAGTAAACAACAACTTTTAAAAACATTGCGTAATATTAAAATTGATCTAGCAACTTTTTCTAAGGCTCTTTTACACCAACATTTAGCTAGGCTAGTGCTTTGGAGTAGGAAGAGAGATACACTCTCCAACAGCTCAAAAACACACAATAGCATCTTGAGTTAGGGAGTTTTAAATTCCATTGACAACATATTGTCCTGGGACACCCTTCTAACACAAGGGTCAAGCATTAGGTCGCATTGGTGTTGGCAGAGTTACTGACCCTGCTTTGTTGACATCGGTGTAGAGATTACACGTATTACGAGGATCACTCCGAGGTATACCCACAATTATGAGTGGAAGCCTTTGAGTTGGTTTCGGTCTAGATACCCTACCTTTGCGTGTGGATCGGACTGACGACTGTTCCCCCAGGCTGTACTATTGTTTGTGGTGACCTTAGTGGCCTTTCTCTCTAGGTTCTTACCCAAGGTGACTGTGGAGGGGAAAGTCTTCACGGTACCTGGAATCGACGTTGATCAAACTCACTCAGGCTCCTTGGAGGGTATACCCACGATTATGTGTGGGAGCTTTCACCAGGGCGTAAGTCTGTTAAGCAGGTCGTCAACGTAACTTTTCCACCTTAGCCTCACCTCTTCTCATCTCGTTGTTGCGATGTTGGATTTCATCACCAACTAGTGGCTTCGATATTAGAAGGTATTGTTTTCTTGGTGATTGCTTCTAGATTTTGTTTACTAGAGTGTGTTGTTTGTTTCTCGAAGGTGACCATAGGATTTACGTTGCGGAGTTTGTTACTTGTTTACAATTTCTCCCCCATGACGTTCACGTAGGATGCAAGGTTTATCCCGTGAACATCCGGACGTTTCACAACCCTTGCATACGAAAACACCTGAAGGTACCCTTGAGGACTCTCCTCGTCAGGGTGAAATCCCTCTTTTCACTCTACCACACGTGGACATAAGTGAAGTCCAATATGTTTCTACACCACTTCCACAAGTAGGACGCACTGATCCTCTCGATGATTTTCGAATTACCAATACTATAGAGGACTATCGCATTCGTCGTGGTGAATGACCTGTTGGACGACTAAATCCTTCTGAAGAAACCACTTTTACATCTTCTGAATCAACTGTTGGGCCTTCTCACGGTGTAGTAGGCCAAGATCCTTTTTGGTCCAGTAATTACCGTAGAGTTCTTTTCGGTACCGAGTCATCCCCTGTTTACGAAATCAACCCTCCTGTGTCTCCTGAGACAGAGACTACACCCAAGACTACCACTTATCGTTTTGTTCTTCCTCCCAAGATGGCCCACCGTGCAGATACGATGAGTGTCCAAACCGGAATTACTGCAACTACTCTTCCTCCTATCAATACCCAGCGAATGCCTGAGGCTAACCCAAATTTACCTCCTGGTTACCATGCGTTGAATCCTTTGTTGAATGTTTCCCATCCAACACCTCCACAAACCCCAGTGGGTTCTCCAAGTGGTCCTCCGTTTCCTAGGCATCCTATTCCCGGTTTCATCCCAACACTCCCTCAGTTTCCTACTGGAAATCCTAATCCTAGTGGCACTATCCCGACTGTTGCACCGAACTTACAAATTCCTGTTGGTGGACAGGGTGGTACGGTTCCTTTTCCTTTTCCCAGACACAACACAGTTACCATGCAACCTACGGTTGGCACACAACTTCCAGGTGGAATTTTACCTACGGTAGGGAGACCGACCTCCCCTTTTGGGCAAAATATACCTCCTCAGTTGGCCCAGTATTGGAATCAGCTTTTACAAAACCTTCCTCAAACTGCTGGGGGGCAGACCACTGTCCCTCCTGTAGGCCAACCGTATCCAGGTGTAACTAATCCTATTTTGGGTTCAGGTCAAATTACTCAACCTCAGATCCCTACTCAGACTCAAGGTCATAATCGTTGGGGTTACTACCCTATCTAGCCACCACCGAATCAGCCGGGATCTTCCCTTTATGGGCAGTCTGCTTATGCTCCTACTGGTCTGCCAACAGGGCTTCCACCCGAAAGTCACCAGTACCCACAAGTGAATCGTCAGTTGCCTTTTCTTGCTACTTTGGATTTTCCCGACTTGTCTAGGATTCTCAATGATCCTATCTGTCACTCTCCCCAATGGCCTACTATCCCTGCAAATCTTCCATCGGACATTCCGAAATTCGATGGCAAGGCGGGACAGGACCCTAATAATCATGTCATGACTTTTCATTTATGGTTTTCGTCCAATTCGTTGATGGACGACTCCATTCGTCTCCGTCTTTTTCAACGAACCCTCACTGGAGCTGCTGCGAAGTTGTACATTGAGTTACCACGAGGTTTCTTTTCCGATTTTCACACCCTTGCTATGGATTTTCTCACACATTACCAATTACCGATCCGTTATGATACCGGGACTGAGATTTTAACCTCCTTCAAACAAAATACAAGCACTCATATATCTGATCATATTCATGAGTGGCGAAGGAGGCGGCATCTCATTAAAATCGAGCTTCCCGATCAGTTACTGGCAGAATGGTTCACAAAATATTTTGTGAAAAAAATCGGTAAAGACATTGCTATGGGTGGTGTTGTTACAGAAGAGCAGGCTATAAGTCGTGCTCAGTACCTTGATCTTGTTTATTCGCAAACGGGAACTCTTTATGATCTATTACCGGACTTGCCTCGTCCTGGTACTTCCAGCACTTCAACCACCCCAGTTTCTTCACATGCAGTTGATGGTGTGATTGGGACTACCCATGCCCAATCACATTCTGTTTCAAACACGACCCCTAAATCCAACTCTTCTAATGTTCAAAGTGCCCCGTCTCCTGCTCCTCCCGCCGGTAAAACCTCTGAAGTGAATGTTGTTCAGTCTACGTCGACCGGTAAGAACAAATCTAAGAAAGGGAGAGGCAAGAATAAGGAGAGTAAAAATAATAATTATAATGAACAAACCAAAACCCCTCATGTTGAAGACCAGGATAAGCGCAAACCACGCTACCCTTGCCTTATCTGTGGTGACGATCACTACACAAAGGATTGTCCGAGACGTGCCGAGGTTAACAAATTCCTTCAAGGAACACCAAAACCCTCTACTCTGGCAGTCTTGTCTCAACCCTTCCCGTCTCAACAACAGGCTTCGTTGGTCATCCACGACCAACCCTCTACTTCTACATCATCTTATGTTTTGATGTGCACCGGTGATTCCAGGAAAGACACCGTTGCACTTACCACTAGAGCTAAAGACTATACTCCTTCTAAGGAGAAGAGTGACGACTTACCTCCTGATCTGGTACAACCCTCTCCACCGAATCCACCCACAAACGGTCCTCTTCATCTCGAACGACCGAGCCTTGATACAATTATGCGACCCCCAAAAGGTGTCGTTAAGAAATTGGCATTCAATCCTCATGCTCGTGCGGCCCAGAACTATAGCATTGTCGAAGATCTGGCCCAAGCACCTTCAACGATGTCTGCCCTTGAAGCCCTTCAGTCTTGTCCTGCACAACGAAGGGCTCTTTTGAAAGATATAGGTGGAATCAATCCTACAGATACGAATTTGATAGTATTTGACTTGGACGATCATGTTCCAAGGTTACCCCCACAACTTGCGTTTCAAATACAAGTTGTTGTTGCCGACAAGAGAATTTGTCGAACTGTTGTTGATGAGGGTGCCTCTACATGTGTAATGTCTTTTACTTGTTGGAAATCCATTGGCTCTCCCCCGTTAAACGAATCACAGAACACTTTGAGAGCCTTCAATGGCTCTAGTTTTAAGCCTTACGACATTCTGTCGTCGTTTCCTATTACTCTCGAAAGTAAGACCATCCAGGTTGAAGTGGAAGTTTTCGATGCTCCCCTAGATTATAATCTTCTACTTGGTCGTAGCTGGGTCGATTCTATGCATGCTTTTGTATCAACCCTTTTCCGTGTCGTATGATTTCCTCACCAGGGAAAAGTGGTTACGGTTGATCAACTTGCCTTCTTTAATTCCGATACTCGCACTGGCAATGTGTCGTTCATAGCTAAAACCCCACCGGGTTATGAGAATGTTGGAGTCGGTATTTTAAAAGACTCTTCGTTAATGGGTACTTTCCCCATACCACCACCACCCGATATTCCATGCCCGTCAGTTGCTTCTATTAATATGATCTCTATTGTGCCTCATGAACTTCCTGTGTCTGCCGACCCTTGGATAGTCCCTGATCCTGGAGATCATGTTCGTTTCGACGACGTCATGTCGTTAAGTCCGGTTGAGTCCGCTTATCAAGCCATTCAATCGGCAACCCTTCCTACTTCTTATTTTGATGAGTTGTCTCCTGATCCTTTCCGTGTCGTCTTCCCCACTGATGAGATGATCATGTCCGTCCTGGATGACACCCCTTGGGATGATGGACATCATCATTCCCTTTTGTTTCTGGAACAACAGACTCTTGAGAATTATCAACAGATTTCGACTCCGTCGACCGTTGTTGTTATATCCATTGTTCCCTAATATACACGAGATGTGTTTGGAGAAGGGAACCTCAGTAACATTTCTCCCACGATACCCATAGACATTTCAGTTAAACCTGGGATAGTTGAGAACGTTCATATTGGAGCTTCGTGTTCTCCCGAAAAAATTATCACTTATACTTCCTTGTTTAAAGAATTTTGTGATATCTTTGCCTGGAGTTACGAAGAGATGTCAGGTATCGACCCTACTATTGTTGTCCATGAAATTAAGACATAGCCCGGAGCTAAACCAGTCTGACAGTGCCTCCATCCTGTCCATCCACGTAAAGCGGCAGCCATTAAACTCGAAGTTGAAAAACTTCTTAAAGCCGGTTTTATTTATCCCGTGGCTTTGACAGAATGGGTTTCCAACCTCGTACCGATCGATAAGAAAGGTGGTAGTATACATGTTTGTGTTGATTATCGGGATATTAACAAAGCTTGTCCGAAAGACAATTTTCCAACCCCTTTCGTTGACCAGATCGTCAATGATTGTGCCGGCAGTGAAATCTTTTCCCTCATGGATGGATTTTCTGGCTATAATCAAATTAATATCGCTCCTGAGGACCAACATAAAACGGCTTTTATTTGTCCTTGGGGTACTTTCGCCTATAGAAAACTCCCTTTCGGTCTGAAGAATGCAGGTGCTACGTTTCAGCATGCTATGTCTTATGTGTTTCACGATATCAAGCATATCGTTCAACCTTATTTGGACGATTTGTCGGCTCATTCTTTACGTCGAGTCGATCACCCCAATCATCTCCGAGCAATTTTCATTCGTTGTCGATTCTATCGCATTTGCCTGAATCCTCATAAGTGTGTCTTTTGCGTCACATCTAGCCGTCTCCTTGGTTTCATTGTTTCACGTCATGGGATCCGGGTAGATCCTATCAAGGTTGAGGCAATTCTTAATCTCCCTCCTCCTTCTTCACTGTGCCAGTTACAAATTTTGCAAGGGAAAACAAACTTTCTTCGTTGTTTCATCCCGAATTACGCCGAGATTACTCGTGGTTTCACACGTCTTCTAAAGAAAGGTTCAGAGTTTGTTTGGGATAAGGTTGCTAACAACCTTTTGAAGCTTTAAAGTTGTCCCTCACCAAAGCTCCTCTTCTTTTCCCTCCGGATTATAGTCGATATTACTTTCTTTATCTAGCTGCGTCTGAGTATACTATCGGCATGGTTCTCGTTCAAGAGGATGATAACCACGATGAACATGTTATCTATTACTTGAGTAGAAGTTTATCATCCACGGAAATCAAGTACCAACATGTTGAGAAGATGGCTTTGGCTGTTGTTCAAGCAGTTCAACGTTTTCGTCATTATATTCTATCCAGGAAGACTACGGTGATTTCACACTATAACCCCATGCAACATATATTGACACGTCAATTTCTAGGGGGCAAGTACTCCAAGTGGATTTTTATTCTCCAGGAGTTTGATTTGGAATTTGATCGCGCCACGTCGAAGAAATCCCTAGTTTTCGCTGAGTTAATTTGTGATTTTCCCCACACTGCCACAGAAAAAGTAGCAGTCGATTCGTTACCTGACGAGTCACTTTTCCTTATCAATACTGACGATATTTGGTACGGATATATCATTATATATCTCCAAACTCAAACTTTTCGTCCTACTTTATCCAGTAATGAACGACGTCGCGTCCGTTATCAAGCATGTCATTATATTATCCTCGGCGACACTCTTTACCGCCGAGGTATTGACTCTGTCTTTCGGCATTGTTTGACTTTTGAAGAAGTTGAGAAAGCTTTGAATGACTGCCATTCAGGAGCATGTGGTGGTCATATGTCTGGGTATGCTACTTCCCAGAAGATTTTACGTGCAGGTTACTTTTGACCTTCCTTGTTCAATGACTGCATTACTGCTGTTCAGAAGTGTCATGCCTGTCAGACCTATAATCAAAAGATTTGGTCGCATCCTGCTCCCCTTCATCCTGTAGTCTCAATAGGTCCTTTTGCGAAATGGGGCATTGATTTCATGACATGTCACCCTCACTCGGTCGGGGGGCATGGTTATATTATTGTAGCTGTTGATTATTTTACTAAGTGGGCCAAGGCGATGCTGACATTTGACAATATTGGGAAGACTGCAGCATTATTTCTTTTCAACCATGTCATCACTCATTTTGGTGTTCCTCAGGCTATCATTACCGATCACGGTAGTCATTTTAGGAATTATATGATGTCTGAACTTACAGAGAAGTTGGGCCTTCGTCATGATAGCTCAACACCCTATTATCCACAGGCTAATGGCCAGGTCGAAGCCA
>ML789772.1:171490-183173 GCA_009831015.1 Picea engelmannii | reverse complement strand
TTCTTATAACTATGATTCGACGGATGATAGGAATCCATAAGACTAGCTGGCACACGATGTTGTTTTCAGCATTGTGGGCGTATCGGACATCTGTTAAGTCTGCCACGGGATTTACACCTTTTCGATTAGTTTATGGCATGGAAGCCATTCTGCCAATAGAATGTGAGATACCGTCTTTGAAGCTAGCTGTAGAACTCTTACCTAATACTTCTGCTGAGGAGGAACGTCTGTTGTATCTGATGCGATTAGACAAGACTCGTCGTGATGCTACTCTTGTAATAGAAGCCCAGAAGAAACGCGTTAAGGCACAGTATGACAAGCATGTCAAACCTCGTGCCTTCTCTGAAGGAGACCTTGTTCTTCTATATGAACAAGATAAAGATGTCTTAGGAGCTGGGAAATTCGAACCAATGTGGTGTGGGCCTTACATTGTTAGCAAAGTTTTGGAAAAAGGAGTGTATGAACTAGTGGATTATGATGGTGTACCTTTGAGTGAACCCAAGAATGGGTTGTACTTAAAGAAGTACTATGCATAAGTCATTTGTGCATGAGTACTTGTATTTTATGTATCATATTGCGTGTGTGTGTTACGTTAGTTTTAATTTTGACGTTATCTGGTCTCTACCCTTACGTGACGTTGTGTTTGATTGCCAGATGTCAGAGTATTCACTACCTTATATTGGCTTCGTCGACGGTGCTAGCCGTAGTACTTGGAACCTAGCTTCCACTGCATGGGAAATCTATGCCCCAATAAATGAACTCATATCTCTACGAGGTATATGTCTTGGCCGAGCAACCAACAATATCGCAGAGTATAGCATCATTGTTGAATTATTGGTGGATGTTATCTCTCTTGGAATTCGTCATTTGGTTGTGCGACTTGACTCGCAGTTGGTAGTATTACAGCTTAGTAATGTATATTCTATTTCGAAGTCCTACTTTATTAAGGGTATATTTGCGAATTCGCCTCTTGGAACGACATTTTGATTATATTGAATATCAACACATTCCTAGATGTCTTAATACATTGACAGATGCTTTAGCTAATTATGTATTGGACAGGCATTTAAATCATTTATAAATCAAACACATTAAAATGTACACAATGTAAAGTAAGACGGTAGAACCCATGTATATATATATAATGATCAAAGTTTGTTTTTACAAAATGTGTCTGAAGACCAAAATATCAAAATTGAATCCCATGGCTTCTACATAATGACATCAATGATGTTCACGATAGCACACTAATGTCCTAGCAACTCTGCGGTGCAAGCGACCCATAGAGGCGGAGACTCCCACAGTGTGACGCTGATCGCGTCGTGGAATCTCCTCCAGAGGCATATCTGGAACGTCTGCCATCAGACCCTCTAAGTTCTACTCCACTGTCAGATAGTCCTCTGCGTACTATGGAACTGCTACTACTGCCTCTCCTCGTCTCTGGATAGGGGAACTACCAGCAGGTCGGTACGGTCCAACGTCTGTGTTATCAACAAGATTTTGGTGTTAGTCTTCGGGTAAAACTATAAAAATAAAAACATTTAAAAGATAAAATTGATGTACTTCTTACCGAGGTCTCCCCATTGTGTGTCTTTGGGAAGTGAAAGATCTGGATCTCCTCTGAAATCTAGCCCGACGTAGGCATAGTCGTTCACCATAAACATCTGAGTCTACAACCAGTCGAAGAAAACATTTTCATATTTGACAATAGGACCTGCCACATGTCGGGCCATAAGCCGACACCACCGCAACATCCTCAGATCTCTGGGACCAGGAAGATCCCACTCGGCCTGTAGACGGAATACCGAGACTCCCTCCAAAAAGAAGGACACTAATAGAGACCCATAACCAAACTTCTTCAGGTCTCCACGCCTGCACTTAGTCAACTGTTTCTTGAGATTGCGTAATACTGCGTCGGCCCAGTTAAAGACCCGGGGCTCAGTACACTCAATGGCATACTGAAAATAGCTCTGCAGAGCCATGTGTGGAGCTGCACTTCCTGCCATCCGAGCAATGGTGAAAATAATCGTGCGGAGAGTTATATCAGTAACTCCCCAAATGGCCACTTTACTTTTCTGTCTCTCTGCCTCAGGTACACAATACCGGTTACAATACTCGCTCATTTTCAACCCACCTCTTCTACTACCAGATAAACTAACATATGATCCACGTCTGGACAATCCAGTCAAGAAATAGATATCCTCGATATCAATGGTCAATGTATGGGCCCCCACGATGAAGACTTGTTGGTCCGGATCCCACATCCGGACTAAGTATTCCAACAATCGAACTTGGGCCCTCATGCCCGGGATGCGGAAATACTTTAAGAGACCACAGTCTCTTAGTGCAGCAATGGTTGGAGGATTGTTTTCTGCATTAGAATTATCCTCCTCGTGCTCTCGTTCCCGCCACTCTAAAACCATGATTGTGACTAGCAACCTGCATAAAAACAACACACAAACATAGTGAGTGATCTTATTCATGAGGAAAATTACTGCCATTGGCTAAACGTTACACAATTTTTTGGATTTTGCGTTGTTCGCAGGTGGCCTGCTTCGCACAGTGCAAACTTCTCACAGGTGGCCCATGGCCCACCTGTGAGAATGGGTCATTCTCGCAGGCCCCGTATGGGCCACCTGCGAGAATGCTCCCAAGCGCATAGGGTTTAAAAAATTGAATTAAAAATTGACTTTTAACCAATAAAAACATAATTTTGAACCATGAAAAGATAAAGGATGAGGCACTTACCAAAATATAGCTGACGGCATGTCAAATGGTCTCCCGTAGCTCCTGGAATTCGACGCCGAAGATAGAGGGTAAATGAGGGTTTTTTGGCACTCAAATGGTAAAATGTGAAAATGGTATGGTAATTTTTATTATTTGTTCATTTTATTACTTTTTACTATATCAAAAATGGGTTTTTTATGTTTATTCTTTATTTAACCCTAATCGCTAATGTCAAAATGAGTGAAATGATTGGCAGGTGCAAGTATGGATGGTTATGGACAAAATTTTTACTTGGTGTGGTGTGATTTTGGTTGTTTGTTATGATTTTGACATCCAACCCCGAGCGCTTCTTATCCGTTCTTGCGCTTGCAAAAAAAAAAACATAAGAACGCGATCGAGCGTCGTTTTATCTCTTTTTCGGGCTCGTTGTGGTTACACGAAAAAGGAACCCCCCTGGAGTTATCTTTAAGCTCTTTTCAGACTCTCTAAACATGAAAAGATTGTCGAGCGATCTTTCTATCTTCATGCTCGTTAAAGTATTTGAAGTATGTGTCCTTCGAGCGATAGTTTAACCCTTTTTTTGGTCTCGTTGGACTGTTGTACAAAAAAGGAGATGAGAGAGTTCTCTTTTGAGTGTTTTTCCAAACTCTATAATCTTGAAAAACCTTCGACTTTACTATCTATGGACTCGTTAAACAAACATTGACAGGCCCATGATGGGATCGAACCACTCCTTCCTAGGGTTCGTTAAAAATACTCTGAGGGACTCGTCCAAAGGATGAGCTTATATGAACAAGCATATGTGATCCTCTTCAAGCTTGCGTAAAAATAAAGAGGTACTCCCCAGAAATGGTGGGGGAAAATTTGGGAAAAGGGGTATGTTTCGTCTTTGTGTTAATTGGCAGTACGTGTAGCTCTTGAACATGACACCCCCTATTCATCATTTGAAGCTAATTTGGGAAATCCATTTGTCTCTCATTCGATTTAATCACAAGTTCTTTCCATGTGTCGTCTTTGAGTCAATGTTGCCAAATCATTGGTCGTGTCATTCATGTGTTCAAGAGTTGTCCGTCTAAAACCTCTATTTGAGTCGGCCATTTACAGTTATCCATTCATTCTGTGTCGGCCTTCCCTATGTCCAAAGTCCAATTGTCACATACTTTGTTTCACTTTCAAACTCTGTTACTCATTTCATGTCACCGATGAGGGATACATCAAGGCCCTCCTGTGACGAGTCTTGTTCTGTCGACCTCAGCACATTATCCGAAATCGAGGCTTAGAAATTATTCGGTACCTTGGAGCTTGCATGCCTCAATGGCAAGTTTCCTCACTTTTGACAGTGGGTTTACATCATTGACTCCTGATCGAAAGGTTCCGTCGAGTGTTTGACATCAACTCATTTATTCACACTCGATGGATTGTACTATAGTACCTTGGGAGTCATTGACATAAATGGTGATTTCCCTCGCACTTGTTAACGGTTACATCAATGACCGGTAATCAAGTGGTTTCTACCATGTTCGACTTCAACGCATGTAATCACATGGTTAGATTCGCACTTTGGGCGATGAGATTGAAGACCCTGGATATTATCTTTGTGATCCATGTTGCGATGGAGTATGTATAATTTATGACACATAGATCCACTGTGTATGTTTCGTGGCTATGTCGTCTTGGTTGAAAATTTGTCGCATAGATCCACAGTGTATTCAGGTGGCTATGCTATATTATGACTGCATGGATCCATAGTGTATGATTGGTGGCCATGACCTTTGTTTATGATGTCATCATTCTATGATCCGAGTATAGGAATGCCTACCTCAGGAATTGGTATACATGATATTCTGTTGATGCTTGGATGTTTGCAGGTTTCCAATTAGATGTGTTCTTGGTTCTTGACACACACATGCAACTTACAAAGTCTGTCGATTGTCACTGGTTCCACTCTCAGACTTTGGGGGGCATTCTGTTATCCACAAATTTGGTCGTCGTGATGATATCATGGTGATGTTATGATGATGGAAAATCAACCTCTTCACTAAGAACACTTTCCTGAAAAAAGTTACATTTGTATGCTTCCATAAATCATGTTTTTTTAGGATGTTCGCAGGCTACCTATATATATGCCTACGAGAATGCCTTATTCTCGTAGGCTGCATTAAGCTGGAGTGCGAACCTCTCACGCTGTAACTAATATCCAGGGTGAGAACATGTTCCAAAGGAAGGAAAAAGATGGAATCTCGAACCTTCTAGAAGGGAATCTTCTAGAAACATGAGTTGGCTTCGAATGGTTATTCAGGTGATGGCATTCCAGATATCTTGGGATCATTTCCTATCCAAGTAACTAATCTATCTTCTCCTATATATTGAGTAGGTTGCTCATGGAAAGGGTTAAGCTAACAAGAAGCAAGCTAGCTAGAGATTGATTAGAGAATTAGTGAAAGACTGTATGGAGAACTGATGCTACAGCAGCAAGAGATGACAGCAAGGTCACCACAAGTGGTTGATTTTCTTCATGCATGAGCAAGTGTGTGTGTCAGAGCTAAGAGCCATTGAAAGGAGACCTATGACATCAAGGCTCAAGTTGTAAGTTTCACTTTCAATTAATGCAATAAAGTAATATGTCCCTTTCCCATAAAGATGATATCACTTTATTACATAATTCCTTGATCATATGTATAGACTATCCATTGAATATATTGATCTACCTTCACTTAGATTGGTTTGAACTGTTGTGATCTGAACGGGACAAGAGCATCGGAGTGAAGCTTGGAACAACAGAGACCTAAGGAAAGCATTCATAAGGTATGTCCATGATCATCATCTCTTAGTTCATTCAATAGACTAGATCTAGGGAAAGTGTATTATTCTGTCATGTTTTGTTCTAGATCTAGGTGGATCTAGGGAGATCGGTTTGTGTCTGCACTCACGGATTTATCCTCTAACAATCCGCAATCAAGCGCTCAACATATATGGATTTTAACTGCTACCGATTATTTCACGAAGTGGGTAGAATCCATTATGAATCAGAATGCTACAGATTCGATAGTAATAAACTTCTTGGAAGAGAACATCCTATCGAGATTTGGTTGTCCTCAGAAAATAGTCACTGACAACACCCAAGATTTCAAATCTATGGCAATGGTCAATTTATACCAAAAATACAACATTGTGTTAGGACATTATATAGCCTATTATCCTCAAGGGAATGGGTTGGATGAATCATCTAACAAGAGACTGATGACTATAATCAAAAAAGTGTTGACAGAAAATAAAAAGGCTTGGCACATCCACCCGAAATACGCCTTATGGGAAAACCTAATCGGCACCAAGAAATCAATAGGTATGTCTCATTTTCAATTGGTTTATGGTATTGACGTTCTCCTTCCTATCAATCTTTCTCTTCCTGTGATGAAGCTCTGGGAGGATGCAAAGGAAGTGCCAAACGACGTTACAAGAAGGATAAATGAACTAATTGAAGTTCAGTAAAATAGGGCCAAAGTAGATGGAAAGATTCAAAAGTACCAAGATAATTTGAAGGCCCTTTTCGATAAAAAGGCTAAAGACAGGGAGTTTCTTCCTGGCAATCTAGTCTTAAAGTGGGACGCTAGAAAATAAGATGCAGGGAAACATGACAAGTTCGACCATCTCTGGTTTAGACCATTTAGAATTGCAGCTGATGAGGGGAAAAAGTCCTTCCTACTGGAAAATATCAATGGAAAAATTCTTGATGCTCCTATCAACGGGCGTTACCTGAAACATTTTATGCAGTAGTCATATTTTAGATTCCCATTGTATATATCAATTTGGATCGAGGTTTTTTTTTTTCATTCTTGAAATTGCAATTTTTCCTTTCTGTTGTAAATTATCTAAGTTATTTTATAGTCCATTGTAAATAAACCATGTTTACTTGATATCATCAAAACATAATACAAAATCATATGTATCACATACCATCTCTATTCTGCAGAATTTTCTGACATTTCCCATTTTATTCCCGTGCAGAATATTTATTGTCAGACGAGAGATAAGGATGCATTGTAATCCAACGCTCAATTTTCAAAAAACATTCACTTTCTCTCAAAACAGGTGATAAATCTATGATCTGCTTGATTAAAAATACAAAGGAAATATGAGGTATGAACTCCTACCCCACTAGTTCAAACTAAAATCTTAAGGGAATCTTATTGGAGGTAAAAGGGGTTTCATTCATATAAATATTGTCACCTGATCAAGGATCAGAAAAGTATAAAATTACAGATTAATTCTAAAACCATCCTTGAATGAAATAAAAAATGAAGTAAAAAATAAAATAGAAAGAAAAATAAAGTAAGAATAAAAAGGATTTGGAAGGAAGTTTGAGAATCAATAAACAAACTTGGGTGGGAATGAGATTATTTCACGTCAGGCCCTTCGAGTCCTCGTTCTGTTTTATTTCACCTATCCTTGATATTTTACTCTCTTATGATTTTCGTTGCCTTTCCCTTAGTCTTCATAGAAATAAATAAATCCACCTTGACTCTGAAAACTTAAAAACATATCTCTTAAACAAGATTAGGCAAAAATCTTTATGTTTCTTTGATTTTAACTGAAAGAAAGTATGTCTAGGCTAATCCTAAGAACTTTATCTCTTCTATAGGTTTTTAATTTGACCAATTCGCTCAAGGTCGATCCTTGAAAATCAAAACCCCTATAAAATCTTCCCTATAGGCGAAGGTGTACTGAAGATTGGGAGAAAATTAGTTTCAAAGTACATCTCAAAAATTTGTGACAAGCCTTCCTATTAAAATTTTAAGTAGATATCATCCCTTGTATGATACATACAGATTGAATACCCCCACTTCAAAATATTAAAATAAAAGATAGATGGTGAAAGGAAATTCATAATTTGATTGCCCCCATCTTTTCCAAAGAGATTATGAAAGGAAATTCATGTAATGATTTCCCTCATCTCAGCAAAATGTGAAAGTACTAATTGAAGTGGCGAAAAGAAATTCAATGGGAGAAGTAGATAACTTCACCGAGGTACTGAACAGACTCGCTGGCAATGAAGAAATATCTATGATATATGTATGGTTGTCATACATATCTACAAAACATAATCTGACATCTAATTCTCTTTCTGGTAATATTTACATTCTGAACCAATGAGGGATTCCCTAAATAAATTGTTACATCTACTTAACCTTGATGTGAATGAAGTCATTTGAAGCCTGATATTTCGGTTAAAGTCATTTTGATTATCTTAAACAGATACGAACTCAGTTTTAGGAAAGGGAAATTGTAAATAGCCTAACTTGAGATTAATAGTGGGGGTTTTTTTAAGGTTTTCTGAGATTCGGTTGAAGTTCAATTTTTCTCTGTATGATTAATCCCTAAAAGTGTTTCCCATAAATGCAATAATGACTCCATTTTCCTAATAAAGGCACTCGATCTACTGTTATTCCGTGTTTCACAGGGAGAAGCGATCCCCAAATGGAGCCTATGTTGGAACACATACAATTCTAAACTTTTGAACCTTATACTTTCCACCTCATGAAAATATAATTCTACCCAAAGAGAACGAAAGATTGGTAAATGAATTTTTAATTTTAAATCAAATTCATTTGCTAGTTGGTTAATAATAAGGTGCACACAATATCCATCATTGATGAGTTTTTCCTTTTGATCGAACGATCCTAATACTTCCGGAGTTTTGGAGCCACCTGAAATTTAAAGAGGTAAATCTCTAATTGTCGCTTCGGAGCTCCGCGCTTCGAATGTTTCAATAAGTCCTGACAACAAAATCCTTGTAACTCTGAAACTTGAAGGTGTCTCTCGCAGCTTTTCCTAAACCTTTTAAAGGCACAAGTCGTAGGACACATGTACCTTTTGAGTATTTCCTGAGTTGACACATGGCAACCATTTTTGACATTTTCATTGGAGGACTCACGCAATGCCAAGTAACACATGGCACCTCCTTTTCCTTGACACGTCACTATGGGAGATGAACCTTCGGGATTTTAACAAATAATGAATTCACAAATCACCGAAATATCAAAATGTCAAAGTATTAAATGTTAAATAATTAATCTAATCATGATCGAAATATAATTAATGAATTTGTAGTTCGGGTTTCGGACGTTTCCCCTGAATGGCATTCTAAAATCTCCTAAGTCCAAACTTCTGAAGTACTTCAAGTTAAACGCAGTTAATTAGGACTCAAAATCAATTACCAGATAATTAATTGATTCACATTTTTGGTTTTAGGAAGTTCCTCTCGAGATACCTTAAAATTCCCCGAAGTACGAACTCTTGAAACACTTGAAGTTAATGCACCATCTTAAACATGATTAATTAAAGTTTTACAAGCGACTATTCAGAGATTAATCTTTTCACGGATTACGGATTTGAGAGGTTCCCACTCTGTCACATTGAAAACTCCCGAACATGAACCATCGAAGTATTGATGGCATTTATGACTATTTAAGGATAATGATTCAAACACGGATTGTGGATCGCCAAGTAGACTTTCCCATCAAACGTTAATAAATTTTCCATCAGTGAAGCTATACGAAAAGCAATGAATCTGTTTTCAATAAAAGCACTTTGATTTCGAATTCATTTTCACCTTCTGCAATTAGCAAGCTTTATTTATTTGAAAGACTAATGGATTTTATATGGTAATTTCACTTCGACTCCTTAGAATTTATGGCACCACAGAAAATGATGAAAAATCCTGATGCGGCAGGTGAGGATTCAAACCCAAATGCAGACGTTCCATCGGACACAACGTCGCGACCACATACACTATTAAAACTTGGATGTAGGTGTTCGATATTCTAGAGTGTGAAATTATCAACTGTCCATAGGACTCTGTCAAGGAAGAGGATGACACTTATAAAACTAAACTCGGACATATAGCGCAGTCGGAGCTGCACAAAATAGTGGCACGACCAAGGCTTGTGCCTTATAATGACATGATAAGTTGGGCCTTGGAGCACATTGACATCCAGAACAGGAGCATCGTCAACCATCAGAAGGTCATTGTCATCTCTTTCTGACTGGAACATATGCAAGTAATGCATAAACTCTCCCCTAATCCTAGATATGCATTCAATTCTACATGCATTCTTGAGTTCGAGAAAAAGGAGTGTGTCCAGTACGCCAGGAACTGTCCCGATATAATCAAGTCTTGGTGGGGGAACCCAAAGATATTCATAGCCGATGCTCATGGTATATATACCACAACATCCTTGGATGCTCATATGGTGTATGTAGCCATGATTCTATGTCAATTATTCGAGAAGAAGATCCCTACGCACTTCTCGGTGGAATGGGTATCCATCATGCATGAGGTAGGAAAGGGTTTCACTTTCAATTGGGATAAAATGTTTTCTGATAACTTGGCCAAAGAGATTGTCGAATATAAAACAGTGAATTCAAAAGGACAGACTGCCCCCTTTTATATGTCGTCATATATCATGGACGCCATATGTTTCATGACACCTTTTCCATTGATGAATTGGAGTTGGACCCCGACTAGTGTCGATCCCATTCATTTCTACCATTCCAAGCTATGGGAAGAAAAAGACAAGGATTTATTTTATGAAATCTATCACAATGTTGTGGTTCCTATTCATATATCTGTGTATGGTCACTCACCTCCTTGAATTTCAGACAAGATTATGGGAAACCTAGGTAATCTAGCAGATTGGTTTATTGAGGAGAACTTCTCCCACATTAGGGTTTTTGGGTGCTCAGTTCCTCCCCATTCTCTCCCATGATTCTTACTGAACCAGCTGGTATGCAGAGAAGTGGCCTACCAAATAGTTACAAGAGGCATCAACAAAGAGATAAAGGTAGTACAGAAAAAAGTATGGTTGACTTTCCCTATTCAGGTTGGCATGTTTTAATTACTAGATTTTGGTCACTCCAAAGTGGAGGCTGTGGCTTTGGAAGATGTCAAATTGGTTGACATCGAGTTCAAAAGACACGATCCACTTAATATTGTGGAAAACCAACTAGCCCAATTCAACATGAAACGGTATATGCATGAAAACTCCATGTGTGAAGAAATATTCATGGGAGTTAGATATTATGAGGAGTTGCGGGACAGATTCCAAACCCTGCCCCCAGATCAACAAACTGGTTTTATCAGTTTTCAAAAGCACGGGCAGAATAGGCTACCAAAGTCACTACAAGGAGAGAAAATAGCCACTCCCCCTTCTCAGGAATCCAGGTCTACAAGTTTTGAGGCGATTCACTCTGGTAAACATAAAGTTGGGGAAACCCCAAAGAGATCAGAGGTATTGATGTAGAAATTAGAAGCATCATTTTCAGGCCAGCTAATCCCCCAGGAAAAAGATCAACTCGAATCTCTCCTAAAGCAGGGACAAAATGTGCCTCCTTCGTCACCAACTACCCCTACTGGCACCTCAAATACTACATAATAGCAGCAGTCTACAGAGGTTGGTAGTCCCATTACATCATTGACACCTCTACAATCAATCTTCAGAAATCCTAATTTCAATTTTTTTTTTGTAGATGATCTTATCCCCATCCCGCCCGAAGAGATGTCTCCTTCGAATTTCTTCTTTAGTAGAAAATGGAAGGTAGTCGTGAAACTAGAATCACACCAGAAAGATGGAGTGATAAATAAAAGACAGAGAATGGTGTATGACGGGAATAATCGAGATGATCCAGAATTCATGAAAGAAGTTGCAAGTTCGTTAGGTTCTTTTTCCACTGCTAATCATTGGTTTGTGGACAATTTGGCTGAACACATAAGTGCCTATTGGTAGAGCACTTGCAAAGTCAAATACATGTGTTTGCACCCAATTCGTCACTGTGTGAGCAAATTATGAGTGCTTACATGCCCAGTTGGGCTCTGCTAGGCATGACAGCTGTAAGGTAAAAGGTTAGAAAGAAAAACAACAAAGCAATAAACAAAAACTAAACTAAATTTAATAAAAAC
>ML789772.1:130895-149049 GCA_009831015.1 Picea engelmannii | reverse complement strand
TGCAAAACTCAGAAAATATAGACACAAAGATTTTCGGTCTAACTTCGACCCTGGAAAAACCCACAAGGGGAAAACCAGTGAGAGAGGGCTTTTTATTATTTATGAGCTTCTGAGAAATTTCTTTTACAGCATATTCATCTTCAAAAATTTACAAAAACTTATCTAGACATTCCTGTAGCTTTGATCCTCGATTTCTGAACCAGAAATCCATACAAATGTATGGCTGTCCCAGCAATTAATGATGTACAGACTGTCTCAAAATTTGTGCCAAAACTCTACTAAGACTGTACGGAAAACCCAGCATGAAAAGCTCCTTGAAAACCGTGTTTTACAGCCCTCAAAATTCATGCCAAACTGTACGGACTGTACAGAAATACACTCAGAAATTTATTACAGCAGTTACCTCAATTTCTGTGCCGATAAATGTTGTACGATAGCCTTGGAATGCATGCCAATACTCTCATAAATTATAGTTGTTGTCCTCCTCGATTTCTATGCACATTAAATGTTGTACGACCTCCACAAATCCATATGGTACGAACTGTTCTTCCTTGTTGTCTGTTGCCTCGAAATCCATGCTTCTCTTTGCCTTGGGATGGGTTCTCTCCTTCAGAAAATGTTGTCTCTTTTCTTCATCTCTACCTCTCTCTTGTTGTCTCTTGTTATCTCTTGTTCTCTCAACAAGAATGCTTCAACTACCCAAGAATGGGTGCGCCCTCTTGCCCAAGTCGACCTCATGAGGGAAGGTGAGGGGTTTTCTAATCTAACGGTTGAGATTAGATTAGATGGGTGGCTGAGATTTGGTGTCTCTTCACTCACCCTCACTTTAGTCATAAAGTTATCTTTTAATTTGCATCTCACAAATTAATTTGACTAGGACCCACATTAGGCACTTTCTCCCCGTTAGGCGCCTAGGGAAGAGAAACACTTGCCTTGGTAGTTTATTTTAATTAAAAATTTAACAATGAGGGTCAGCATTAAAATGAATAGAGAATCTAGGCCTTCTAGGCCCTCTGTTCCAGTTACCTCTTCCTCTATTATTTCTGCCATGGTTGCCCCTGCTGAAGAAACTCATCCTGTATGCAGAAATTCATCAGTAACTATCCCTTAACAGACCATACATGACATTTTGTTTGCATGAAACAAAGTTTGGCTTAGAAATTGACATGAGACCCATGCAATCAATCCATAATAAATAATAATTTACAAGTGAGCAGGGGGTGGATAGGGTTCATGGGACATCTAGAGGGATTGTAATAAGCGAAAAAGTGGTAGCATGACAGGGGGAAAATACACGAGTATTGTTCAACAATTCATTAAATAATTTAACTGTGCAATCAAATACCAAAAATATTAGCTGCCACCTATTTCTGTGTTATATCTTTTGTCACGGTTATATAGAGTTTTTAATTTATTTTACAGAATAGGGATGCTAAAACTGATAATGGGATTATGAGGGGGGTATAATGAGTGAAAAAGTGGTAGAATGAGAGGTAATAAAATATGGATATTGTTCATAAAAATAAACCAAATCAAACAACAACCATAACTCTATTCAGACCCCACAATCCAATAAGCATTCACTTTTAAAGCAAAACCATTTAATTGTCACTTCTTTTCAGAATGCTTGCTGACTTCAAACCAAAAGACAATTCATATGCCCGGAATACTCAATTATACTAGCCCTTGCATCTACACAATATATATAATAACAGTCATGATAACAACATTGTCATTTTCTGATAACAAAATAATTCGTTGAGCCACAGTCATTCATATTCCAATGCTAAATCCATTTCCTTTTAAAACCAAATATAAATATGCACAGTGATTCCAGCCATCCACATCCAATATTTATTCCTTAAACTCAAATAAGAATAGGCCCAGTATTAACCACCATCTGTCGACTTTCCAAACATTATTCGACACAATCCACTAGGCATTAAAACTCATAATCATGCCCCAATTCAATCACACACAGGTATTCATCCAGTATAATCAACATAAGTATTGATTCGAAATAGAATTCAACCAATAACATGCAACTTCGAGCCAAATATTTTCTTAAATTAAACATGTACAGACTCCTTTTAAAATAAATTCCCAACGAGAGACAGAACCAAATCGTGCCCATGGAGAAACAGAACCAAATTGTGCCCAATAGACCAAACACACATAGGTGTCTCTTTTACCCTTGACAGGATTGAAACGAGACCAAGATCACGTTTAGGGTTTAACACAGTAAATGGAAGTAAGAACAAATAGCTCGACCAAATGAAAAAGTCCCCAGGGACGCAGACAACTCGTGCCCTTTTAAAAATTTATCACAGAGAGGTAACAACAGATGGCTCAATCAAGGGATAGTCTTTGAATACATAGACAGCTCGTGCCTTTTTTTTAAATTCACCATAGACACATAACCTTTAACCAAAATTTTGACAGTGAGGGTTACCAAAACATAACAGTCAGCCACCTCCAATGAAGAACGAGTGAAGCGAACTCTTAAAAACACTGTGAAGAGAATGCCCGAGCACAACCCATGGCCAACCAAACATATATACAAGCTTCCATTTAAATTTATGGGTGATACCAAACCCGACTATGCAATGCTTCCAGCAACAAAGATAATGAGGGAAATTCCATGATACATAACAACTAGGGGCTTGGCCAAGACATGGCAAGAAACACTCCCACTCTTTAACAATTCACACTTCAACCCAGTGAAATGAAACATATCAACCATAAAGACTAAAAGGAGTGGAAAAACTTAACACCAAGACTGGTTGTAAAACCCATGCACCAAAGCTCAGAGCTTGCTAAACCAAAATCATAAGTTTACACCAAAAAAAACAAGCTAACCGAACATGCTTTTCTATTATTTAACTAATATACACATGCACAGATTATACACAATGAAGAATATCCAGTCCTCTTATTTAAAAATCCAACAGTCTAGAGTATTCACAGAAGAAACCATAAGCACAGCATTGATACACCTTCGAAAAACTTAAGAAAAACACAAACCTCAAGAAATTATGAGCCAAAATCGATTCATAACACAAAGGAACCATCATGGATGGAAAATAAAGAAACCATATTGTTGAGCACTCAACACACCCTAAAAATCCTATGTCAAATTTTCCACTTTTTGGGTAAGACTTGATCTTTGCACTTTCTTATTCAACTTCATTTTTAGAGATGTTTGGCTCTGCTTATTATCTTGACTCTCATTAGTTTTTCAAGTCTGTTTGAACTTATGAAAACCCATGACTTAAAGAAGAGCCTTAACACCTGAATAAAGAATCAAAATCCAAAACATTTCACCCAACACACTCAGATTCGGCATCAGAAGGAATTCAAAGAAGGACAAGAGCCACTCGGGAAACCTTAGTCACCGATCATCGATCTTCATCGGCATCGGCAAAAATAAAGTTTTTTTTGCGCCAATGTTTTGCAAAAAGATATCGTCGATAGTTTATTCCTCTTCAACATCGATAAAAGACGAGGGGAATAGTCGTTGACAAAGAAATAAAATATATCATCGATAGTCGATACTCTACGTGTTTATCAGAATTGGGGAATACCTAAAAGGATTGCAACAAACATTCTAACCACACTAAAAATTTCTCCCGATCTTCGATCCCCGATGCATTTCGGCATCGGGACTTCTTCGAGGAGGTTAATCCATAGAAAAACACATGATAGGTTTATCGTCGATCATCGATCCTAGATACTTGTTGGCATCAGCAAGCTAAGGTATGTTTTAAAATGAATAACTTAATGAAATCCCTGAATCCGATTAATACACGTGAATCAAGTCATCGGTCTTTAACACCACGTGTCTTTGTCGGATTAGAGAATCATATGGTCTAGTTTTACCCCTGAGTCATTCTTGGTTCCCTAGGACCAAGTGACACCTCTGAATCAACTTTTCCGCGACAGCATTGTATGATGAGATTAATCATCATCGGAGCTTTTTCGAGGGGTAGTGAAAAAAACGTTCATAGTGCATCCCCGATCCCTGATCCACCCACTGAGAAAGCGACACGATGGGACGTTTTAGCGCTAGATACGATTAGATTTGGATCATTTAAGGGGATAATTAATACCAAATCCTGCATTAGTTTCTACCTTGTCCGCCAATCAAAATGACGGTTTAAAATCATCGATAGACCACATCACCCCTGCGCCTCCGCCATCAACCCATGATGAATTTAAGTTGCAGAGATTCAACAGTAGATTTATTTAAATGGCACTCATCACCCGAATTGAATGACTGATGTGACATGGTAAGTTCTTCACTGGTTTAAATTCTCTTGAGCCGTTTTAAGTGGAATCATTATGCGCACAAGGAAATTCATAGCATCTGGAGAAACAAGACGAGCAATTTGAAAGCTGCAGAGATCTTGTGAGTATCAAATAACCAGGTTTAGCAAGATTTACAAGTATGTATCCAAGTCTATGGATTTTACATGTTTACACTTCATATATTTTTATTCGGTTTTGTGCTTTACACAGTCTCTGAAGTTTTATTTTGATTATAGGAACAATGCCTCCAAGAAACCCAACCACTAGACGATCGTCAAGGGTGTTGAAGATAAAAGAACTAGAGTTAGGTGAAGACTCCTCTCCAGGGTTCACAAGACAATTGGAATACACGCCAAGACCGGAACCTGTCATCAAAACATCGACGAAGAAGGATTTCATCTAGCCTTCGGCCTTTCGATATACAGAGGCAAGCACGGGGACCAAGGGGACACTCCCACATTGGGGATATCTCTTTAAAAAGATCAGTCGGGAGGAATACTTGGAATATATCCCACATAGTGACCTAGATGTGAGAGCGCTCGATGACGAGGTGTTCCCAAATATCCAACAGTCGTCCCTGCATATGGTGGTGAGAAAAACCCTTGTTTTTCCCTGTATAGAACTTCTAAAGTGGCTCATCAACCACACAGACACACATAAATGTTTAATCAATGATGACAATGGAGGGTGTGTCAAGTTTTTCCTTCCAGTAGATTTCTAGAAATACTACAAACTCCGAGACCCCAAGGAGCGGTTGAATACAGATTTCGTCGTTAAGTTCTACGAGCGCCATGACACCAACTGGGTGATGGCCTCATGGTGGAGGGAAGACAAGAAATACACCAACCAGAGCAGTGGTTGGTACCAGACGCCCAACTTAAGGGAGCCATACATGTACTTGATGGCTCTCATATGTCGATTATATGGAGAGAAGGATTGCTCTAGATTTTCAAAGGCATGGATGCCCTTAGCTTACACAGTGGCAATTTCTGGGAGCGGCTTCAACTGGGGAGCAATCATTTCTAAGAAATTGAGCATCTTCGTACAACAGGCTTAGACATCGAGGGAAGGAGAGACCCCATCTTTCTACATGGCTTCATATTTATTTGATTTCATGTGCGCTAGAAACATTTTCCCCGGCATGAACCTGAGTTGGCACGTCGCATAGCTCTCGGTCTACGTATATTTCAGCATCCTATGGGAGAATAGGTACAAGAAATATTACTCCCTCATCTAGATGAGTTCATCACACGTATTTATTTCATTCTTTTTAAGAAAGAATGCCCGAGACTATCGGCTACAGACAAAAAGATGATATCAAAGGTAGGCCACTAGTACCTGGACGAGCGCGACACCTACATCAGGCTGTTCGGGGCCACCAGAGCACCACATCTCCTACCAGCACATGTCCCTAATCGGCTTGTAGTGGGAGAGATATGCTACTAGACCATCCTACAAGGTTACAATGCCACCTTGGTCAAGGGCAAGAAGTAGGAGTTCATACCTTATGGTTTCCATGTAGGTTTCTACATGGTGAAGGAGACGAATCAAGCCAAACAAGAAGGGCTAAGACAACTAGAGTTCAGATTCCAAACATGCCAGTTCTGCAAGCATGATCCGAAGTGACTGGTCTTGAAACATGCTTTGCAAGTGTCATCCTGCTAGCCATACGCCCATGACAAATTTGAAGATGAAGTCTTCACAGAAAATGCCCAAGACTGGGACGAGGTGGTGGCAAGGATGGTCGACCCCAAAATGACTAGGTTCAGGGCCATGAGCCTTGATGAACAAGCGACGACCATAGAGAAATTGACTTAAGAGTCCCTCAGATCCAGGGAAGAAATGATAGCAGCAGAAGCAAATGAGGTTCCCCTGGTAGCTCCAGTGCAAGATAGAGGTTTCCCTATGATGCAGGACATGCGAGAAAGGGGTTTGATCATGATAGAATAGGTGCAATGAATAATTGATCAGCTGCAAGATGACCCAGACCTCATAGGAATGGCAAGGTCCCCTAAGGACAACCCAAATGAAAGCCAGGACCAAGCGGCCCTGAACTAATAAACATTGATGAAATTGTCGGGTTTGACAACCCTGAAATCACAATGCCACAGGTTGGATCACTGAGAGTTGTTTCATCTCAGTCGGAGACAGTCGGAAAATCAGGGAGAGCAAGTGCACCAAACCCCCTCTGAAAATTAATAAACATCTATGATGATGAAGAGAGCCCGGAGGTATCCCTAGTGTTAGCGATAAAAAATGCACTGGTATTTTTGGAGTATCTCCTCAAGTTTTATTTAATATGCCCATTTCTAAATATGTTTGGCCAGTGTTTTGTCTCCAAATCTCTATATACCAAGCTCCCATTGATTATGTTTACTTGAGAGTCTTTTCATCCTGTCTTCAATGCCTGTATTCCAAAACATGGTTAGTATTTCTTAGACACCTTAGTCTTTACCTTTTTAGATGTCTAATTAAAACCTTTTGCTAAATAAATGAGTTGTGCTTAAGTATCAAACTCGTATTCTAATCCTAAGTCATCACACTACTTATCTAGTGCATAAGACAAAGTCCATAAGTCAAGATCAAGTCATACACGTAGGCTCAAGCTAAGCCACGAGCGTTTTAAGTCGATCCTAACTCTGTCAAGCATATTACACATGCCAAAGATAAATTCCAGTCTACTTGACAAAGTAATAAATCGATATACACATGTCTAATTCTCATATTAATCCTCAGAGAAGTTACAAGTCTACACACAAGCACCGAGTCTAAATGCCCGATTTTGCAGGAAAAGAATGTGTGTGCAATAGATTTGGTAAGGATAGTTGCGTTCTAGATTTTTGACAGGTCAAAGGGTATCAGGTTGTATGAAAATCGAGCCATGAGGAACCATGAACACGAAAGGTTTTCCTTTTGATTAAAACAAAATTTTCACCAGCACAGGAGGCGCAGTTATAACCAATTAGTCGTTGAAAAGCAGAGCTTTCATCGGCTAATTAGCAAATTCTAAGGCAGAATAGCTGGTGAAACTGCAAAGAAGAATTTTGAATATTTTGAGCTCGAACAGAGCGATTTTTTGGTGATTTAAAAGATAAGAGGTAATCAAAAAATTAATCACCAAATCATGAAATATTTTGTTTCAAAGATTCGTGGAGATATAGGAGGTGAATTCTTAAATGGTCAACTAAAACTTTGTTCACAGTTGTTTAAAGTTGTCAGTTTTTAAGACATGTGTCAACACATCAGAGACACATCAGGGGAGCGTCGTGATAAAGACCAGATGTCAAAGATCTTTTGAAGACAGTTCGATTCATATAAAATAGATTTTCAACTACCTGATTGTAATTAGTTTGCACTCTGTTTTCTATATTTAGAAATCCAGATCCATTTTTCAGGGATCTGAGATCTATTGTAAAGGTTATAAATACATATCATTTTGATAAATTAAAGGTTCTATTTTGGATACAAAAGATACTATATTGTAAACAGACTTTTCATCTGATTATACAAATCACAGTTTTCTCTCTCTATTGATGTCAGATTCTCATATTTCCTTCTGTACTCTTATTCAAGTTGTTTTAGTTGCAGAATGACTATCATCTCATTGGTTAGCTCGTCACTTGATTAATAGTTTCTTATCATTGTTTATTAAACCCTACATTTGTATTTGGTTCATAAGCATTGTTTTCTCACCCACTTAAAAGATATCATCTTATTATTGATCCTTGAGAGAACTGGTTCATTTGATTCTCATTTTGACTGTCTGAATACCATATTGTAATTGAGTTATCCCATTGATCCACACATACAAAAACACAAAAACAAGTTTACTTTAAGTTACCAAGCATCTTTGACTTACAACCACAAAGAGTTTCTTGGAGTGATAACACCTAGTGACCCCTATACAGATCATAGAGGAAAAGGAGCTAGAGAAGACATCTTCCCCAAATCTCGACACTCAAACTCATGGCCTTCCACATAATGAACAAGAGGTCGAGAGTTTCTTAGACACTAAGTTGCCCGATGCACCAGAGACCCAAGCAGATAGTCTGAAGGATGAACCAGGGTCAGACAAATAAAAGGAAGAAGCTCCATGGAAAGAAATCGGCGTCTCAACGGTCAATTGTCAAGTAAGTACCGAGCACACCCCCAACGCCTCAATTTCAATCGGTACTCAACCTCCTGATGAGCGAAAAATAGAATCTGGACCTTCTGAACACATGGAGAAAGTTTAAGAACACAGTATTGAACAAATATATACCATCGAGAGCCTGGGAAATATGCTCACGTGGGGAGATCAACAAATTATTGAACCCGTGGATGAAGTTTCTGACATACATGCCATCGCTTATGACCAGAAAAGGAAATCTATCATGCAGAGAACCACTAAGAAGAGGAGGATCACTCTAGATCGCTCCATCCTCATCACCACGAAGGAAAATCTAATCAACACAAAGCATGCCAAGACATCTAAACTTATCGACACGGAGATGGAAATCACAGATGCCACCCTGGAAAGAGAAAAAAGTGATGAAGAGGAGTTGGCCACTGCTTTGAAATAATTGAAACATCTATGCCACTTGGCAGAATATTTCCAGGACACCACACAGGTCGTGGTGTTCCTAAGGAGCGAATTCAAGGAGGCCTACAACAAATTTATAGATGAACAACACCTATTCACTGTAAGGATATTTGAGCTTCAAGAAGACACCCTCATGGCACTGGAAACGTGCAAAGATATGGAGAGGTGGTACGAGAACTCACACCAAGTCGTGGAAAGGATTAACTATGTCAATGCGGTGCAACAAGGTCGAGACGTCGAAATGTATGGCATTCAGGTGCTAAACGAAAGTAGCATCGACTGCATAAGGAAATCGGACGAATATTGGGTAAAAATGGCTCAGGAACCTCATCGGTAAATCCAAGATAAATGGGTTGAGTGTGAGAAAATCTGGACCAAGATCAACTGGGCAATGAGACACATCAGCCTCCTCGAATTCGGCACATCCAATGACTTTGTCGAATTTCCCGACATAGTCAAATCACATGATGAACAAGACTCATCATGGATTGTCTAAGTAGCAAAGGTGGCAGGCATGGTTCCAGGACAGGTGCAACAGTTCATGGAGCAGTCGATCAAAGCTCGAGCCAGGTTGCAACAATTAAGTGCCAGAATAGTCAAGTATTGGGCACCAACAGTAGATATAAGAGTGATTATTTTGGCCCCAATGGAACAAGATAGATTCCCGTATGATAACACATGCGAGGATCTATTCATCAAGTGGTCGGACTACAAGAAACGTCATCCACTTAAGTGAGATCATTTGATGACTCTTTGAATACTGATAGAAGAAAGTGCAATGTGGTGAGTTTTTGTTTTACTTAGATACACCTTAATATTTGTTTTTAGTTAATAGTATATTATAAGTAGGAGAGTCGACCTGTTAGAAAGAGGTCGATGGTTGTTGCAAAGACCCTCATTTTTGGATTTTTTAAAGAACTATTTTGGAGCTGCCTTAATTGAGAAGTCTTGTCTAGGACCAAAGACAAGTTTGTGTTTTTTCATCAAAAGTGTGTATGATTGGATGTGGAGATGAATTATTTATGATTTCATCTCATGAATGAATGTTGTAATGAGTAAGAGCTTCTAAATCTGTTGATAAGTTATCTGATTCAATGTTTTACAGTTCTTGTCTTTTATGATGAAAATCAAATTGTTGTGTTATTATGTGATTGATGACTAGAGTTAAGAGAATTATTTTTCTTGCCATCGTTTATTGCATATGTGTTTTATTTTGATAATCGCACCTCAGTCAATAATTGGAACACCAGCAGGTTAATGTATTATTACTAGGCTTGTGGTGGAGATTTGTTGTATGCATGCTAGAGTGAAAGGGTTATCCCAAGCTCAGCCTGCTCCAGTATTTAATCTTTTCCCATTTTGTTACCTAGTTGGTTTATACCGGATTTTATCTTGTATCGGTCCCACCTATAAGAGAAAATATAAAAAGAGAACGTCCAAACTAAAGGAGAATCCTTCGCAAGAAAATGAAAAGCCCATCGATTAATTGGTTGGATCGCAAGATCTGGAGAACCATTCCACCATTAAACGTTGAAGAGTCTAATTGGGACTCAGTGGTGATTTTGGTTTTTGTTGTTGAGTTAAAGGGATTTAGGACCCCTCAACAGAATTGGTGCTAGAAGGAGGGCCACTAAGAATGAATGGTTGGCAATATAGTTTACAAAATCTCTCACACAGCCTATAGATTCAAAATAGCCCACATGCATGGCTATTCATTCCCAAGACATCCCACACACACTGAGTACTCCCGAAATGAGTAACTCACTCCGGCATAAGGAACAACATATGTTCCCTGATATACCTTACGCTCTTCCTCACGAGGAATTGAACCAATTCAGAATAATTACAAGATCTTACGCCCGACAAATCGATGCACTTACCTTAGCTTCATTGCTTTCTCAAAGAAAAAAAATAAGCGGACCAGTGGTCGAGTCCCCCAACCAGGTATTTTTGAAAACGGTAGAAGACCTAATAGATTTCGCCCTCACCGAAATCGAACATCCTCTTAATCTAATCCCCAAAACACTGGTCGGCAACTACTTCGAGCCCGATGACTTTTCTGAAGAGGAAGGGTTTAAATAAGAACGATTTGAGGACATGGAAGATAACAATGACCATGATGAATAAAGGGGAAATCCACCTCAGAATAATCAACCCTGGTTGGCCAGAGATGCTCTGGCCATCCCTAGTAGAGTACATAACCTTCCCCAACATCCAGAGAAGTTACTCCCTATGACCCTGAAACCTCAGGATTGCCTGAAGACCATATAAAAAAGTTCATATTGGCTATCAGAATGATGAATGTTCAACATGAAGACATAGTATGCAGGCTTTTCCCCTACACTTTCGAGAATTCAGCCTCCATGTGGTATTTTAAATTACCTGTAGGATCCATAACTAGTTGGACTAAGTTTCAAAAGGATTTTCTAAACAAATTTGTAGAAGAAACCACTACAAGAGATTTGATGGTTGATTTGTTTATCACCACCATGAGTCCAAAGGAAAGGGTTAAATACTTCAATCAAATATTTACCACCATCTTAAACAAATTCCAGCCCGAAGCTAAACCTACTCAGGAGTTGCAAATCGAAGTATACGCTAATGTGCTCCCAAGTTCTATTTCCATGTTTGTGAAAAGGGTTGCCAAACCAACCTTAGCTGAGAATTTTGAAGAAGCCAAAATGATAGAGTTCCAAATGAAGGGATGTAAAGAAGGTCAAGTCTCATTAGTTAAAAAATAAGTCCAACCTCCTCCCAGGAGAGGACTACTGCTGACTAGACCCCAGGGAAACAAACAGAACAAGGCCCTGAAAAGGGAAGTGGGTATATAGAGGACCTACAAGGCATGGTCAAGAAGTTGTCAAACAAAATCATAGACATGAAGAGAAGCATAGGGGAGGGAAACCAAGGGCCAGATGCCCTATAATCCTTTCTTTAAAAGGAATCTTCCTTTCAAAGAAATTGAACCTCCCCCAGCCAACTTAAACATCGATATGGGAAATGTAGCATCTGACTCTTTCTGTACCTATCATCAAGAGAAACACTCTGAAAGAGACTGGCCTCAATGAGTGCATGCCATGAATTTGATGGCCAATCGGTTTCTAGATGAAGTCTCTCTAACCGAACAATCAAGCGGCTCAACTATAAATATTGTCGATCGGGAATAGGTTGATCCACTAGAAGAAACAACCATGTTGATATGGGACCCTAATTTACCTATGCCTCCCGATGACCTATTTGAAGTTCAAGAACCACCCATAGAATTCTTGGTTGTACAAATATGAATTAGGGGTCAACCTGTCGCAAACAACCTCACTACGACCCAAACTTCAAGAGAAAGACTAGCCCCCGATCACCTGAAAGCACCTTTTTCTCTCCAAAGAAACCCTATAAACATCCATACATGAGAATCGCCCAAGTTAGACTACAACATAGTAGAAGACTTGAAAATTTTGAAAGAAAATATATCGGTCATGGACATGTGCAGAATCCATCAGCAAAAGGAATTTCTATGACAAGCATTGAAATCAGTAGAAAACCCCATGATAAGCACTAACCAAGGAGGAAATCTAACTCCCACAGACCTGAGAAATAAACCAACTGTGAACGCCTTCTATGAAGATAAGAAGGGAAAACCTTTTGTCCCATCGTTTCTTTTGATGTTTGAAGTCTTCAATATGAACCTCCATAATTATTTAGTTGACTCAGGAGAATCATCCAATGTTATTTTATTGTCTATTTGCAAAATATTAAACGTAGTCCCTCTCAAAAGCGATAAGCATGTTATACAACTAGACAGAACCCAGGTGAAGGTTATGGGAGAGCTCAAACATGTGATGATCAGAATAGCGACACACCCTAAATTTGTGCAAGTAATTGACATCATTGTAGTAGATATCCCAAAAGCTTATGGATTGTTATTAAGTTGAGACTGGTCTGAGAAGTTAAATGGATACTTTAGTACAGACTGGGATCACCTTTGGTTTCCCTTAAAGGGGCACAGAAACATGATCAGGATCGATAGGGAAAGATATCTAAAACATACTATCACGAACTTAGAAACCCTTAATGAACCCTCTTCGGAAGATTTCCTCGTGATAGGAAATTATTCTTGTGACTTCGATTTTGGGAATTTCTCCCCCCTCTCATTTGATGTCCCTCTTACTCAAAACTCCGAAATGATTTTTCAAGAGGAATTGTTGACAGCGGCAGAAGAAACCCTCTTATGTCAAGAACCTGCGTTAGAAATCACAAAACAAACAAGAGGAGAGGAGGAAAGTGACAAGAAAGGGGAATCTGATGGGAAAACCCCACAAGTTTGGAACTTATACTTTGATGTCTCTAAATCGCAAGAAGGGTTAGGGACAGAGTGCATCCTCATTGATCCAAAAGGTAAACGACATTTTTTGTCCTGTATACTAGAGTTTGAACGCGGAAACAATACCGTCGAGTATGAAGCTCTAGTACAAGGGCTAAAGAAATCCATGGACTTGAACGTTAAAGAATTGAAGGTTTTTGGAGATTCTAAAATCATTGTTAGACAAGTAAGAAATATTGTACATTGCAACTCTCCACACCTAAACAATTACCAACATGAGATGCATAGGTTAATAAAACATTTTGAAGCTTTCAACATTACAATGATCCCCAGAACAAAGAACAATCTTGTTGATTCTCTAGCCACCACTACCTCAAGGCTATCACCTCTAGAAGATTATGAAGCCACTCATTTCACTATGGAGCTACTCTACAAACCGTCGATGCCCGAAAATATTTTGAATTGGAAGGTATTTGAAGGAGATGAACAGATTATAAACTTTTTGACCAATCAGGATAATTTTAAAAACTTGGCTATTGACGATGAAGTATTCCAGGAACAATCAGTATAAACAGATCAACTGGCTAGTAAAATAAGGTCTCATGGGATACCAAATGGAATAGCCAATTTAGAAAACATTTTTTACCTAAGGAAAATATTTAAAGGGGCAATGAATGCAAAGACGGGAAGTTCTTGTCCCATGCATGAAACTATAAATTTAGGAACCCCGGAAAACCCCAAAAATATAAATCTCGGCAAGACAGTATATAAAGAGGAAATCAAGACTTATCTCAAACTTTTCAGTCAATATCAAGATGTCTTTGCATGGTCGTACCGAGATATGAAAACTTATGATACTCGTATCATTCAACACATTATCCCGTTAAAACTCGAAGTGAAACCCTTCCAACAGAAGCTTCGGAAATACCACCCATCCCTGGAGCCTCTCATGTGTTAGGAGTTAGAGAAACTACTAGATGCCAAGATTATTTTTTAGGTTAGACACTCTGCATGGGTAGAAAATTTGGTTCCTGTAAGGAAAAAGTTTGGGGAGATCCGCCTGTGTGTATATTTCAGAAACCTCAATAGAGCTTCAGAAAAGGACAACTATCCAGTCCCATAAATGGAGAAACTCCTGCAGACCGTGTCTGGCTCTGATATTTTCTCCCTACTAGACGATTTCTCAGGTTACAACCAGGTTCTAGTTTCAGAAGAAGATCGCTTGAAAACTACCTTCCGAACCAAGTGGGGAACCTTCGCCTATAAATGTATGCCCTTTGGGTTAATCAATGCAGGGGAAACCTTCCAGAGGGCCATGGACATAACATTTTGGGGACTAATCAACAAATGTGTGGTAGTCTATTTGGATGACATAACTGTGTATTCAAAGAACAGAGAATATCACATCCAACACTTAACCCAGATTTTTGAAAGGTGTAGGAAATACAGTGTATCCTTAAACACTAAGAAAACTATTTTCGGTGTCGAGGAAGGTAACTTGTTAGGCCACATTATATATCAAGGAGGAATTCACATAGACCTGGAAAGGATTAAGAATATATCTCATCTTCCATTACCTCACAACAAAAAAGGCTATGGAATCATTCTTTGGGAAAATCAATTTTGTGAGGAAATTCACCCCCGATTTCGCTGAAACTATCAAACCCTTACAAAAAATGATTCGTAAAGATGTTTAATTTAAGTGGGATGGTGAAAAAAAGAGGGATTTTAGCATTATTAAGATTACAATATCTCAGGATCCAGTGTTACAAAGTCTCGATTTCAGCAAAGATTTATTTCTCTACACTTTTGCCTCCGACCAATCACTAGTTGCAGTATTAACTCAGAAGGATGATGACAGCAACGAAGCCCTGGTATCGTTCATGAGCATTAATATCCAAGGGGTCGAACTAAATTACCCTGCTATAGACAAGCAGGATTATGCAGTATACAATGCAGTGAAACACTTCATATCTTACATCCTTAAGAATCGTACCAAAGTCATAGTGCCTCTGTTGGAAAATGTTTAACAGGTAGCGTATGCTTGTCATTGATGGCAAGTACAACAGTGAAGATGGCATGAGTATAGGAAGAATGTAATAGACGGGCATCATAAATAGTTTGGGAAGAACACGCAGAAGAGGAGGATGGATCTTAGGCGTCAGATCTGAGCATAAGATCCGACCATTGTTGGATCAGGGAGAACATGCACATTCATTAAAGTGCAAGAAGAGGCGAAATGCGAAAGGCCAAATTATGTTGGTCTGACTCCATTTTAGGGTTTCGTAGATCGGGACTTGAAGGTGTTGAGAACTCACACGGTGAAGTGGTGAAATTGTGAGAAGATCTGGGTCGTAGGATCTGGGGGAAGTACGAAGGACCAATAGCCATTAGATATGGTGAAGTTGCAAGGCAGATATGACAGTCGTGGTCCATTGGATCAAGAGGAAGTGTGGTGAAATATCAGAGCACCACAAAGACTCCATTTCGAAGTTTTGCAGGTCAGGAAATTCAAAGGAAAGAGGCTCAAACTCACGATATGTGAATTCACGAAAAGATCTTGGTCGTCAGATCACCAAGGAATGTGGACAGTTAATCAAGCATGAAGAAGGCATGTGAAGTGTCGAAATCACGACAAGATCTGAACCATTGGGTCCATAGGACACGTGGCGAAATATCTTCATGTTGTTGACTGGAAAGTCAAAGGAACGGGGTTTGATCTTAGCCGTTAGATCAAGGTTTGATCTTGACCGTTGATCCGACTCCATCTCGGAGTCTTGGCTATCGTGACTTGGAGTGATGAGACCCTTCATCACAGGAACTACGAGATGTGAATTCATGAAGAAATATGCACCGTCAATACACCAAGATTCTGGACCATTGATCCAGCTCCATCTCGGAGTTTCGCCTATCGCGACTCGGAGTGACGAGAACCTCCATCTAAGGAACAACAAGATGCGAGATCGTGAAAAGATCAGGATCGTCGGATCACCAAGAACGTGGACCGTTGATCTAAGCTCCATCTCATAGCTTTGCCTATCGCAACTTGGAGTGACGAGAACCTCCATCTAAGGAACAGCGAGATGCAAGATCGCGAAAAGATCTGGACCATTGATTCATCGAGATCATGGACCGTCGATCAGGGTTGATGAATATCATGAGTTCACGGCGCCTTTTAGTGCAACATGTGGTCACCGTGTGTGGTCACGTGGAGGAAGGACCTAGTGCAGATGAGATCTGCCTCGAAATTTTGGGGATCGTGTCTGGGAGTGTCGAGACACTGGATCATACGAATGTCGAAATGCCGAAATGAATGAAAAATCCCATGGAATCAATCCAACGGTGCAGGTGAATTTGAACAAGATCGGAGGGCTACTGTAGCTCGACATAGTGTAACTGCTAGAAACCACTGATGGTTTCTGCCAGAGGACTCAAAGACACTTATGTATGATCACCATAGAAGATGAAGGGCCGCTAATCTTCACCCAGTGAAGAAAGAGGATTCCTAGAGGGATTGACAGATGGATGAGCATTGAAGTTTGTAATTGAAACAGAAGGCATAAGCTCGACTTTTCCAGAGAAGACGAGTAGTCTCAACTGCCAGAGAGGTTGAGAAATCTCAGCAGAACACCCAGTGATGTTGAACGCGTGGGAAAACCGCCAGAGAAGCTGAAGAGTTACCATGATGATCAGGCAGAGCACTCGAGAGGTGGAGGATATCAACGCGGTGTGAATATGCAAAGGTATTGCGCACATTGCATGCACAAGGTGCACAGAAGCTATAAGTACATGGTACAGAGAAGAGATTGGGTTGTTGTCGCTATTGGAGTTTGTTGTGGTTGTTGTTGGTGAAGGTGATTCATGTGTGAAGAAGGAGGAGAGTGCAGCAGCTGAATAGAATAGAAGAGGAACTGTGCAGTGAATGGACGTGGCGCACAGAGCATAAAATGCAGAAAAACAGACAGCGCAAGTGATGTATGCAGAAAGGCAATGAGGTAGACAGAGCAACGAAATGCAGTAGAACGGTGATGAGTCTGGTAAGCCATTGTTGAACATCATATCACTGTAATAAGTTTCAGTAGCAAAGATTTATATTTCAGGGTGGTTGGGAGGAGTTAGGGAGGACTGGTGTCCCCAAAGGTTCAAGTGGGTGCTTGATCACAGGGAGTTGGTGCTTCCTTCTAGTTGGAACTAGAGAAACCAGGGAGTTGGTGCTTCCTTCTAGTTGGTGCTAGAGAAACCAAGAAGTTGGTGCTTCCTTCTAGTTGGTGCTAGAGAAACCAGGGAGTTGGTGCTTCCTTCTAGTGGGTGCTAGAGAAAACAAAGAGTTGGTTCTCAACAAGTTGCAGCTTACAAAACTGAGGTTGTAGCCTCATTATGAGTTGGTGCTCATATGTATGATACTGTAAAGAATGTAACTATTACTTATCATATAAAGAAAAAGATGTTTTTACCCTGCATGGGTTTCTTCGGAAATATTTGTCTCTGTGTTTCTCATATATGTGAATGATGTTGAAAGTGCCATTGTTTATTTCCCTACATTATTGTGATCATCATTCAGTGTCTCTACAAAGAGTTTAAAAGAACCATAATTGTTTAAGCACGGTAACAACTGATTCACCCCCCCTCTTAGTTTTCCAACAATTGGTATCAGATTCGGCCCCTTTTATCTAAGGGTAGATCCTAGAGCTTAAACATGTCAAACCATGAAGGAAATTCAACCAATAAGGCCCCTCTGTTCAATGGAACAAACTTTGCCTTCTGGAAAGTTAGAATGAGAACCTACATAATGGATTTAGGTGAAGATGTCTGGGATGTGGTAGATATTGGTTATGTAAAGCCAGTTGTGCTAGCTAATAAGGATGACAAACTAGAATTTAGCTTCAACGCTAAGGCTATGAATGTTATCTTGAGTGGGCTTGCAGAAGCAGAATTCGTAAAAGTTA
>ML789772.1:87799-104497 GCA_009831015.1 Picea engelmannii | reverse complement strand
AAATGTTGGAAGGTCCTCCTTCCTTAATGAGAAATCCCTTGCCTGTCCTTTATGCAAATATGCATTTCCTAGAAGTAATTCCATGCAACGTGCTATCTATGAGCACTTTTGTTTCCAATCGTTCCTTGATTGGTCCATGTGTTGATGAAATATCAGTTCATGAATTCTTCTTAGGGTTATAACCAGTGTTTACTACCAGAGGTTCATACCTCCATTATTCAAGTTCTCCTTCCTGAATCATACCCTACTTGGGTATCCAAGGCATACAACTTCCCTGTCAATTTTATGCAATAATAAAATATTTCAGAAGGGTTTCTTACCCAATCCCTTCATACCCTATGCCACGCAGTCACGAATATATTTATACCGGCCCTTGGCTGCTAGCACCCTCTCTCTGTTCTCTACCTTATCAGTAGTGCTTTAGCGGGATTTTCATAGTCCCGTCAACAACCTTTCGACCGCAGCCTTTCCATGGTCACCCTCTACTTGAGGTTGTTCATTATTGGCAACTGTCTTTCTCAACAATTCCAATATTATTCCATTCTACACATGGCATACACCATAGGCATATTAATCGTCATGTAAATTGAAATGCAAATATCATATCGTTTAATTAATAAAAACATTTGCAGGCATGTCTAGCATATCTGTATGCACTTCATCACATTACCCTTAATGTTTTTCATGAGTGCAACACAACAGTTCTCAATCATTTTCACAGCATTACAACCATCATTATTATGGTGTCAAAGCATTTTTGTTCATCAATGTACTAACTTCCTCATTCCATAGAAACGTAATGCACAGCAAGGGAGGAATTGAGGGCTCTCCCCTTCTCCCAATTCTTTCTACATCGCCTGGGGATTTTCAGCCCAGTCCAGTTATCTCTAAGGTCTCATTGCCTTTCCTTAATCACAGCTTCAACCAAGATGTATCAATTAAACGTACTCATTTATTCATTCAATAATACTCAGCGGTTTACTGGCCTCTTACCAACCATACTAGTTTCCACAGCTGCTCTTTTTTTGAGCAGCCCTGGGTTAGACTCATCCTAACTCTTAGGATACTTCGGTGTGATTTAGTAGCAGCACTTTTCTCATAATGAATCATGAACATGTGCATCCTACACACTTTCATTTGGTTATCAGAATGGTCAATATTCGGTTATTAGTCTTCTTATTAATTACATGATTCTTTCAAAATGTAATTCAGGATTATTATATATGGACAGACCTTGTAGCCCATTGTCCAACCTTCAACAATTATTAGGGTTGTGACTTTGTTCCTCTGACAGAGTCCTTATACAGTTCCTCCACCGGGAAATCCTTCGGCATCCAACTTCCTGGTTGCATATCCATCACTATTGTGATGGCCTCAACCTTGAGTTAGCTTTTAGCTTCTTTTTTTTTTTACTAAACATTCCCCTTAAGGAATATAAACCTGCATCTCTACTATTAAGATCGGTCAATTTAGATTCCTTCACAATCCTTCTCATGTGATGCTCAAAGGCGTAATTATTTGTCTCTTATTATGACAAGAGAGCATCCTTGCTCATTTACCCTTTCATCTAATTATATTGATACTTCCTGAGGAAATGGAATACATTCCCCTCAAGCTATTATTTGGAACAGAACTCTCATGACTCCCCAGAATGGAGTCAGTTATGCCTCCATGGTATTTATTTAATCTAGACAAGAGCAATACTTGCTTCATGTTTCACTCATCAGGGAAATCATATCGTGCCTATAACTATACTCTTACATCAATGTGCATTACTTTGCATGTTTAGTATCATTCATACCTTACCAGTATTAATATTAGGCTTCCCATTATGAACCTTCACATTGCATTCAACTCATGCATATTCATCATACTAGCTCACGCCTTCTCCTCACGCGACCACCGGCAGTGCCCACGATCCGAACTAAAAGGCGCTTCGCATTTCACGATTTCGGGATTTATGTTGCAAGGAACTCTGGTTCCTCAATCCCCAAAATCCGAAAACCCGAAAGACAAAAACTAAGGTTTTATCAGCTCTTTTATTCATATGACCCTTCACTCGGAACCCGGTGTCAACTCCCAGACACGCGTCGGGATCCCGTATTTCGGCGAATCCATGGGAAAATGCTCCACGGTTTCCCAAACTTTTGATCCATGTGGGCCCGACAATCTGGATCCCACGGTCCAAATCTCTCTGGCAATCAACGGTCCTGATCAAGTCCCGGTTTTCCACCTTTCAGGATTCTGGCGGAGTCTTCACCCCCTTAACTCTCGATCCCCGAAATTGCGAAATTCTCTCTGAACGATCAATGGTCCAGATCGCTCCTTGATCAACGACTATGATCTTTAAGCGAATTTCTCATCGCTTCTTTCAAGCCCTTTTTTTTTTGCGAAATTTCGGTATCTCCTCGCAACTAACCAGTGCGCTACTTCTCCGAGATCGAATAACTCGAAACATTTCAGTTTTTTCTAAATGGATTTTGACTCTCGATCCCATCCAATCTTCAAAAATATTTTCTGAAGGATTTCTCCCTCTATCTCTTCTAAGATTTTAAGTTACTTACAGGACTAATCTCATAGTCATAACTCATACAGATGTTACCCTCTCTTTATGGAAACAACCAATAAGGGTCACTCTTGGGAATTAATAACAGTCCCACAGGACTCCTCTTAATCTTGCTCAAACAAACTATCCTTGTTGTCGATTCTAACCATTACAGGTCAGGTAATCATCAGTCCTCTCAATCATGAGGAGTTATATGCTCAAGGTTTAGTTTCTTAATAATACAGTGATCATAACTTTCTAAGGATCTTACCAGTCCCTACTAGATTTCCCAATCATGAAGGAGTTCTTCATTTGGGTCTTAATCCTTATCTAACCAGCCATCTCAATTGCAAGAGACTTTACCTACTTTAGTAGGTAGCCATCGTAACACTAAAACAGGACAACGCAGTTCATGTCCCTTGTCTGGCTCGTGCAGCTTCATAGCACAATTTATTCCACCTCTGTCATTCACACTCAGATCTTATCAGTGATAACGATAAGTGCATCCCTACTCCTATAAGAGTAGTTATCATTTTAACAGAGGGGTTACAGAAAATTCCCATATTATAGTTTCATTCTGCAATCCTTCTCCTTAAAGAGAAAATGCAGATAACAATATCTTCTTACGTGGCTCATACCTGAGCCCAAGAAGGCCAAGTGTTGTAACCATGCTCTGATACCACTTTGTCACATATCCACTACCATAATCAAATTTTCGTTGGTTTCTGCAGAATCAGAGCCCCTGAATTACCTACGGGGGCCTAGCGCAAGCTAGCTCTTTCTCTCTCTCTGTTCCCATGTGATCGCGGGTCATGATCATAGGTCAAATAATCGTGGTGCCTCTTTGTATTTCACACCTCGGCACTACAGTGATGTAGAATCGTTTGACTCTGCAACCGCCGAACCCCGGCAGGGTTAGCAACTGGTCAATAGGAACGAATCCCTACAGGGTTAGCAGACGGCCATTAGGAACGGCCCTATCACGCGGTTGAGTGGAGTACAGGTGGCGAGAGGGGAAACATGAAATGGTGGGTGATGTGACAGGAGACGGGCCCCACTTCACACGCCACACCATTACGGACCCCCCCCCCCCATTAAAGGCAGAATGGCAAGGGGGTCTGGAATTCGCCTGAATGTCGTTGATCAAGGCGAATAGATCCTGACCGTTCCCGAGTTGCACGTTCGATTCTAGACCCCCCCCTCACCGCTAAAGGAAGAACAACAAGGGGGCTACAGAATGAAGCCTCAGCCATAGATCTGGGCGGGTGGACCTTGGTCATTCAGATCTGCTCGCCACTTACCCTAAGGCACATTCGCACCCCGACTTAAAGTTGACGTCTCTTCTCCACATCTGACGGTCATTATAGACCTCGAGATCCCCTGAAGGGATCTCGTCTGTTCATCGGGACTTAACCACATGCTAACATCTTGATATTTATAAGTCAAGATTTATCAAGGCGAGAGCCCGACCTCTTATCAACGAAACTCCTGAATCCCTGATTCTCGATTTCCCGAAACGGGTAATCTCTCGACACGTAACCTCCCGAAATCGATCGGTCCACGACTACTTCAGGGTTTCCACCATGGAACATCCCGATCTCTCGTCACCAGGACTCCCCAGTTCCCGACTCCCGATTTCCCGAAATGGGAAATCTCATGACACGTGGCCTCCTTTAATCGGACGACCCAAATCCATTTCAGGGCTTTCGCCCTTATTCACTGGGGGTTTAGCCCTCGGGTATCTCCTGACAGATCCAACGGCTGTCGGATTTTCCAGCCGAGATCTGACGGCTCATACAGGTTCCTAACCTATGCATTCTCCCTCGACTTCCTGGATGGGGAAAAATCAACGGTCCAGATGTTCTCATGGACCTCGGGGATCTACGATCCCGATATCTTTTCTACCCACGAAGACACAGAAAGGCAAAGAGGTAAGGCATTTAACCCTCTACTTTATCCTACCAATCTAATGGTCATGGGTGACCACAGATTTCCCGATGGGATCTCGTCCGTCGATTAACACCTATCAAGGTTAAGGTACTTATCATGGATTTCTTAAGGCCTTGTGCCTTCACGTCCTCCTTCCAGGTTCTTGATGATGTTTTCAAGGAGGGTATCTCTATGCAGAGGTTTACCCAGGGTACTATCTAAGGTAGATAAGGGTATCTCTCTCCCGAGAACCAGGTGTGAAGTCTGAATTAGATCAGTTTGCATATAAACAAAAATTTAAGAGAGCATAAGCCACACATAGTCTTTCCATATAAACACACAACTACCAGTACTGATCAAGACACCATACAGACATTCTTATAATGAAGTCATTCACGATTTCACAGCTTATGATCATAAATGTCATCATACATATATTTCAAGATGTCAAAGGCAAAACACTTATCAGAAAGTAACACCAGGGGTTATGCAACTGCTGAGAGGGGTGCTCGTTACCACCCAACCGTAGGCTCAGTGACTCCCAGCGGATTTACCACTAGCCACCCCCGAGCTGAGACCACGATGTTGTGAGACTGCGTCTCTATTTTCCAGTGACCAGGAGTGAAGGTTACTCTCCTTCCTCTCTGCTATCACCCACTCTGCATATCGCCAGAGTTATCTTTCTCCCCTCGCGCCGTCCCCTCCAATCGCTTCTCCCCCATGCCTTATCCTCTTGTGAGGTTGTGTGTGGCACGATTTCCCTCACGCTGGTTAGGCCTGATGACTCTACGAATGGGCGGTTCACCTCCCCATCCCTCATTAACTCCTGAGGAGCCATCTGCCTACCAGCCTGCGAGACATTTAATTCAGGTTCAGCGAGCCATTTTTGGTTCTCCGGGCCAGTGGAGTCCAAATACGGTATTGATTCTCGGTGGAAGTTAACGCCACCTTTCCAGGTGCCTTCCACTGCCTTTCTGCAGCCATCGTGGTCTCTTTTTCAGCACATCCCCTCTCAGCAGTCCTACAATATATATATTCATAATATTATTTACATTCATCGACCTTTTTCACAAGGTCCATTCACATCACACATTCACATTTTTGAGTTTGCAACAATACTTGGCCATTATAGTTATTTTTACAGACTGGGGGAAACAGGGTGTTACAACAACATACAAATAATCATGACCCATTTTCGACATTGGTAAACCCCCTACAAAATCCATGGAGATAATTTCCCATGGATGGGATGGAACAGGAAGTGGTGAGTATAGCCCCAATTTTCTATTAGTGGGCTTACAATTAGAACACATAACACACCCCTTTACATATTTAGTTACAATTGCTTTCATCTGAGGCCAGTAACAAAATATATGCAGATGAGACATAGTTTTTCCTACCCCAAAATGCCCAGACACAAGAGAAGTGTGAACTTCTCGTATTACATGGACTCTTTCACTTGTAGCACTACATAACTTTCCAAGATGGTAGAGTAGTTTTCACTACAGATAATAGTTCTCCACCTGTGCACCATGGGTTAGCTACTCAAATACTTCTTTAAAATCTTCATCAATGGCATATTGTTCCACATAGATATCATGAGATAAAGAAGCATTCTTCAAAATAATAGAAGTAGCAATATGAGGTTTAGAAAGCATATTAGCTACCTATTTACTTGTACCCTTTTTGTATTTTATTACCAAATGAAACTGTTGAAGAAAACCCATCCACCTGTAATGTCGAGATTGTTGCAGCTTGGTTTGTGCTTGGAGATATTGTAAGGGTTGATGTTCTGTATGTATGATTGTTTCCTTCCCTAACAATTAGTGCTTACATTTCTTTACGCTTTGAACTATTGTATACAACTCTTTATCATACGTAGGATAGTTAACAACATCTTGGTTAAAAGTTTCAAAGTGGTAAGAGATAGGCTTACGATGTTGTATCAATACTGCACCCATCGCATACCCATTGGCATCTGTCTTGATCTCGAAAGGCTGTTGAAGATTCGGCAATGCTAATACTTGTGTGGTACTAATCTTTTCCTTCAAAGTGTCGAAATATTTTTGTTGCTTTCCTCCCCACTAAAAAGTGTTCTTCACACTGGTTAAGGCATGCAAAGGAGCTGCAATAACAGAGAAGTTTGAAATGAATCTCCTCCAGTACTGGACTGCACCTAAGTAGCTTCGTACTTCGATTACACTTTTGGGCTCATGCCAATTTACAATTACATCAATCCTGGAAGGATCAATTTTCAATTGTCCTCCTCCTACAATATGACCTAAGTACACAAGTGCAGTCTTACCAAATTCACATTTGGACAATTTTACATACAAATTTCCCTTTGCAAAGTATCCAATACTTGCTTTACATGCCTTACATGTTCATCCCAAGTCCCACTAAATATAAGAATGTCGTCTAAATATACAATCACAAAATCATCTAGAAATGGCATGAACACATCATTCATCACACGTGTGAAGGTTGCCAGAGCATTACAAATACAAAACGGCATAACTAACCACTCAAACAATCCCTATTTGGTTTTAAAAGTTGTTTTTCATGCATCATGTTATGCAACCCTGATATGATGGTATCCACTACGCAAATCCAATTTAGTGAAATAAACAACATTCTTTAATTGATCAAGTAAATCATCTATGCGAGGAAGAGGGTATTGATTTTTCACCATGATTTTATTTAAGGCTCAGTAATCGACACACATTTTCCATGTGCCATCCTTCTTTGGCACCATCACGATCCGAGAAACACAAGGAGATGAGTTAGGCATGATGACCCCTTGATCCAATAAGCCTTGTACATGCTTTTTGATCTCTGTCATCTCTACAACTGACATCCTGTACATGCCCACATTAGGAAGAGGAGAATCCTGCTTAAGATGTATTTCATGTTGGATTTCCCTCTTAGGAGGTAATCCATCTGGTTCCTCGAAAATATCATCATGCTTAGAAACAAAATCAATTAATTTTTTCTTATGAGAAGGATCACATCCTTGGAAATTCTGACATCCTTTTCCCTTACGACCATGAGTAAATATCTCTTATTAGTGTTTATGGGTCTCTTCATTTGTCCTGCACTAACAAGTGTTGTGTTTACCCTCATATTGTGGGTTCTGACATCATATTCCACTCCCCCTTTAGTAAGGTGATATGTGTTATCATTACGAAAGAAGATTGTTTTTCTATCATAAAGATAATGACTCCCGGCACTATGCCACATATATCAAGTGATACAACATCCAAATCCACTTCATCAATCAACTTTCAAGAAATAGAAAATATGACCCTACATTTCTTGGTGACATTAAGTTTTTCTTTATCACATACCCAACCAAGAGGATAAGGCTTTGGATGTGGTTTAGTTTCAAGATCCATCTTTTTGACAAGTGCTTCAGATTTCAAGTTTACTTGGGAAACGGATCAAATAATGTATCTATCTTAGTGTGCTTAGATACAAATCTTATATGAATAATTCATTCCTCTTTCTTTCATCGTCATGAGATTCATTATTGGAATTTGAACTAGTATGAAGGGAATCTTTACCTTGTACTCCAATTGTTGTGATCTTTCCTTCGTCTCCTGAATCGGAACCAACATCTTGTTTCACTGTAGCGATGGTCTTTGTCTTCCCCTTTCCACCAAACTATTTTGTTCTCTTCTCTGGATGTAGTTTCCAACAGTGTTCATCATCGTGACCATTCTTCTTGCAATGAGTGCAAGATGGATTTCCTTCTTCCCTCTTTACAGTGGCGGTCTTTTTGTCCTTCCTTTCAAAATTATTAAACTTCTTATGTGGGAGATTGGAAGGTTTCTTTGTGAGATCTTCTTGAAAATGATTTCCCCGGTTCTCAAGGTGAGTGGCTTGCACACAAACCTCGTCAATACTAGTGGGGTTAAACAGTAGTAAAGTATGATGAATATAATTGTGAAGTGTGTCAATATACTTCATCAAAGTTTCATAAGAATCCAAAGGAATGTTTAATGCAATATATTTCTTCCTAAATTCTTCCATGAAACTTTGTACAGTTTGACCTTTACTTTGTCCTAAATTTTGCCATTCCATCATTGCTTTATGTAAATAACCTAATGGATAAAATTGCTTCCTTATCGCTGATTTAAATTCTGACCATGAGGAAATAAGATAACCACACTTACTTATGTTCTAAATTTTTCTCTCCCACCATATGAGAGTGGTGCCTTCCAACCGAAGTGAGGCCAATTGCACTTTAACTTCCTCTTCATCAATTTGTTGAACACGGAAATATACTTCAACCTGTCGGATCTAATTATCTAGCTTTTCAGGATTAGCATCTCCATTAAACATAGGTAAAGAAAATTTTACATCAAGCTTTAATAATGGTTTCTTAAAAGAAGTTTTATGGCTAGAATGGTGAGAATGATGAGAATGCTCAGAGGAAGAAGAGATGGAACTTGATGGTGAAGATGGAGGCTCAAAAGGGTCTCCTCCATCCCCTTGATTCACTGAAGCATTATCATCTTATTGTGCTTCCTTTTTCTGCCCTTTCTTCTTCATCCTCTTCTCGTCGTCTCCATACATTCACTCGACCATTTCAGACATGCGATAAAAGACCATATGGAATTTTTTCTCTTGTTCATCACGCTTGTCCTCTTCAGCCATTTTCTTCCTTCGGGATGCACGACAAACTTCAGGATTGAAAATATTAAGAGTTTCTTCACCATGCTTATGTTTGGCCCTAGTAAGAATTCACAATCAAAAATTCAAGTCAAAGATGATTTCTCTGATACCAACATGATCCGTGATCTTTTCATCGATGTGACTTACTAAAGAATTGTATTAAATGAGCATAAAATGGAGTTCACCATAAAGAAGGAATAACTCAATAATGAAGAGACATATGCATCAGATCTGAACACAAAAAACTTGATAACGAAGTCCATCCCTGATGGACTACGTCTTCGGGTCCTACTCTCAAATGGGTATGCTTTTTTATTAACTCAACAAAAGAATTTGGGAAAATACATAAGTATACCTCATTCTTAAGTTATACTATAGAAGCTTTGCTCAGGTTAGAAAAAAGACAACACCATTGAATTCGTGGCGTCGAATTACCCAAAAATGATTGTCTCCACACCTCGATCTGAGTCTGGCACTTCCAGGCCCCTTGAGAAAATTTGTCTCGATTTACGTCCCTACAGCCTGTGTTAATGATTGTCCTTTGCATCATTTTTCCTACCCTGGTACGGCATGCCGCACGCCCTAGTCTCCCCCCTATGCATTGGTGGAACCACTTTTTAAATTAAAAAGGAGATGGATTTACCAACCCGATCGTTTGGCCCAATCGTTGGCATAGGTATTATTAGGAACTAGTATTGGGGGAGGTCATGGGGTCACACCCACGGGCCTCCTCCCTATGGCTTGTTTGTTTTAAACCATGGAAAGTCCCTTCGCTAACTTTGGAAACAATGATAGATTTGGTGGAATATTGTTTCGCTAGTTCGATATGGAGGGATTTGTGATAAAAGTGGCGGATTGGGGTTTGGCGCCAAGCAACCCTGCCAATGTATTTTTTTTATTTTTTGGTTGTTGGCCCTCATTGGGCGTTTTTCCAGCTACCACGTGGCAGCCCATGACTGGTCCATGTGGCGGCCTTCCATTGGGCCATGTCACCACTCATGCTCTGTCATCTTACCAAATCATCTGACGAGTGGTTGTACGATCTACCACGTGGTTGTACAAACTACCATGTGGCACCTTCTCATTGGTCCATGGATTTGACCAGAAAGTCCAAAAATGAGTGACACATGGAAGCCTCTAGTGCTGCCACATCGTCGTCCTGACACCATGTTGACATCATCATGACACATGTCGCCCTCTACGGGTGCCATGTACCCTGTACATATGATGATGTCATCCATACTGATGTTGACGTCAATAGTATGGATGTCAACTCATCCCTATTGACTGGGCTAGGTTGACCAAAACTTTGACCGCAAATATCTTTTGATCTGTAACTCCGTTTGACGATTCATTTACGTCGTTGGAAAGATTGTGATGTGCTCTTCGCGATGATGCCAATTTCAATGAGTTTTGAGGACTTTGAATATTTTCTCTTTCTCTGTCTGTTGAGGCCATTCGAAGTTTCCTGAGTTCCTTCTGCAAATTTTGAGTTATCCTTAGTCTCCTCTAGATACTTTTTGGATCAATATCTCTGTCAATCATCTTGTTTTGGGTAGGTTTAACATTGTCTTGCAGGTACACAACACTTTGGAAACCTCCCTTCATCAACAAGACTCTTTTCCAAGCCTATTTCCACTTCCAAACTTGACCTGTAGGGGTTTCATTGGTCATTCTACCACTTTCCATATCAATCACCCAAGGGTCACCAAGATTCGCCCCTTGTGGTGACTTATCATCACTAAATCGAGGGGAGTATCTATCTAAGGTGAAAGTGGGTAGTTACTCCCATAGTTGTCTCACTCTTGTGGATTAAGTTGGGATTTTCCAAACCTACAATCTGTGTGATAACATTTTGGTGTCGTTGTCGGGGAGGATTTTGAACCTTCTTTCCTGCTTTAATGACACTTTGGAAAGATTTGATCCCAAATCCTTTACCCCTATCTTGCATGGCGACTCCACTTGAGGAAAGTTCCCTTTAATTTTATTAATGATCCATTCATAAAGCTCATATAGCAACTCCACCATCCGAGAATCCGACTTTCAAAAATACCCTTCCCCATGGAAGATTCGGGCCTTCCAAGGCTTACCGAAGAAAGCCTCCTTTTAACTCTCCCGTTGTCAAAACCCTCTTCCACAGTAACCTTCCCTTTGCCCCAATGACTCATCCTTGGGAAAAAGACCTTTACAAATCGTTGAAATTGACTTCCATCGCTGGATATCCCAATGTTATGCCTAAATAAACCAACAAATGGTTGCGAATGTTTTCAGGAAACAATGTGGTCACAACAGAAGAACAACTCTATGCAATTGGTCGGGACACGAAAAATAAAGGAGTTGAACATGAAGATGTGGCGATGAGGCTACTAGACATATCTCTTACTGAAGATGCCGAAAGGTGGTTCAAAGGCTTGCCTGAAAAACATCTGGCATCATATGAAGATTTCACTAAGTTGTTCAAAAGCAGCCAGGAAACAAAGAAATATAGCAGAATGTTAATGACTCAGTTCAACCAAATTAATAAGGAGAAAGAGACGATGAGTGAATTTGACACCAGATTTGATAAACTATATAGCTAAATATCAAAGGATTTGTGCCCATTTGAAGTAGTTGTTTGTCTCATCTATGTGAATTCCTTTGAAGGGAAATTTCGTTTCATTCTGACGGATAAGAAACCCAACACTTTGGCAAAAGCCAAAGAATCCAGTGCAGAAATTGAAGAGAATACTCTTTACTCCAAGATTGAGCCATATCAGTATCCTTGTACTAGGATAGAAGCAAAGACAAATACGAAAACAAACAATGTGTCAGATCCAATAACTCACATGTTTCATAAGGTTGATTAAATGAATGCTCAGTTCGTCCAAACTCATAATCAAGTTATGAACTAAATGACAAGTCTGGAAAGAAATCAATCTCCTCTGAGACCTCCATTCGTCAGAAAACATAGGGATGTTATGGGTTGGAAGGAAAAACCTCAACAAGAGGCAAAAGCTCCCAATACTTTGAAACCTATTGGGATGGTCAATTTAGAGGAATAACCATGGTGTTCTCCTTGTCAAGAAGCTCATCTAGAAGATGAATGTCCTAGGTGAAATGACACCCCTAATAGTATGAACTTCATAAACACAATTTGTTCATTCCAAGATGATGATGAGTATCTAGACATTACACAGGAACAACTTGATGAAGTTAGGAAGTGGGAGCTAGAGAAGGATGACTCAGAGTTCTTAATCAATTGATCGAAGATCAGAGGAAAGTATTGAAGAAGAGGGAAATATTGACATATGCAAGAAGGAACAAAACTATTGTCCCTCTGCCAGAAAAGAAAGCTCCATCTTAGCCGAGAAAAGAAGCTCCAACTCAACCAGCAGAGAAATTTGTCCCACCTCCCCCACCTCTAGTACAAGACTTGCTTCTAAGATCAACACAGACAGATGAAGAAATCCAATTGAACATAGACGTCCCAACCATGATTGGAAAAATGAATATGTCATTTCATGTGATAGAGATGTGCAAAATTCCTTCTATCAAAAGAGAATTGTTGAAGGCATTGAAGGTACCAGATGAGGGAGAAGACCCTCTTGTGATATTGAACACCATGTACCATGGACAACAAAGGGATACAAACCCTTTGTTTATATTTCTTTAGGTGCGAATGGTCTTCGCTTAAACAATTGTATGATGGATTCTGGAGCCTCGACAAATGTGATGTCTTTGAAGGTTATAAAACAACTTGGTTTGAAAATAACTCGCCCATATGGAAATGCATGTGGCATTGATTCTAAGAAAGTGAAAGTTTATGGTCTCATAGAAGATGTGGAGGTCTATTTGGAAGATTTCCCTCATATATTCATCCTCATGAACACAACATGGATTGATGTTTTGGATGCTTGGGGCATGCTCTTATCAAGAAGTTGGGTTGGCACACTTGGTGGATTTCTTAGCATGGACCTTACTCATGCACATATTCCTATGGGAGATGGTACTTTCGAGATTCTCTATAACTGAGAGGTGTCTAGGAAACATGTGTTGGATTGAAATTATCCTGACTACAGTAGAAAGGATGAATTTGATGAGGCTCCATATATCATTGAGTATGATCCACAGGACCTGCCTTTTATGCAGGAGGACTGCATATATACGCTACTTCAATGGACAATTGAATACAAAGAAAACTTGAAAAAATCCAAGGATAAGAGTCGAGGTCCATCAAGATACTGAAGAAAGAAGAAGGTAAAAGAGATAAAGAATGTGAAAAGTTCATCAAAGATATGGTAAACATAAAACCACCCTCATACCCTTACATTAAAAACATACCTTGCATTAACTTGAGTGAAGGGAGCCTTGCAATCATGTGGGATAAAAAGAATGACAAGCTCAAGTATGATCAAAAGAATGATGTCTTATGGCTTGGCCCTCATATGGTTGAGAAGAAGTATGAGAAGGGAAGCTATTACTTATCATCCATGGATGGGAGAAAGATTCCATCACCAGTTGATGGGTCTCTTCACTGACCATGTACTCAAGGAACCTGACTTCTTCAGGGCCCAGGCCCCAGGTAAGTAGGTAGGTCATCTTGATTTCTTGCATCTGAATTTTGTTTGTTCATCATAGTTTAGTTGCATATCATTTTCACTTTTCATTTTGCTCTACTTTCATTTCTTTCATCATCGATTTATATCATTTTCCTTCATTGCATTACCTGTTAGTTTATAAATTTTGAAAATGCAAAATTTTATTTTCTAAGATTAGTTGTCAATTTTGATTTTTGAGATTTTGATTATATAAAAAAAGGATGAGCATGCCATCCTATATGCCCAAACATGTTTGTTTGTTTCGATGTGTGTAGGCACGAGTCTTACTAGGAGATGATGTGATTCTCCTTCACTTTATGACGAGCACATCTCCCCAAGTAGGAGCCACATGTTACCCCCCATTTCTAGGGATAACTAAGGAGATGATGTCTCGAGGCCCTCAGGTTGTAGATATGGAGTACCAAGAGATAGACCAACAGGTAGAGCCCCACATCACACCACTCATCACCATGAGATCGATGGTTTCACCATTCACCACACCAACTTGGCTCAAATAGGACAACAGGTCTTTCTCGATGAGGTAATGAGTACGACATTATGGTAAGTGTCATTTTAATAAATGAAGCATTTGAATAAGTTGCAAAGGTTTCTCCCTTGATTTTGAAAACATTTGCTTGGAAATTATGCTCTTTGTCTTATTTCACCTTGGTGGTTGACATTGTGTCCTAGTAAGTGGTCAACCTTGGGGAAAGGGTTGCTACTAGGGGGTCTCCTTGATGATCATTGTACCACTCCTGCACATACTTGCCACTTTCCATGTTTCTATCGCTTCATTTCTTCATCTTTTGGGTTTTCGGGCCACATTGACCCAAGATAAGCTTTTACCTCATTTCATGGGAAGAAGGCATTGAAGGCCTAGAGGCTTCTAGCTGGAAAAATATAAAAGCCAATTATAAACCTTCCATATGCTCGCCCAGGAATCCCGAGAGAAATGAAATGTTTCTCACAAAAATTTGAGGGAACCGTAAAATAAATAACAATTGTACATGCCAACCAAGGTATAGCGTGTGTGGGCATTGTTTTTCATGCTTAGGTAGAAGTCCCACACATCATCTTCAAATTGGGGAAGCACAATGTAACCAGGGTAGAGTTAAGGTGGGAAATTGTTTTCAAGCTTAGGTAGAAGTTCCAAATTAGCTTCAATCAGGGAGCACTCTAATGAATTAAATGGAAAAAGGGTTTGGACAAATCATGCATTGTGGAATAAGGGAAATGTGCCATGTACAAAGGAACCTGTAAATGAGACAATATGAGCCATTGTATGTGAAGAAATCCCATGCCCGTAAGTATTATCCCCATCCACCTCATACTCTTCACATGAATTAAAGAGGGTCCACCTGGGAAACACTCCTTGACTTGGGGAATGATTCACCCAATAGGTCACCACGACAACCCTCCCATACCTAAATTTGGCAAGTTGCATAAGGTCTTTGAGCATTTGTTTATTTTGAGAGGGGGGACTTGATGCACATGTTTGGGTGGTTCTTTTATTATGCATGGCTTACCTGACATGATGCTTGTGACTTGTGAGCCCTTGGAGGACGAATTTGCTTATCTTTGCAGGGCATTGATAGGTGGAAGACATTTCGTGAAGGCACAAGGTCACTTGGACCTTCACTTGGGGCTTGAAGCACATAAGATCAATGTTGCTCCCCCTCTTCTTAGAAATTTGGATGATAGACGTTGTCTTTGGAGGCATGAGAGGACATCTAAAGGAAGCAGAGCTAGCCCCCTATTGCCCAACATTTGACCATGGAGGCTGAAAACGTCACCTTTAGGTCATGATGCCATGCTTGGGGGCTAGTGTTTGGTGATGGTGGTGATGATTTGATGATGATATAACACATTTTGGTGAAGATATAGACTCTTACCATGCATTGGAGCACTAGGTGGCTTGGTCCATGTCCTTTGGAGGCCCACCGACTTCTTCTAGAGGCCAAAATGTCTCACTTGGAAATTAGGGCTTCACGTCACCCCTTTCAAGGGAATCTTTTGTAAATTTGAATTTTGAAAATATAAAGGGGAAATTAGAGGAGGTCAGCCTCCCTAATTGTGTTTTACCCTAATGTAATGTGGAAAAAATTTCTTAGCAATACCTCCTATAAATAGAGGCTTGCTCTTTTCATTTTATCATAAGAATCACACTTGAGAATTACATATACATGGCTGAAATTTTTTCCCCTCTTTGCCAAATCGCATATCTCTCTCTGATGTTATTTGGATGCTAGTTACTTGTCTTATGGAGCTAAAGTGGTGTTTCATCTCTTGGATTCTTTTCTCTTGCTATGATGATGGAATGTTCTTCATAGATAAGGGTTAATCTTGCTATTTTCTTGGAATTGGTAAGGAATTTATGCATTTTGTTTGTGATTATTTCTTGCTTCATGGTTATTCTTATCTAAACCCTTGGAGGAGTATAAGGGAATATACCCTCCATGAAGATTCATCATAATTGTTATTGGATAAGCTATTGCAAAAGGTTGCAAGGACGAGTAAAATGACTTACACCCTCCTAGATTTACCTTGTTAGATTTGCTTTCTCTAGGGAGTAAAAGGGCTTACACCCCTAGAGAAGTAGTAGACCTAACCGTACCCAAGAAATATCCATAACCCATTGACAAGGCACTAATATTAATTTGCATTGGAGAAAAAAAATCAGTGCATTAGTATACATGAAATTGAGATATTTTGTATTTGTTCAAGTTGAAATATTTTCTTAGTGTCACAAGCTTGCTTGTGCCCTAAGGGGGTTTAACTTATCCTAGCAACTCTCTTGCCACAATTAACTTAATGCTACAGCCATCAAGGTTGCAACAAACCTCACTTTCTTTCATCATTTACTCGTTTTTCCACCACTGAAATTTACTTATGAACCTAGATTACTATTCTACTACTCATTGGCTATATTTTTGACATTTTACTTGTTGATTTCTGTGGTTGGAATTTGTC
>ML789772.1:30674-83437 GCA_009831015.1 Picea engelmannii | reverse complement strand
TACATAACTTTCCAAGATGGTAGAGTAGTTTTCACTACAGATAATAGTTCTCCACCTGTGCACCATGGGTTAGCTACTCAAATACTTCTTTAAAATCTTCATCAATGGCATATTGTTCCACATAGATATCATGAGATAAAGAAGCATTCTTCAAAATAATAGAAGTAGCAATATGAGGTTTAGAAAGCATATTAGCTACCTATTTACTTGTACCCTTTTTGTATTTTATTACCAAATGAAACTGTTGAAGAAAACCCATCCACCTGTAATGTCGAGATTGTTGCAGCTTGGTTTGTGCTTGGAGATATTGTAAGGGTTGATGTTCTGTATGTATGATTGTTTCCTTCCCTAACAATTAGTGCTTACATTTCTTTACGCTTTGAACTATTGTATACAACTCTTTATCATACGTAGGATAGTTAACAACATCTTGGTTAAAAGTTTCAAAGTGGTAAGAGATAGGCTTACGATGTTGTATCAATACTGCACCCATCGCATACCCATTGGCATCTGTCTTGATCTCGAAAGGCTGTTGAAGATTCGGCAATGCTAATACTTGTGTGGTACTAATCTTTTCCTTCAAAGTGTCGAAATATTTTTGTTGCTTTCCTCCCCACTAAAAAGTGTTCTTCACACTGGTTAAGGCATGCAAAGGAGCTGCAATAACAGAGAAGTTTGAAATGAATCTCCTCCAGTACTGGACTGCACCTAAGTAGCTTCGTACTTCGATTACACTTTTGGGCTCATGCCAATTTACAATTACATCAATCCTGGAAGGATCAATTTTCAATTGTCCTCCTCCTACAATATGACCTAAGTACACAAGTGCAGTCTTACCAAATTCACATTTGGACAATTTTACATACAAATTTCCCTTTGCAAAGTATCCAATACTTGCTTTACATGCCTTACATGTTCATCCCAAGTCCCACTAAATATAAGAATGTCGTCTAAATATACAATCACAAAATCATCTAGAAATGGCATGAACACATCATTCATCACACGTGTGAAGGTTGCCAGAGCATTACAAATACAAAACGGCATAACTAACCACTCAAACAATCCCTATTTGGTTTTAAAAGTTGTTTTTCATGCATCATGTTATGCAACCCTGATATGATGGTATCCACTACGCAAATCCAATTTAGTGAAATAAACAACATTCTTTAATTGATCAAGTAAATCATCTATGCGAGGAAGAGGGTATTGATTTTTCACCATGATTTTATTTAAGGCTCAGTAATCGACACACATTTTCCATGTGCCATCCTTCTTTGGCACCATCACGATCCGAGAAACACAAGGAGATGAGTTAGGCATGATGACCCCTTGATCCAATAAGCCTTGTACATGCTTTTTGATCTCTGTCATCTCTACAACTGACATCCTGTACATGCCCACATTAGGAAGAGGAGAATCCTGCTTAAGATGTATTTCATGTTGGATTTCCCTCTTAGGAGGTAATCCATCTGGTTCCTCGAAAATATCATCATGCTTAGAAACAAAATCAATTAATTTTTTCTTATGAGAAGGATCACATCCTTGGAAATTCTGACATCCTTTTCCCTTACGACCATGAGTAAATATCTCTTATTAGTGTTTATGGGTCTCTTCATTTGTCCTGCACTAACAAGTGTTGTGTTTACCCTCATATTGTGGGTTCTGACATCATATTCCACTCCCCCTTTAGTAAGGTGATATGTGTTATCATTACGAAAGAAGATTGTTTTTCTATCATAAAGATAATGACTCCCGGCACTATGCCACATATATCAAGTGATACAACATCCAAATCCACTTCATCAATCAACTTTCAAGAAATAGAAAATATGACCCTACATTTCTTGGTGACATTAAGTTTTTCTTTATCACATACCCAACCAAGAGGATAAGGCTTTGGATGTGGTTTAGTTTCAAGATCCATCTTTTTGACAAGTGCTTCAGATTTCAAGTTTACTTGGGAAACGGATCAAATAATGTATCTATCTTAGTGTGCTTAGATACAAATCTTATATGAATAATTCATTCCTCTTTCTTTCATCGTCATGAGATTCATTATTGGAATTTGAACTAGTATGAAGGGAATCTTTACCTTGTACTCCAATTGTTGTGATCTTTCCTTCGTCTCCTGAATCGGAACCAACATCTTGTTTCACTGTAGCGATGGTCTTTGTCTTCCCCTTTCCACCAAACTATTTTGTTCTCTTCTCTGGATGTAGTTTCCAACAGTGTTCATCATCGTGACCATTCTTCTTGCAATGAGTGCAAGATGGATTTCCTTCTTCCCTCTTTACAGTGGCGGTCTTTTTGTCCTTCCTTTCAAAATTATTAAACTTCTTATGTGGGAGATTGGAAGGTTTCTTTGTGAGATCTTCTTGAAAATGATTTCCCCGGTTCTCAAGGTGAGTGGCTTGCACACAAACCTCGTCAATACTAGTGGGGTTAAACAGTAGTAAAGTATGATGAATATAATTGTGAAGTGTGTCAATATACTTCATCAAAGTTTCATAAGAATCCAAAGGAATGTTTAATGCAATATATTTCTTCCTAAATTCTTCCATGAAACTTTGTACAGTTTGACCTTTACTTTGTCCTAAATTTTGCCATTCCATCATTGCTTTATGTAAATAACCTAATGGATAAAATTGCTTCCTTATCGCTGATTTAAATTCTGACCATGAGGAAATAAGATAACCACACTTACTTATGTTCTAAATTTTTCTCTCCCACCATATGAGAGTGGTGCCTTCCAACCGAAGTGAGGCCAATTGCACTTTAACTTCCTCTTCATCAATTTGTTGAACACGGAAATATACTTCAACCTGTCGGATCTAATTATCTAGCTTTTCAGGATTAGCATCTCCATTAAACATAGGTAAAGAAAATTTTACATCAAGCTTTAATAATGGTTTCTTAAAAGAAGTTTTATGGCTAGAATGGTGAGAATGATGAGAATGCTCAGAGGAAGAAGAGATGGAACTTGATGGTGAAGATGGAGGCTCAAAAGGGTCTCCTCCATCCCCTTGATTCACTGAAGCATTATCATCTTATTGTGCTTCCTTTTTCTGCCCTTTCTTCTTCATCCTCTTCTCGTCGTCTCCATACATTCACTCGACCATTTCAGACATGCGATAAAAGACCATATGGAATTTTTTCTCTTGTTCATCACGCTTGTCCTCTTCAGCCATTTTCTTCCTTCGGGATGCACGACAAACTTCAGGATTGAAAATATTAAGAGTTTCTTCACCATGCTTATGTTTGGCCCTAGTAAGAATTCACAATCAAAAATTCAAGTCAAAGATGATTTCTCTGATACCAACATGATCCGTGATCTTTTCATCGATGTGACTTACTAAAGAATTGTATTAAATGAGCATAAAATGGAGTTCACCATAAAGAAGGAATAACTCAATAATGAAGAGACATATGCATCAGATCTGAACACAAAAAACTTGATAACGAAGTCCATCCCTGATGGACTACGTCTTCGGGTCCTACTCTCAAATGGGTATGCTTTTTTATTAACTCAACAAAAGAATTTGGGAAAATACATAAGTATACCTCATTCTTAAGTTATACTATAGAAGCTTTGCTCAGGTTAGAAAAAAGACAACACCATTGAATTCGTGGCGTCGAATTACCCAAAAATGATTGTCTCCACACCTCGATCTGAGTCTGGCACTTCCAGGCCCCTTGAGAAAATTTGTCTCGATTTACGTCCCTACAGCCTGTGTTAATGATTGTCCTTTGCATCATTTTTCCTACCCTGGTACGGCATGCCGCACGCCCTAGTCTCCCCCCTATGCATTGGTGGAACCACTTTTTAAATTAAAAAGGAGATGGATTTACCAACCCGATCGTTTGGCCCAATCGTTGGCATAGGTATTATTAGGAACTAGTATTGGGGGAGGTCATGGGGTCACACCCACGGGCCTCCTCCCTATGGCTTGTTTGTTTTAAACCATGGAAAGTCCCTTCGCTAACTTTGGAAACAATGATAGATTTGGTGGAATATTGTTTCGCTAGTTCGATATGGAGGGATTTGTGATAAAAGTGGCGGATTGGGGTTTGGCGCCAAGCAACCCTGCCAATGTATTTTTTTTATTTTTTGGTTGTTGGCCCTCATTGGGCGTTTTTCCAGCTACCACGTGGCAGCCCATGACTGGTCCATGTGGCGGCCTTCCATTGGGCCATGTCACCACTCATGCTCTGTCATCTTACCAAATCATCTGACGAGTGGTTGTACGATCTACCACGTGGTTGTACAAACTACCATGTGGCACCTTCTCATTGGTCCATGGATTTGACCAGAAAGTCCAAAAATGAGTGACACATGGAAGCCTCTAGTGCTGCCACATCGTCGTCCTGACACCATGTTGACATCATCATGACACATGTCGCCCTCTACGGGTGCCATGTACCCTGTACATATGATGATGTCATCCATACTGATGTTGACGTCAATAGTATGGATGTCAACTCATCCCTATTGACTGGGCTAGGTTGACCAAAACTTTGACCGCAAATATCTTTTGATCTGTAACTCCGTTTGACGATTCATTTACGTCGTTGGAAAGATTGTGATGTGCTCTTCGCGATGATGCCAATTTCAATGAGTTTTGAGGACTTTGAATATTTTCTCTTTCTCTGTCTGTTGAGGCCATTCGAAGTTTCCTGAGTTCCTTCTGCAAATTTTGAGTTATCCTTAGTCTCCTCTAGATACTTTTTGGATCAATATCTCTGTCAATCATCTTGTTTTGGGTAGGTTTAACATTGTCTTGCAGGTACACAACACTTTGGAAACCTCCCTTCATCAACAAGACTCTTTTCCAAGCCTATTTCCACTTCCAAACTTGACCTGTAGGGGTTTCATTGGTCATTCTACCACTTTCCATATCAATCACCCAAGGGTCACCAAGATTCGCCCCTTGTGGTGACTTATCATCACTAAATCGAGGGGAGTATCTATCTAAGGTGAAAGTGGGTAGTTACTCCCATAGTTGTCTCACTCTTGTGGATTAAGTTGGGATTTTCCAAACCTACAATCTGTGTGATAACATTTTGGTGTCGTTGTCGGGGAGGATTTTGAACCTTCTTTCCTGCTTTAATGACACTTTGGAAAGATTTGATCCCAAATCCTTTACCCCTATCTTGCATGGCGACTCCACTTGAGGAAAGTTCCCTTTAATTTTATTAATGATCCATTCATAAAGCTCATATAGCAACTCCACCATCCGAGAATCCGACTTTCAAAAATACCCTTCCCCATGGAAGATTCGGGCCTTCCAAGGCTTACCGAAGAAAGCCTCCTTTTAACTCTCCCGTTGTCAAAACCCTCTTCCACAGTAACCTTCCCTTTGCCCCAATGACTCATCCTTGGGAAAAAGACCTTTACAAATCGTTGAAATTGACTTCCATCGCTGGATATCCCAATGTTATGCCTAAATAAACCAACAAATGGTTGCGAATGTTTTCAGGAAACAATGTGGTCACAACAGAAGAACAACTCTATGCAATTGGTCGGGACACGAAAAATAAAGGAGTTGAACATGAAGATGTGGCGATGAGGCTACTAGACATATCTCTTACTGAAGATGCCGAAAGGTGGTTCAAAGGCTTGCCTGAAAAACATCTGGCATCATATGAAGATTTCACTAAGTTGTTCAAAAGCAGCCAGGAAACAAAGAAATATAGCAGAATGTTAATGACTCAGTTCAACCAAATTAATAAGGAGAAAGAGACGATGAGTGAATTTGACACCAGATTTGATAAACTATATAGCTAAATATCAAAGGATTTGTGCCCATTTGAAGTAGTTGTTTGTCTCATCTATGTGAATTCCTTTGAAGGGAAATTTCGTTTCATTCTGACGGATAAGAAACCCAACACTTTGGCAAAAGCCAAAGAATCCAGTGCAGAAATTGAAGAGAATACTCTTTACTCCAAGATTGAGCCATATCAGTATCCTTGTACTAGGATAGAAGCAAAGACAAATACGAAAACAAACAATGTGTCAGATCCAATAACTCACATGTTTCATAAGGTTGATTAAATGAATGCTCAGTTCGTCCAAACTCATAATCAAGTTATGAACTAAATGACAAGTCTGGAAAGAAATCAATCTCCTCTGAGACCTCCATTCGTCAGAAAACATAGGGATGTTATGGGTTGGAAGGAAAAACCTCAACAAGAGGCAAAAGCTCCCAATACTTTGAAACCTATTGGGATGGTCAATTTAGAGGAATAACCATGGTGTTCTCCTTGTCAAGAAGCTCATCTAGAAGATGAATGTCCTAGGTGAAATGACACCCCTAATAGTATGAACTTCATAAACACAATTTGTTCATTCCAAGATGATGATGAGTATCTAGACATTACACAGGAACAACTTGATGAAGTTAGGAAGTGGGAGCTAGAGAAGGATGACTCAGAGTTCTTAATCAATTGATCGAAGATCAGAGGAAAGTATTGAAGAAGAGGGAAATATTGACATATGCAAGAAGGAACAAAACTATTGTCCCTCTGCCAGAAAAGAAAGCTCCATCTTAGCCGAGAAAAGAAGCTCCAACTCAACCAGCAGAGAAATTTGTCCCACCTCCCCCACCTCTAGTACAAGACTTGCTTCTAAGATCAACACAGACAGATGAAGAAATCCAATTGAACATAGACGTCCCAACCATGATTGGAAAAATGAATATGTCATTTCATGTGATAGAGATGTGCAAAATTCCTTCTATCAAAAGAGAATTGTTGAAGGCATTGAAGGTACCAGATGAGGGAGAAGACCCTCTTGTGATATTGAACACCATGTACCATGGACAACAAAGGGATACAAACCCTTTGTTTATATTTCTTTAGGTGCGAATGGTCTTCGCTTAAACAATTGTATGATGGATTCTGGAGCCTCGACAAATGTGATGTCTTTGAAGGTTATAAAACAACTTGGTTTGAAAATAACTCGCCCATATGGAAATGCATGTGGCATTGATTCTAAGAAAGTGAAAGTTTATGGTCTCATAGAAGATGTGGAGGTCTATTTGGAAGATTTCCCTCATATATTCATCCTCATGAACACAACATGGATTGATGTTTTGGATGCTTGGGGCATGCTCTTATCAAGAAGTTGGGTTGGCACACTTGGTGGATTTCTTAGCATGGACCTTACTCATGCACATATTCCTATGGGAGATGGTACTTTCGAGATTCTCTATAACTGAGAGGTGTCTAGGAAACATGTGTTGGATTGAAATTATCCTGACTACAGTAGAAAGGATGAATTTGATGAGGCTCCATATATCATTGAGTATGATCCACAGGACCTGCCTTTTATGCAGGAGGACTGCATATATACGCTACTTCAATGGACAATTGAATACAAAGAAAACTTGAAAAAATCCAAGGATAAGAGTCGAGGTCCATCAAGATACTGAAGAAAGAAGAAGGTAAAAGAGATAAAGAATGTGAAAAGTTCATCAAAGATATGGTAAACATAAAACCACCCTCATACCCTTACATTAAAAACATACCTTGCATTAACTTGAGTGAAGGGAGCCTTGCAATCATGTGGGATAAAAAGAATGACAAGCTCAAGTATGATCAAAAGAATGATGTCTTATGGCTTGGCCCTCATATGGTTGAGAAGAAGTATGAGAAGGGAAGCTATTACTTATCATCCATGGATGGGAGAAAGATTCCATCACCAGTTGATGGGTCTCTTCACTGACCATGTACTCAAGGAACCTGACTTCTTCAGGGCCCAGGCCCCAGGTAAGTAGGTAGGTCATCTTGATTTCTTGCATCTGAATTTTGTTTGTTCATCATAGTTTAGTTGCATATCATTTTCACTTTTCATTTTGCTCTACTTTCATTTCTTTCATCATCGATTTATATCATTTTCCTTCATTGCATTACCTGTTAGTTTATAAATTTTGAAAATGCAAAATTTTATTTTCTAAGATTAGTTGTCAATTTTGATTTTTGAGATTTTGATTATATAAAAAAAGGATGAGCATGCCATCCTATATGCCCAAACATGTTTGTTTGTTTCGATGTGTGTAGGCACGAGTCTTACTAGGAGATGATGTGATTCTCCTTCACTTTATGACGAGCACATCTCCCCAAGTAGGAGCCACATGTTACCCCCCATTTCTAGGGATAACTAAGGAGATGATGTCTCGAGGCCCTCAGGTTGTAGATATGGAGTACCAAGAGATAGACCAACAGGTAGAGCCCCACATCACACCACTCATCACCATGAGATCGATGGTTTCACCATTCACCACACCAACTTGGCTCAAATAGGACAACAGGTCTTTCTCGATGAGGTAATGAGTACGACATTATGGTAAGTGTCATTTTAATAAATGAAGCATTTGAATAAGTTGCAAAGGTTTCTCCCTTGATTTTGAAAACATTTGCTTGGAAATTATGCTCTTTGTCTTATTTCACCTTGGTGGTTGACATTGTGTCCTAGTAAGTGGTCAACCTTGGGGAAAGGGTTGCTACTAGGGGGTCTCCTTGATGATCATTGTACCACTCCTGCACATACTTGCCACTTTCCATGTTTCTATCGCTTCATTTCTTCATCTTTTGGGTTTTCGGGCCACATTGACCCAAGATAAGCTTTTACCTCATTTCATGGGAAGAAGGCATTGAAGGCCTAGAGGCTTCTAGCTGGAAAAATATAAAAGCCAATTATAAACCTTCCATATGCTCGCCCAGGAATCCCGAGAGAAATGAAATGTTTCTCACAAAAATTTGAGGGAACCGTAAAATAAATAACAATTGTACATGCCAACCAAGGTATAGCGTGTGTGGGCATTGTTTTTCATGCTTAGGTAGAAGTCCCACACATCATCTTCAAATTGGGGAAGCACAATGTAACCAGGGTAGAGTTAAGGTGGGAAATTGTTTTCAAGCTTAGGTAGAAGTTCCAAATTAGCTTCAATCAGGGAGCACTCTAATGAATTAAATGGAAAAAGGGTTTGGACAAATCATGCATTGTGGAATAAGGGAAATGTGCCATGTACAAAGGAACCTGTAAATGAGACAATATGAGCCATTGTATGTGAAGAAATCCCATGCCCGTAAGTATTATCCCCATCCACCTCATACTCTTCACATGAATTAAAGAGGGTCCACCTGGGAAACACTCCTTGACTTGGGGAATGATTCACCCAATAGGTCACCACGACAACCCTCCCATACCTAAATTTGGCAAGTTGCATAAGGTCTTTGAGCATTTGTTTATTTTGAGAGGGGGGACTTGATGCACATGTTTGGGTGGTTCTTTTATTATGCATGGCTTACCTGACATGATGCTTGTGACTTGTGAGCCCTTGGAGGACGAATTTGCTTATCTTTGCAGGGCATTGATAGGTGGAAGACATTTCGTGAAGGCACAAGGTCACTTGGACCTTCACTTGGGGCTTGAAGCACATAAGATCAATGTTGCTCCCCCTCTTCTTAGAAATTTGGATGATAGACGTTGTCTTTGGAGGCATGAGAGGACATCTAAAGGAAGCAGAGCTAGCCCCCTATTGCCCAACATTTGACCATGGAGGCTGAAAACGTCACCTTTAGGTCATGATGCCATGCTTGGGGGCTAGTGTTTGGTGATGGTGGTGATGATTTGATGATGATATAACACATTTTGGTGAAGATATAGACTCTTACCATGCATTGGAGCACTAGGTGGCTTGGTCCATGTCCTTTGGAGGCCCACCGACTTCTTCTAGAGGCCAAAATGTCTCACTTGGAAATTAGGGCTTCACGTCACCCCTTTCAAGGGAATCTTTTGTAAATTTGAATTTTGAAAATATAAAGGGGAAATTAGAGGAGGTCAGCCTCCCTAATTGTGTTTTACCCTAATGTAATGTGGAAAAAATTTCTTAGCAATACCTCCTATAAATAGAGGCTTGCTCTTTTCATTTTATCATAAGAATCACACTTGAGAATTACATATACATGGCTGAAATTTTTTCCCCTCTTTGCCAAATCGCATATCTCTCTCTGATGTTATTTGGATGCTAGTTACTTGTCTTATGGAGCTAAAGTGGTGTTTCATCTCTTGGATTCTTTTCTCTTGCTATGATGATGGAATGTTCTTCATAGATAAGGGTTAATCTTGCTATTTTCTTGGAATTGGTAAGGAATTTATGCATTTTGTTTGTGATTATTTCTTGCTTCATGGTTATTCTTATCTAAACCCTTGGAGGAGTATAAGGGAATATACCCTCCATGAAGATTCATCATAATTGTTATTGGATAAGCTATTGCAAAAGGTTGCAAGGACGAGTAAAATGACTTACACCCTCCTAGATTTACCTTGTTAGATTTGCTTTCTCTAGGGAGTAAAAGGGCTTACACCCCTAGAGAAGTAGTAGACCTAACCGTACCCAAGAAATATCCATAACCCATTGACAAGGCACTAATATTAATTTGCATTGGAGAAAAAAAATCAGTGCATTAGTATACATGAAATTGAGATATTTTGTATTTGTTCAAGTTGAAATATTTTCTTAGTGTCACAAGCTTGCTTGTGCCCTAAGGGGGTTTAACTTATCCTAGCAACTCTCTTGCCACAATTAACTTAATGCTACAGCCATCAAGGTTGCAACAAACCTCACTTTCTTTCATCATTTACTCGTTTTTCCACCACTGAAATTTACTTATGAACCTAGATTACTATTCTACTACTCATTGGCTATATTTTTGACATTTTACTTGTTGATTTCTGTGGTTGGAATTTGTCATTGTAGAATTTGTTTTCTAAAGAAACTTGGCTGTAATAATAACTTGCTTATAGCTTCTAATAAACATCTGTAATGACATTAAATTCTTGTTCTTTTCAGTAGAAGTTCAACTAGTCATCGTCCGCTTGGTTTCTAGTATATTTTACTTGACTTTTGGCAACATATTTTGCAGCCATTTGTCGAATTCATTTGCTGATATAAATCTGATATACTACTGCAATTTAGGACAACAAGCTTTCTTTGTTTTTCCTCTTTCTTATTTGGATTTTATCTCTGTCAGTCATCTTGTCTTGGGCAGGTTTAACATTGTCTTGCATGTACACAACACTTTGGAAACCTCCCTTCATCAGCAAGACTCTTTTCCAAGCCTCGTTCCACTTCCAAACTTGATCTGTAGGGGTTTCATTGGTCATTCTACCACTTTCCATCTCAATTCTGCTAGGATCACTGAGATTCCCCCTTGTGGTGACTTATCATCACTAAAGAAAGGGGAGTATCTATCTAAGGTGAAAGTGGGTAGTTACTCCCATAGTTGTCTCACTCTTGTGGATTGGGTCAGGATTTTCCCAACCTACAATCTGTGTGATAACATTTTGTTATCACATATAGTTTTCAAGGGCAGTAGGTCATCCAAGTTTGTGGTTTGCACAGGAAGTGTCCGAGCGTAGCATGCAGAGCAGCTCATTTTAGACTTAAAATACAAACAGGCGGGCTCAGTTTTGTGACAGTGGAGATCCCCTGTGAGGATCAGATTAGAGGCCCTGGGTATTCAGAGTTTTAGAATTACACGAAGTAAAGAGCCAAAGTCCTGAAGTGTCGAAGTTCCCGAAGTCCCAAAGTGGCTGAAGTGTCGAAGTGGTCAAAGGCCCAAAGTGAATCTGAGACATTGATCAGCAAGAGCCACATGTCGTTAGATCCATAGCTTCGGGTAAAAGCACAGAAGGTAAGCAAGATTTGAGTTTTGATTTTCCCAGAGCTCGGAGACATGAAGTGGATCTCAACCGTCCAAATCTAGGAGCCACGCATCATCAGATCCCTAGCTCCAGTGAATTTGCTTGGGGAAAATAAAGTTTGACTATTGAGAAGTCTGAAGCCCAAAGCCATGAAGGGATCTCAGTCGTCGATCTCAGGAGGGCCGCGCGTCATCAAATCCGTAGCTCTCGGTAAAAGCAGTGAAGGCAGAGGAAGTTTGAGATTTGATTTTCTCGGAGTCCAAAGACCTGAAGTAATTCTTGGTCATTCGATTCAAGAAGACATGCGTCATCATATCGCCAGCTCTAGGTAAAATCACATAGAGGAGGCAAAGGAAAAGGAGCTAGTGTCCGAGCCCTGGAGCACCAAGTTCATGGAAGTCGTCAGCACAAACACATGGCATCTGTCTAACGCTGACACATGGCACTCATTTCAAGTGTTTTAGACATGCTTTTTTCCTGTTTTCAAGTGACACATATCACCTCTCCATCTGCAACATATCAACATGGTGACGTCAGGCCTCCACATCAGATCATCCTCCGAGAGTTGTTATTGTTCAGTGCAAAAAGTAGTGCCCCATCCTAGGGCTCACTTTTGGCATATCCTAAAGTTGGTGGGCGATTAAGCTCGGCAGTGGCGTTGAATCTAACGGGTGCGCTCAGATCACAGATCAGGACTAGACCTATGGCCACAGTCCATTGCCCTGATACCCCTGTGGACAGATTTCCCTGCAAAAACCATGTTGATCTGAGCTCACGTCTGACAGAGGGATGCATGTTCAGTCTGACAGAGGGATGCATGTTCAGTCTGACAGAAGAAGTCGTTGACACAAAGATTTGATTGTAGTGGCTAGGTCACACTCCTAGTAGTGGTGAATTGTTCTGAGTATAAATAATTAGTTTTGATATTTTGTTAAGGTCGTCAACTGGTTGAGCAGAGCTCCCTATTTTGTAATGTTTTGATGTCAGAATTGTTCTTTGGTTATGTATCGGATTTGAGACTTTTAGATTAATAGAAGTCAACCTCTTTTCATCTCTTTGTAAAAATTGTGCTAAAACACTCGGGCATGGAGGAACTAGTCGAGAGTTGTTATGTTGTTGTAATGTAGGTTTGATTGCAACGGTATCATGACCAGTTTTAGTCAGCTTCCTTGTGATATTTTCCCCTCTTACACTGAATGGCTCGGGCATGGAGGATCAAGTCGAGTTGTTGTAGCTGCATGGTGATGTAGGTTTGATCATTGTGTTGTTTGGACATATTTCAGTGTTTGAAGCTTGAGCTTAAGAGTGATCTTGAGTCTGAGATTTTCTTCTCCAAGCTGCTTGAAGGCCTCATTCCCATAGCAGTCTTGTCCACATTTCTTACTAAGTCTTCCCTCTGCTCACACTTAAACTCAATTCACTAACTAAAGTTAGTGTTGGCCCTCACTTCCTTGTGAATTTCTTGTCCAATTATGTGTTGAACATCATTCATATATTGAGTTTCGTCCATTGACCTCCACTGATATAAAACCAACATCCACCAAAACCTCTGATGGGTACTGGGCTTATCCTCCTGCAATCTGAGGGTGACTTTCAATGCTAACATTCTTGGCATCATTTCCAGGGAACGAATTGAAGACTTTTCCCTAGGATAGAATGACAACAAGCTTTTAATTCTGAAGGTGCATCGGACATCAGAACCATTGAAGATTTCAACTTGCACTTGGCGACTCCACAATCAAAGACTCCACTGGGGAGGATCATGTTGACAGAAAGATGACCATACTGAAGGGGAAGACCAGGTATCAGTTTATGAGCTTTATTCATGAAATTTTGTTCTTGTTTATCAGCTCATTTCTATCTTTCCCTTCACATATAAAGAGGATCATTCGTTTCTTTGTCTATTCATATGATAATAGACCTTCCTTTATTTATCCATTCTTGGAAGAAGAAAACATGCCCTCTTCTTCTGTTGTAGATACCAATCTCGTGTCTTCACCACTTCCTATTCATAAAAGTGAGATTTGTATTGCATCTCCTCTTGAAATTTATCACCCTTGTAGCCTTGAGGAGGTTGAAAATAATTCACAATCTTCTCAAATCTCCTTACCCTCCATTATTCCTATTGAGCCTTGCCATCAACTTGTTAATCCTCATGATCATCCCACTGCTTTTCAAATTAAAATCAGAAATAAGTTGTTTAAACCTTTAAGGTTGCCACATGACCTTCATCCTTACCTTCGTTATTCCTTTGAGTATCTTCCTTGGTTTTCTGGAGAGGATCATATTACAGCTAAGAGGCATTTGGAGGCCTTTGAGAGCTCTGTCAATCAGTTTTGAGATTGTTCATGATGATGTTTCCATGAGGTTGTTCTCACAATCCCTGTCTGGAGATGTTGTTGTGTGGTTTATATGTATGGAAGTCGGTTCTACTGGCTCATGGACCGAGCTATTGTTATAACCCTAATTTACACTAGACATGCTTACCTGGCATCAGGCCATCTCAAATTCCTTCTTTGCCAAAACACTGTTCAACAACTCTTCTTAAAAATACCTTTTATAAAGGCCCATGTGCCCTGCTCTATTACTGCACGCGTGTACATGCTAGCTGACCCAAAACAGCCTGCGTGTACCTACAAAAGCACGAAAAAAGGAAAGTTGTTGATGGAACACACAGCTTTGGGTGATTTAACTAAACCTTTCGGCCATGCATGGTCGAGGGTTCGACCAAATACCTAGCTATAAAATAAGGGTTAGGGGTCCCATTTGGAAGAGGAGAATCATAGTAAAGAAACTATACCCGATTGTGCATTCCCTTTGTCCCAACCCTTTAGCCATCCTTGTGCAAAGAGAAAGATAGAGCAAAGAAGTTGGAGGATAGTTGAAGAGGAGCCCAGGACCAAGTTCGTGGAGCAGCGACCGACTTCATCATTATAAGTTAATTTGTTGAAGTTAATAATAAAGAAATACTTTTCCCATCCCACCATATGAGATTTTCATGGTTTATTGCATACTTGTTTATTGAATCTCTAACCCATTAATCTATATATAAAATGCATGTGGAGTTTGTTATTTGTCTTGTGTGAATGCAGGTCAGCCTTGGGAGGAGATCTGCAGTCAAAGAGCGATCAAGCGTGAGGAAGGATAGATATCAAACGCCCGGAATAAGGTATGCTCACTTGATCCTCTTAACTATGTGTTTGCTTAAGAATAATGGGGATTAGGTTCGGGACGACAGTAGAAAGTAGAAATCTTTAGGTCTTTTCTGCAGGCATAATTAAACCCTAAGTGCTAGTCCATAGAGGGATTTCCCACTCACAACAGAATTGGTGACCATACTGGGGAGATCTCTAGGGTTCCTGGGAATATTTTTTGGGTATTTTTAAGAACTCGTTTCATTTTCCTGTTTTTAAAGTTTCTACAAAAGTCTAAGCTAACAGAGATTTTGGTCTTCCATACCAGTTACCTCTGTTTCTTTGCTTGACTGTATTTTTTTCTGAGACCCACAGAGATACACGTGGCCTTTATAAGGTCTACACGCGTGTACCCGTGCCCTGCATTCTCATAGCCCGCGTGTACACGCTAGCTGAGGAAGTGTTAGTCGTGTGTATGATTCCAGAAAATTTCTTTTAAAGAGGCAGTCATCCTCTTCCCTGTCAGAATTAGTCCTTCTCAGGGGTTTTCTGGAACTCTTTCTAGTCTTTGTTGTTTGCAATCTATAGATTAGGTTTCACCTCGGATCAATTTGTTCTATGAAGTTTTCCTTGAATTGTTTTATTTTTCCTGTTAAAGTAAGTGTCTGAGTCTTTAAGAGATTCTGGTTCACAGTACCAGTAGTCTCTACCTGGGCTGGCTTGCTTGGCTTTTCATTTGTCTCAGATTTTCAAATATACATGCGGCATGTATAAGGCCAGCACACGTGTACACGCTCTCTGACTTTACACAGCTCGTGTGCACACGCTTGTTGTGGAACTGTCAGCAGTGTGCTTGTGGAGAGAATTTTTGTTGAAGGGGAGGCAGTCATCCTTTCTTCTAACAAGAGTTATACCTCTCAGGTTTGGGTCTCTATCATAGCGGTCAGTAACTTAGGTTTGATCATAGCAATAGCTTTCTTTTTTCATTTAGAAGTTTTCCTCAAAAAATTTCTTTTATAGGGTTTTTAGACAAGTGTGAGAGCCCAATTTTAATTTGCTTGTGTGTGATTTTTAAAGTGACTCTTTGCGATCTGCACTTAGGCCAGAAATTTTTCTTGGTTTAGACTTGTTGATATTTTTCCTTTTTGCTTTGTGAGCATTCAAATAAAAAAAAAAATATTTTATTTCTTTGTTAGTTAAAAAGTGTTGGTTTGCATTAGTAACCAGGGAAAAGTCTTTGCTTTCATAAGTTCTTGACGGTTTACTTAGATCATAAGTAGCTCATAGTCGAGTGAAATTCTTCTTTGATTTGTTGTTCAAAGATCTTAGAAAATATTTTTCTTTTTGAAAAGTTGTTTAAGAGTTGAGTGAAATAAAGGTTTTTGTTTCTAGCTTTTTGTTTATTTTGTTTTCATCTTTCAAACATCACTAGTTTCACTTTCATAATATTTGACTTAAGACAAGACATAAAAATTAACGCTAAATCTAAAATTCATTAGACTTTTTTATGTTTCTAGGGTCAACCAACTAGTTTAGGGTTAGGGCCTTGAATTAGGTTGGAGATGAAACTCTTCAAGGCCATTAAAATCAAACATTGGAGTCTGAGTTAGGGAGTGTCAAAGTCCAGTATTGTGAAATTTATCCGGGACCCCCCTCTAGCACAGGGGATAAACACGAGGTTGCGTGTGGAAAGGTAGTGGAGATAACCCCTCCAAAGTTGGACCAATCGTAGTGGAGAACACATATAGAGGGCTTATCTTGGGATTCTGTCGATTGCATTTGCCACAGAGCTTCGTGGGTCTCAAATCCATTCGAGGTCCTCAGTTGTCTTTCAGACCACTTGCTTTCGATACCCTTGATAGGTTTTGGGATCAATACCCTGCTCATTGTGGTCTACCTGAATTTTGACTGTACCCGCCTGGTGGTTGTCCGCGCGCTGGCAACCTAGTTGCCTATATTTTTAGGGACATACACAGGTGACTACGGGGGTATACCGTGGTACCTAGGATAGACATCATGCCATGCTTTGCAGAGTATACCTGGAGGGTGCTTCCGTGTTCGATTTTCACTTGCACCGGTAAATTTCTCTAGTGTTGGTTGTTGTAATTGTTATTCCAATTAGTTGAAGTGTTTGCTTGTCTTATCTTGTAGGGGATTTTTTAGTGTGTGTTGTTTCTTGAACGAATAGATAGCCCTAGAGTGTCTTTGATCTTCTCACACAGTGGAGGATCAACAGCTCCACCAATCATGAAGGCTTCTAGGCCTATCATCGGTTACACTGGAGCCACCCCTGTCACCACTAAGGCGAAAGCTAGACCAACAAGGGTCTTTTGAAGCGACCGGGTCACAATAAATTGTGCCCGACCAACATCAAAAGGAAACGACCATTTTAGAATTTGGGGTGAAAGATCTTGGTCCACCTGAAAATCCAACCACTGATATTTCGGCACCCATCATCGTATGATTCACCCTTATGAGTGTCAGACAGTTTCACACGCAGCAATGGAAACAAATTTTGTCACTCCCTCTGGGAATTCTTCAATTCCCACTACGGTTGTCACCACATGAGAGTTTCCACCTCCTAACCCACCGTCACCAGTCCGAGCCACCATGGTCTCGACTGCCTCTACCTTGCACAGTGGTCTGATCCTGTCTATGGCGGTGGCCACAACCCCTTTCACACCAAGTGCGACAGGCCCTCCGTTCTCATACAGGATGCCTAGCTCAAGCACAAGTCCTATACTTTCCTACTCCACTTCATAGAATTTAGTTCGGGGGGCAGGGAGCTCTAACACTCATCTGCAAGGCCACATGGGGGGCACTTTAGCTCCTTTTAATGCTTTTCCTTATGGGGGAGTTCATATACCTCCTTCGTCCCCATCACTCGGTGGCACACATCAACAATCCTCCGGGCCACCTGCACACCATAGTTTATTTGGAGCAGGGATTCAAGGACAACCTTCACATAATATGTCGGTAGGTTCGACAACATTTTCTTTGTTTGGTGTGTTTGGTAACAACGCCTTTTAGTCAGCTTCTTTCCCGATTGGGGGCAATCCCAGTTTCGGACAATCTATTCCTATGCAGGGTATTATTCTCCCACAGGGGGCAAACCCAGGAACTTCTTCGGCATCAGGGCCTGGGAATTCTTAGCAGGGATCCGTTCCTTCATCAGGAATGTCAATCTGGGGCAATTCTTTCCCCAATCAATGGAACCCCGAAAAAGGTACTATGCCTATCCCCACGGGGTCGGCATGGGGAAACCCTTCCCAAAGTCCTTCGAATGTAATGCATGCCCATCCATCTACGTCCTATTTTGGGAATCAGCCAATGATGTCTCCTCACACGTAGAATCTATATGTTGGTCATGGCCATGGCTTTTACCAGAACCTAGGCCAGCAGCTGAACTTTTCCTAGCAACCTGGTGCCAGTCAAACTCTAGGTCCCTTTTTCCCAGGTTATCACCAACAACCCAAACTAACTTTCCTAGAAACCTTGCATTTTCCAGACTTGACAAGGTTGTTGAATAACCCTATCTGTCATGATCCGTGTTGGCCCCCTATGCTGACAAAGTTGCCTTCGGACATACCAAAGTTTGAAGCCAAGCCGAACGAAGATCCAGGCGATCATGTGACTACCTTCCACCTGTGGTGCTCATCTAACTCATTGAAAGATGACTCCGTACAGTTGTGATTATTTCAATGTACTCTCATTGGGAGTGCCACGAAATGGTACATTGAGCTCGACCACTCAAGATACTCTTCCCTCGGAAAATTGGCAATGGACTTCCTAAACCATTTCCAATTACCTGTGAGATACGACGCTGGCACAAAATTGTTGGCCAATTTTGCACAGACAAAAGCGGACCATATCTCTGATCACATCCGAGAATGGAGATATCGGAAGAGTTTAATTAAGGTGCTAGTCCCACCAGCATTCCTGGTCGAGTGGTTCCTTAAGTCTTTGGTCCCACAGTTATCCAAATATGTCGTGACGTCGGGAGTTTTTTCTAAAGAAGACGCCATCATGAGAGATCAACATCTTGAGCTCATCTATTCTCAGTCTGGTTTATTATACGAGATCTTGCCCGATGCGCCACACTCAATACTTGATAAAACCAAACAGAGATTTGGACCACATGCCGATGGTATTGTTGGTTCATCACAAACAAATCCCGCTGAGTAACTAACGAAGCAGTTGCAACAATTGTCTATACAACACACAGCGGCCAGCCAAACCACTGTTTTGGCTGCTCCCCCTACTAAACCATCGGATGTACACACGGTGCAATCAACAAACCCAAAGGCCACCCAGCAGCCTAAAGGAAAGAAAAAACAATGAAAGAAGGGTAAGGGGGATAAGAAACCCACTAATAATGTTGGTGGGAGAAACACTGAGAAATGGAAGGTGAGGTATCCGTGCAACCTATGTGCGGAAGACCACTCGACCCACCAATGTCCTCGACTTGTAGAGGCCAAAAAGTTTGTGACACAGCAACAGCATGTTGTGTTAACCAATCCATTTCAGCATGGGCAAAACCTAACCCAAGCCTCTACAAGCGCGGAAGGGGGCAGTCAAGGACCCTCTCTGTCTTCAAACAATCTCGCATCCACGAATGTGTATATAATGAAGGGTGATGCTTTTATATCGACTAGAGTGCATGACTACAATAAACCAAGCATTTCTGAGAAGGGCAAAGAATCCGAACTCCCATCTCTTCCTCTACAGATTGAGAAGACTTTGGGCGAAACAATGACACACATCCCAAAAGGTGCATTCAAAAAAGATTCTCACAACCCAAACACAAGGGCCACCCAGAACTATTCTATGGTGGAGAATTTGTCGCAAACCCCTTGTGTGATGTCTGCTTTGGAGGTCCTCCAAAGCTGCCATTCCTAGAGGAAAGATCTTTTAACCACTTTAGGATCTACCGATACTTGTAATCTGGGTACCATCATGTTGGATACAACCAACTTAAAACCTTGTCTTCCTTACCACGTAGCATTTCAGATAGTAGTGGCTCACCCCATGAAAACTTTTACTCGAAATATTTTCCACACGGTGGTTGATGAGGGCACCTTGACATGCGTTATGTCGTTGGCATGTTGGAAGGCCATTGGCCAGCTCGTTTTGTCTCCATCACCTACTCTTCTCACTGCTTTCAACAGTCGTTTGTTCCGACCACATGGTATCATTCCCTCTTTCCCCATGTAGTTAGGAGGGAAGACTGTGTGCGTCGAGGTAGAAGTATTTGATGCATCCCTTGACTACAATCTCTTGTTAGGAAGAAGTTGGACTTATTCCATGCAAGCAGTGGTTGCTACAGTTTTTTGGGTCTTGTTGTTTCCACACAAGGACCGGATTGTGACCATTGATCAATTGTCTTTCTCCAGACCTAGCCCTTCATTGGGGGTGTCCGCGGTCCCGATGATTGATAATCCTCAACCAGATGTAGTCAACGTAGGGGTTGGTTTGTGCCCATCTTTGATGGGTACCTTTGATTACCCGCCCCCTCAAGGCGATGTCAAGTTCATATCCGACCACCATAGGGTTGATATTTTCCAAGTTTCGTCGTTTCGCACGACTTACTTCACCGATCCGTGGATACTTCCTTCCCCATCAGCCACGATGGATGGGACAGGACACCTGGGCATGTCCATGCCCTTGTCCACAGTTGAAGTAGCATACTCTTTAGTCCAGCAAGCTTCAGCCAACACAGATCCAAGTCCTGCACAAGAGTTATATCCACTTCTAGAGCCTATTTGGGCTCAAGGTTCTCTCGCTGACACCAATTCGTTAGACTTAGTCTTGCCCTCTGACGAAGAAATAATTGAAGCAATGACTAGTCCGAACAAACCCTGGGATGATCTTCATTACAGATCATACTTCCTCCCAACGTTAAGCAGAATCGAAGCCAGAGAATTCACCTTGACTATGACTGGAGATAGGTCTTGTCTTCTTAATCCCTTAGCTACACACGAGGTCTATGCTGAGGGTAATATGGAAACCATCGCTGAAACCATACCGATCAATATCTCCAGAACCCCTGGCGTCATGGAGAATGTTTTCGTCGGAGCTGACTACTCCCCTGGAGAGATTCAAATCTACACATATCTATTTAAAGAGTTCCATGACATTTTTTCCTAGTCTTATGAGGAAATGCCAGGCATCGATCCAAAAATATTCGAACATGAAATCACAACTTATTCAGATGCCAAGCCTGTTCGGCAAAAGCTTCATCCAGTTAATCCCAGGAAAGTAGCAGCCATTAAGGTTGAAGTTGAGAAACTGCTAAAAGCCAGTTTTATCTATCCTATCCATTTGACCCAATGGGTGTCAAATCTTGTGTCGGTCAATAAAAAACAAGGCACAATTCGTGTATGTACAAACTTCCGTGATTTGAACAAGGCCTGTCCAAAAGATAATTTTCCCACACCATTCATCGACCAAATAATTGATGAATGTGCGGGTTGTGAGGCCTTCTCTTTCATGGACGGTTTTTCGGGATATAATCAAATACAAATCAAACCCGAAGACCAGAACAAAACGACATTCATTTGTCCATGGGGTACATTCGCGTATCGTAACATGCCTTTTGGTCTCAAAAATGTTGGAGCAACCTTTCAGCGGGCCATTTCATTTGCTTTCCATGACCTCAAGCATATATTCAAGGCCTATTTAGATAATTTATCATCTCGATCTCACAAGAGAACAGATCATCCCACACACCTCCGACTTATCTTCGAGCATTGTCGCTACTTCCAGATTCTTTTGAATCCAAACAAATGCAGCTTTTGCGTGACATCAGGATGTTTGTTAGGTTTCATAGTATCAAGAACAGGGATCATGGTCGATCCTCTCAAGGTTGAGGCAATAATTCAGTTGCCTCCCACATGCACAATCCTTCAACTTCAGATTCTACAGGGCAAGGCGAAATTTTTAAGACGTTCCATCGCCAACTATGCCAAGATCACAAAGGGCTTTATGCGCTTACTAAAGAAGGATGTTCCTTTTCATTGGGACGATGTCGCTCAATGCTCTTTCGACACATTGAAACATGCCCTCATGACTGCCCCTCTGCTTCGGCCACCTAACTATAACAAAGATTTATTATTATACATGGCTGCAGCAGAGTCAACCATCGGCATGGTCTTAGTTCAGGAGGATGACTTGTTCTCATAATATGTGATTTATTACCTGATCCGAGGCCTCGTAGGACCGGAACTCAATTATTCTCATATCGAAAAACTTGCATTGGCAGCAGTTCATGTTGTCCAACGGTGTCGTCATTATGTTTTGTTTCGCAAGACCAGCGTCATTGCTTTCGTGAATCCATTCCAGTACATGTTGACACGATGGGTAATAGGCGGAAATATCAGTAGATGGATAGTCACCCTCCAGGAGTTTGACTTAGATTTCATTTCAGCGAAATCCAAAAAGTCACTAGTCTTCACAGAACTTATTTCGAAACTTCTGGTTGAGTCAAATGATGTTGTGCCCAAAGAGTCGCCTATTAGAGGAGATATGTTTTTTATCACATCTTCGGATCCTTGATACGGAGATATCCTTATTTATCTCCAAACTTTGAAGTGCCCCACCTCTGCTTCTCGTGATGAGCATCGACGTATCCATCATCAGGCTAAGAATTATCTCATACTCAATGATACGTTGTATCAGAGAGGTGTAGACTGCATCCTGCATCGATGTCTCGCTCATGAAGAAGCAGTTATCATGCTTAATGATTGCCATACCGGAGTGTGTGTCGGTCATTTTTCTGGGTTGGCAACAGCCCAAAATATTCTACGAGCAGGTTACTTTTGGTCGACACTAATCAAAGATTGTATCGAATCGGTCAAGAAGTTCCACCCGTGCCAGATCTTCTCTCGGAAGATGAGGGCACATCCCGCTCCCATGTTCCTGTCAACACAGTTGGTCCCTTCACCAAGTGGGGGATTTATTACACTACATGCAACCCTCCTTCAACAAGGGGGCACCGTTATATCATCGTAGTCATAGACTACTTCACGAAGTGGGTCGAAGCTATGCCAACGTTTAAAGATGATGGAGAGATTGCAACTCTCTTTTTATTCAACCAAATAATAGCAAGGTTCGGCGTCCCGAGGGAGAATGTCACTGACCATGGCAGTCACTTTCAAAACCAGATGATGACCAAGTTAACATCAAATCTTGGGTTACAGCAAGAAAATTAGTCACCCAACTACCCCCAAGCAAATAGTCAGGTGGAAGCTGTAAATAAATCTCTTAATACCATCCTACAGTGAACGATCAACTCAGCCAAGTCAAATTGGCATTTGATGTTATACTCGGCATTATAGGCTTACCGAATGTCTATTAAGACTGCAACCGGTTTCTCACCTTTTCAACTCGTTTACAGGCTGGAAGCAGCCTTGCCTATCGAATGTCAAATCCCATCCCTAAAGTTGGCAGTACAATTATTGCCAGATACTTCTCCACTTGAAGAACGGTTATTATACCTTGAGCAACTCAATGAGAAACGTCTTGATGCGGCCCTAGCCAACGAGGCCCACAAACATAAATTCAAGTTTCAGTATGATAGGTCCGTTCGTCCTCAGATTTTCACTGAAGGCGACCTTGTCCTGGTCTATGACCAAGATAAGGACCCCCTGGGGGAAAGAAAATTCAAACCCATGTGGTTCATACCTTTCATCATAAAAGAGGTTCTAAAAAAGGTCGTTTATCATCTGGTTGACTTTGAAGGGAATGCTTTGGCAGAGCCTAGAAATGGACTCTACCTCAAGAAGTATTACTCATAGGCAGGTCACCATGGGTAAATTTTTGTAACATATGTATAGTCTTTGTACTATTACTTTCTAGTTTCTTTTAGTATTATGGATGTGTCGTTTTTTATGTTATCGTTCATCACTGTGGTAGATGTCAAGTGAATCTGAGGTGTTCATTGGATACGTAGACGGTGCTAGCCAACACACTCGGAGGCTTGCCTCCACAGCTTGGGTAATTTTTACACCTCGAGGCTAGTTATTATCTTCCGGAGGTATATGCTTAGGTGACACCACAAACAATGTCGTCAAGTATAGTGCAATTATTGAGTTGCTTCGTGACGCCTTGTCATTTGGTATCTCTCATCTCTGGGTCTATCTCGACGGTCAGCTAGTTGTGTCTCAGTTAAATAGAGTCTACCATGTTCATGATCCAACTTTACACCGATGATTCCTTAGGGTACGTCTCTTAGAACGAAGCTTTGATTATATTACATATTTTCATGTTCCTAGGAGTTTAAATCAAATGACAGATACTCTAGCTAATCAAATTTTATATTGGCATCTTACACACATATGAAAGGACCTACACATAAACATGTAAATACGTTTTTAAAAGCAAAAATGAAGATTTAAATTGTAAGATAAGAGAGTTTATACTTACTTGGTCTGGACAGATGGTCGTTTCCTCCACTGTAGCTCCCGGAATCACCACTTTTATCAAAGGGGGTTTTTTCCTCCAGAGTCAATTTCCAAATCAGTAATGGTGATAATGAGCTACCAGCTTCTATTTATAGGATTTTTGGCCCCCCTTATCATTTTCTTTAAACCAAAAACCATTTAGAGTGATTCAGGAGTTGCATTGGAGGGGTAAGATCGGGTATCGGGACATTTTTTTTGGAGTTTTGGGTAACTTTTGACGGTCCATGGAAAAATCTCAGATGATCAACTTGAGCATATAGGTTAGGTTTCTACCCTAACTTTTGTATCTTGTTGTATCTATCCCTTTTCCATAGGGTCAATCCCATCAGGTTGTGACATGGAACCATCATTGTTGCTTTAAAAGTGTCGCGAGTTGGTGGTAGAGCTTACCAGAACATGGATGCCCTAGGTAGATCCTGGTTGCATCATGGTGTCCATGTTGTCTCTAATAGGCTCGGGAGTCCTTGTGGTTTTTCCTAATTACAAGTTTGAGCCTCATTTGCATGATTCCTTTTCACTCTTGACTTCACCCTTGGGACTCCCAAAAGACATAACGGGTCTTCTTTTAAGCCCTTTTCAGACCCTCTAAACATGAAAATATTGTCGAGCGCTCTTGTGGCCTTTCACGCTCGTTAAACTGAAATTTGAAGTCATGTATGTATGGTGGTAGTTTACCCCTTTTTTGGTCCAGATAGTCAACTGTGCGAACAAAGGCATACTCTAAGGAACTTCAGTTCTCTAGAAGAGTACTCTCAGGTATCGTTTTAACCCTTTTTCGGGCCTGAGGGACTAAATTTACAAAAAAGGAACCCCCACAGAGTCCATAGTTAAGCTCTTTTCAGACTCCCTAAAATTGAAAAGATCATCGAGTGACCTTATTCTTTCACACTCGTTAAACTGGTCCAGAAGAACATTCCTGACGGAGTATATAGTTAAGCTTTTTTCAGACTCCTTAAAAATGAAAAAATGGTCGAATCTTGTCTTTATCACACTTGTTAAAATGGTTTTGAATAGACATCTTGTCGGTGATAGTTTACCCCTTTTTCGAACTGACTAGACTACCTTCGAAAAAGGTACCCCAATGGAGTCTCCTTTTACGTTTTTCAGACTCTCTAAATATGAAAAACCATCGAGCTTACCTTCTCTGGGCTCATTAAACTTACATCGAAGGATGTTACCATTGTGTGTTTTGTTAACCGCATTTTCATTCCTGCGTGTTTGGTCTAATGCTGGCTCCATGTTGCTCTCAACTGAACCATCTAAAGCATACCTTATACGCAAGCCTTGTAGCACTTTGCCTCTGCGTCTTGACACCTTTAGCCCCTGGAGGATTTTTCCCAAGTGTCATTGCTCTGAACATCAGTCTTGTCCTTGTGCCTTGAACTTATATGTTTGTAACACTTGTTCCTCCATTGTAACGTAACATTCTTTTATTCTTTTTTCCAAAATCATTGAAAAGGACAAAAAAAAAATCAAATATACCCCAAAAAGAGGAAGGGAAAAGTATTTTCTTTATTGGCAGCACAATAAGTTGCCCTTGGATAAAGCACATATGTCCATTTGTTCGTCAAACTCTGGGATTTAATACGACCTTGGGAAGTTTTTCTCGCTACATAGAGCTGTGTCCTCCTCCGTTTGGTTACTCTTCCAAACATATGGAGAGTTTGTGTTGCCTCCTACCTCGTAAACTTATGTTAATGCCATGTTGCCTGAGTCTCATCATTTGTCGTGTTGTTGTCCAAGGGAAGTTTTTACCAAGCCTTAGCCGGACCCTCTGCAGTTTGGCTCTTGCCCTCATACCCGGCCATCCTGAACGTCCGATCAAGTCTTTGTTCGAAATCAATGAAGCCTTCAGTCTGATCGTCAAGATTCTCTAGTCCATGACCGATGAGTCGTCGAAGACCTCTGGGTAGTGAAGTCGTACACTCATATTACACTCCTACCTGAGTTTTGAAGATTTTGAATTTGTTGCTCGAGCTCTGAAGACCTCATCTCCAGCCATCAGGCCTTATCAGCTTCTAAGAAGATAGATACTCTACATCTATATCTTTTTTATTTTGAGATGTAGCTCCGCTGTGTATTGTTCGCAGCTACACTTTATATAGTTATATGACATGGATCTATAGTGTATTTGATTGGTAGCCATGATTTTATTTTATCCCGAGCATGGGTATGCCCGCCTCGGTGAGACAATTGTTATTTTTGCAGATGGCGCCTCCCGATTTCTGGTCCCTGGGCTCACTTGTTTGGCACATCAGTAAAGATTGTTGATGTATTTTGGCCATCAGATGCTCTTATGACCTCACACATTAGGGGGCATCTGTTATAACCCTAATTTGCACTAGACATGCTTACCTAGCATCAAGCCATCTCAGATTCCTTCTTTGCCAAAACACTGCTGAAAAATTCTTCTTAAAAATACCTTTTATAAAGGCCCACATGCCATGCTCTATTATTGCACACGTGTACACGCTAGCTGACCCAAAACAGCCCGCGTGTACCTACAAAAGCATGAAAAAAGGAAAGTTTCTGGTGGAACACACAGCTTTGGGTGAGTTAACTAAACCTTCTGGCCATGCATGGCCGAGGGTTCGACCAAATACCTAGCTTCTTCTAGCCTATAAAATAAGGGTTAGGGATCCCATTTGGAAGAGGAGAATCATAGCAAAGAAACTATACATGTTTGCACATTCCCTTTGTCCCAACCCTTTATCCATCCTTGTGCAAAGAGAAAGATAGAGCAAACAAGTTGGAGGACAGTTGAAGAGAAGCCCAGGACCAGGTTCATGGAGCAGCGGTTGGTTTCATCATTGTAAGTTGATTTGTTGAAGTTAATAATAAAGAAATACTTTTCCCGTCCCACCATATGATATTTTCATGGTTTATTGCATACTTGTTTATTGAATATCTAACTCATTAATCTATATATCAAATGCATGTGGAGTTTGTTATTTGTCTTGTGTGAATGCAGGTCAGCCTTGGGAGGAGAGTTGCAGTCAAAGAGCGATCAAGCGTGAGGAAGGATCGATATCAAACGCCTGGAATAAGGTGTGCTCACTTGATCTTCTTAACTATGTATTTGCTTAAGAATAATGGGGATTAGGTTTGGGACAATGGTAGAAAGTAGAAATATTTAGGTCTTTTCTGCATGCATAATTAAACGCTAAGTGCTAGTCCGTAGAGGGATTTCCCACTCACAACATCTATGCCATGCATTTTTAAACTGTTCGGGTGAGAACAAGTCCCTTGATCAATACTGGTTTGAGTTTAATGCCTTGAAGAGAGGGGAAGAGGAATCCTTGGTTGTCTTCAACAGGAGGTTTTACATTGTTTATCATAGTATGCCTATGGAGATCAGACCCATGGAGACTGTTGTCATGGTGTACTATGTCATGGCTCAGCATCCAGAGTCGTTCCTTCTTCTGAGAGAGAGGAAATCTTCATCGTTAAGACACATGCTCGAAGATGATGAGGAAGTCAAAGAGAACACCAGGGCTAGCGGGGGGGTTCATATGCAAGCATATATTAAAGAGATACATGTACAGAATCAAGGATACTGTCAGTATGTTTCAGATTCTGAGCATGAAGATATTGAGTATGAATCAGATCTGGAACAACAACAAGGAAGTAGCGAAGATAACGAAGAGAAGAGATTTTCCTTGGTTCCTATTTATGATGATTATGAATCGAATCCTTGGGAGATCCATGAAGGAGATATGGAAGAGATAAATGTGCAGTTTACCTCTTGTCCCGAGCCTGTAAATGAGAAGATCCCTACCTTACATTTTGTTGACTTGGGGAGCAGCAAGCTTGCGTATGAAAACTATGAATCAGATTTCGATATGGATATAAAATATTTCCAAAACCACACTATAGATCCTTTTCCTTTATTTATTGAGGAAGGGCATTGGGTGGAAATCATCCATCCTGGACCTACAGAAGACATAGAGCAGCTTGAAAAGGAGGATATAAATGTGCAGTTTATCTCTTTTCTGGAGCTTGTGAATGAGAATATATCACCTGGTATTGGCTGGCCTGCATAATTTCTCCACCCACCTGTAAACTCTAAGAGCATCAAACAGCGGGTGAGAAACAATGAAGAACATGAGGTAATTTCTTACCAGTTGAGCTCCGCTGATTGTAAATTTTGTGACACTGTGGGGTCATATATGGAGTTGTGTTTTCAAAAAGAATTGGAGCCTGCAAATGAGCAACCATCACTTGGGATCATTCACCCTGCATCAGACATTCACTCACCCGTGCTTTCCAGAGACATTCAGCCATGTGTGAGCAACTGTAAGACAGAGCATGTTTTATGTCACCAGACCAGTGGATTTTGTCATTTTCTCTATGAAACTATAAGGGAGTACATGGAATTTCATTTCCTTCATATCTTGGAGCCGCTCAGCTTTATCCTGACTTCAGCACTGGGAGGAGAGCTAAAAAGAGTAATCATTTTGTTGTCACAGTTGCATTGTTTTTATTTGATCAGTGAGAGAGTAAACAAGTTTGCAGCTAGGGAGTTGCTTGAATGGATATGGTGGAAGTTTGCTTTCAACTAGCGCTTTGTAAAAATCAATTAGTCTAGGATTGTACATAAATAAGCTCCTTTTGGATCCCATGTGTTTGTTTTCTTTTTTTTAGTGGAGTAGTGTACACATTTCCCTATTTTCCTCAACGAAAGTTTTGAGCTAGACTCCATAGCCCAACAGCTAAGGCACTCGAACTGCACATTCTTGGTAGCTCACAGGGAGCATGCCATCCCCTATGGAGCCAAATTTTATCACATATAGTTGTCAAGGGAAACAGGTCGTCCAAGTTCGTGGTCTGCACAGAAAGCTTCTGAGCGCAGCATGTAGAGCAGCTCATTTCGGGCTTAAAACACAAACAGGTGAGCTCAGTTTTGCAACAATGGAGATCCCCTGTGAGGATCAGATTAGAGGCCCCCAAGTATTCAGAGTTTCAAAATTGCACGAAGTAAAGAGCCGAAGTCCTAAAGTGGCCGAAGTGTCAAAGCGCCCGAAGTCTCGAAGTGGCTGAAATGTCGAAGTAGTCGAAGGCCCGAAGTGAATTTGAGTCGTTGATTAGTAAGAGCCACATGTCATCAGATCCATAGCACTGGTTAAAAGAAAATAAGGTAAGAAATATTTGAGTTTTGATTTTCCTGGAGCTCAGAGACCCGAAGTGGATCTCAATTGTCCAAATCCATGAGCCATGCGTCATCAGATCCCTAGCTCCAGCGAATTTTCTTGGGGAAAATAAAGTTTGACTATTGAGAAGTCTGAAGCCCGAAGCCACAAAGGGATCTCAGTCGTCGATCTTAGGAGGGCCACACGTCATCAGATCCATAGCTTTGGGTAAAAGTAGTTGAAGGCAAAGGAACTTTGATATTTGATTTGCCCAGAGTTCAGAGACCCGAAGTAATTCTCGGTCGTTTGATTCAAGAAGACACGCGTCATGAGATCGCCAGCTCCAGGTAAAAGCACATAGAGGAGGCAAAGGAAAAGGAGATAGCACCCGAGCCCTGGAGCACCAAGTTTCTGGTAGTCGTCGGCACAGACACGTGGCATCCATCTAGAGTTGACACATGGCACTCATTTCAAGCGTTTTAGACATGCTTTCTGCATGTTTTTGAGTGACACATGTCACCTCTCCGTTCGTGACATATCAACATGGTGATGGCAGGCCTCCACATCAGATCAATCTCCGAGAGTTTTTATTGTTTAGCGCCAAAAGTAACCCCCCATCCCAGGGCACACTTTTGGCAAATCCTAAATTTGGTGGTCGATTAAGCTTGGCAGTGGCGTTGAATCCAACGGGTGCGCTCAGATCGCATATCAGGACTAGACCTACGGCCACAGTCCATTGCGGGGATGCAACATGCTTGGGTGATATTTTTCTTCAGTGATCCCACAATGGAAACCATGGTATGGTGAAAATGCTACGTGGTGAAATGTGATGGATTGCGGGCCCAAAAGTGGTCTGAATACAAACCGCTTTTGACGGCCCTGCAATATCGTGTTTATATGGCATCCTATCTGAGAGCAGCATGTATACGCCCCTTAAGCATTATATCTTGTTCAATATACATGGAGGCAGTTAATGAAAAGAGATTTGGTGGTTGAAACCTCGGCTCACTCCATAAATGGAAGGCATGGAGGGTCCAGCCGTGGGGACTGAACAGTCAGCTCATGGTACCCCTGTGGACAGATTTCCCTGCAAAAACCATGTCGATCTGAGCTCACGTCTGACAGAGGGATGCACGTTCATTCTGATAGAAGAAGTCAATGAAGCAAAGCTTTGATTGTAATGGCCAGGTCACACTCCTAGTAGTGGCAAATTTTTCTGAGTATAAATAATTAGTTTTGATATTTTTTTAAGGTTGTCAACTGGTTGAGCAGAGCTCCCTATTTTGTAATTTTTTTATGTCAAAACTGCTCTCTGGTTATGTATTGGATTTGAGACTTTCATATCAATAGAATTCATCCTCTTTTCATCTCTTGTAAAAACTGTGCTAAAACACTCGGGCATGGAGGATCCAGTCGAGGGTTGTTATGTTGTTGTAATGTAGGTTTGATTGCAGCGGTATCGTGACCAGTTTTAGTCAGCTTCCTTGTGATATTTTCCCCTCTTACACTGAATGGCCCAAGCATGGAGTATCTAATCGATTTGTTGTAGCTGCATGGTGATGTAGGTTTGATCATTGTGTTGTTGTGACTGTTTAGTTTGGACATATTTCAGTGTCTGGAGCTTGAGCTTAAGAGTGATCTTCAGTTTGAGTTTTTCTTCTCCAAGCTGCTTGAAGGTATGATGCCCATAGAAATATTGTCCACATTTCTTACTAAGTCTTCCCTCTTCTCTCACTTAAAATCAATTCACTAATTGAAGTTAGTTGTGGCCCTCACTTCCCTGTGCATTTCTTGTCCAGTTTTGTGTTGAACATGATTCATATATTGAGTGTTTTCCATTGACCTCCACTGATATAAAACCAACATCCACCAAAAACTCTGATGGGTACTAGGCTTATCCTCCCACAATCTGAGGGTGACTTTTAGTGCTAACACATTCTATCATTGTTTTCGGGGAGGATTTTGAACCCTCTTTCGTGCCCTAATGATACTTTGGTAAACTTTGGTCCCAAATCCTTTACCCCTATCTTTCATGGTGACTCCACTTGAGGAAAGTTCATTCATAAATCTCATCTATTGACTCCACAATCCCAGAATTCATCTTTCCAAAATACCCTTCCCCCTGGAAGATTCAATCCTTCCAAGGTTTACCGAAGAAAGCATCATTTTAACTCCCTTGTTGTCAAAACCCTCTTCAACGGTAACCTTCCCTTTGCCCCAATGGCTCATCCTTGTTAAAAATACCTTTACAAACCCTTGAACTTGATGACCATCATTGGATATCCCAATGATATGACTAAATAAACCAACAAATGGTTGTGAAAGTTTTCAAGAAACAATGTGGTCACAACAGAAGAACACCTCTATGAAATTGGTCGAGACACGGAAAATGAAGGAGTTGATCATGAAGATGTGGCAATGAGGCTACTAGCTACATCTCTTAATGAAGATGCCTAGAGGTTTTTCAAAGGCTTGTCTGACAATCACCTAGCATCATTTGAATATTTTGCTATTTTTTTCAAAAGAAGATGGGCAATAAATAAGGATAGTAGAATGTCGATGACTCAATTCATCCAGATAAAGAAGACGGAGAACGACATAGTGAGTGAATTTGACACCAAATTTGATAAACTATATAGCCAAATCCTGAAGCATTTGTGCCCATCTGAAGCAATTGTCTGTCTCCTCTATGTGAATGCCTTTGAAGGGCAATTTGGTTTCATTCTGAGGGATAAAAAACCCAACAATTTGGCAAAATCCAAAGAATACAGCGCAAAAATCGAACAGAATATTATTTACTCCAATATTGACCCATATTAGTATCCTCATACTAGGACAGAAGCTAAGACAAAGACGACAGCAAAGTGACAGATCCAATAACTCTCCTGTCTCAAAATATTGATCCAATGAATGCTTAGTTTGTCCAAACTCATAATGAAGTTATGAACCGATTGAAAAGTCTGGAAACAAATCGATCTACTATGAGACTTCCATTCGTCAAACAATAGAGGGATGCTACAAGTTTGAAGGGAAAACTTCAACAAGAGGCAAAAGCTCCCGATACTTTGAACCCTATTGGCCAAACTGAGGTCGTCAATCGAATGATCGTACATATCCTACGCATGTACAATTCAAAACACCCCTACACATCGGATGAGAGTCTTCCCTATGTCCAACATAGCTACAACCGATCCCTACATAGCTCAACTAGACACAACCCCTTTCAGGTGGGGTTGGGATTCCAACCATTGGGCCCCATGGATGTTTCACTACCCCTGGCGACCACCTCAACCAACTCATCCCATGATCCACCAGAAGTTGACAAAGCCACCCGATTCATTGAGTGGATCCAGCACATCCTCCAACAAGTTCGATATATTCTACAGAAGTCTAATGCCAAATACAAGCAACACCATGATCAACATCAAGTGTCACATAAGTTTTAGGTGGGCGACAAAGTTTGGTTTCACTTGCATAAAGAACGCCTTACAGGGACCCATCAAAAGCTTCTCCCGCTCTATTATGGGTCATACACCATCACCAAGGTTGTGGGTGACAATTATTTTGAGCTCAACATTCCCCCTTTCCTTGGCCTGCACCCAGTCTTCAACATTGCTCTCCTTTGGCCATATTTCCCACCATTATTGGACACCTCAGAGATAGCAGAGCAGATGACACCAAGAGAGCTCAAACCTGATTGCATTCAATAGGAATCCAATGATTCAGCAGAAATCTCCTCATCTCATGGGGAAACTAAATGAAATGAAGAACATTGATTCCTAAAGAGTGAGGATTGATCCAAGTGGTTATCGATGGCCACCCTCCTTTTCCAACCGGCTCAAAATAGTTTTCTGGCAATTTTGGTAATTTACTATTTTTAGCAGTTTTTAACTTTCGGGGCCATTTTGAGGGCCTAAATAAAGGTTTTTTGAGATCGAGCTTCTCAATGGTAGTTCAAGGCTCTAATTGAGCCCCCAAATTGAATCTCCTCGATGATACCTTTCCAATGAGCTATCGTGCACCCCAAACAGAGATCATATGCAAAAATTGTGACCCCAGGAAATTGATGTACTAACTTACCCAAACAGGGCCCACATGACTTTTGGCGCTTCATCTCCTAGTGTTAGGTTTTTTGGATGTCTAGGGTTTTTGACATTCCAATTTATTGTAGAAATGCCTTCAGAGCCTCATTGTAATCATCTTCTTGCGAATGAGCACAGCGGTCACATCTCTTATCAGAGATAAGCCACCACCATACCAGCAAGCTTGTTTTCCACTGCATTTTACAGTTTCATCTTATTTCCTTATTGAATAGAAAACCAATTTTATTGTATCTCTTTTATTTTGTGTTAAGAATATTTTAATAATCTGTATTCATTTCGTTCTTCTCATAAAATCTGTATCAAAGAAGAAACAAAACTCATGTCCCTCCTCCAGAATAGCAAGCTCCATCTCAGCCAAGAAAGGAAGCTCAACTTCAACTAGCAGAGAAAGTCGTCCCACCTCCTCTGCCTCCAATTCAAAACTTTCTTCTAAGACCAACACAGGAAGATAAATAAATCTAATTGAACATAGATGTCCCAACCATGATTGGAAAAATGAATATGTCAGTTCATTTGGTAGAGATGTGAAATATTTTGTCTATCAAAAAGGAGTGTTGAAGACCTTAAAGGTACCAAATGGGGGAGAAGACCCTCCTGTGATCTCGAACACCATGTATCATGGATGAAAAAGGGATGCAAACCCTCCCTTTATATTTCTTTGGGTGTGAATGATCTTCTCTTGAACAATGGTATGTTGAATTACGAAGCCTCGGCAAATGTGATGTCTTTGAAGGTTATGAAATAACTTGGTTTGAAAACAACTCGCCCATATGGAAATGTCTGTGGCATTGATTCTAAGAAGGTGAAATTTTATCGTCCCATAGAAGACGTGGAGGTCTTTTTGGAATATTTCCCTCATATCGACCTCCTCGTGAACATAGTAGTGATTGATGTTCTAGACACCCAGGGCATGCTCTTATCAAGAAGTTGGGTTGGCATGCTTGGTGGATTTTTGAGCATGGACTTTACTCATGCACATATTTGTATGGGAGATGGTACTTTCGATATTCTTTGTAGCTGAGAGGTGTCTAGGAAACATTTGTTGGATCGAAATGATCTTGACTACAGTAGCAAGAATGAATTTCATGAGGCTCCAGATACCATTGAGTATGATCCATGTGACCTGCCTTTTATGTAGGAGGGCTACATATATACGCTACTTCTAGGGACAAATTAATATAAAGAAAAACTTGCAAGATTCCAAGGAAAAGAGTTGGGGTCCATTAAGATACTAAAGAAAGAAGAAGATAAAAGAGATAAAGAACATGAAAAGGTGATCAAAGATATGGTAAATGTAGAACCACCCTCATACCCTTACATTAAAAACATACATTGCATTAACTTCAGTGATGGGAGCCTTGCACTCATGTGGGATAAGAGGAATGACAAGACCAAGTATGATCAGAAGAATGATGTCTTATGTCTTGGCCCTCATATCGTTGAGAAGAAGTTTGAGAAGGGAAGCTATTAATTATCAGCCATGGATGGGAGAAAGATGCCATCACCAGTTGATGGGTATCTTCTCTGACCATGTGTTCAAATAACCTGACTTCTTTAGGGCCCAGGCCCCAGATAACTAGGTAGGTCATCTTGATTTCTTGCATTTGCATTTTGCTTGCTCATCATAGTTTAGTTGCATATCATTTTCACTTTTCATTTTGCTCTACTTGCATTTCTTGCATCGTTGATTTATATCATTTTCCTTCATCATTTTACATGTTAGTTTATAAATTTTGAAAAAATGCAAAAAATTATTTTCTAAGATTAGTTGTCAATTTTGATTTTTGATATTTTGATTGTATGAAAAAGGATGAGCATGCCATCCTAGATTCCCAAACATGTTTTTTTGTTTCGGTGTGTGTAGGCACGGGTCTTACCAAGAGATGTTGTGATTCTCATGCACTCTACGACGATCACATGTCCCCCAGTAGGAGCCACATGTTATCCCCCATTTCTAGGGATAACTAAGGAGATGATATCTTGAGGCCCTCAGGTTGTAAACATGGAGTATCGATAGACATACCAACAGGTATAGCCCCACATCACACCACTCATCATTATGACATTGATCGTTGCACCATTCACCACACCAGCTTGGCTCAAAGAGGACAACATGTCTTGGTCGATGAGGTAACAAGTCTGGCATTGTGGTAAGTGTCATTTTAACAAATTAAGCATTTGAATATGTTGCAAAGGGCTCTTCCTTGATTTTGAAAATGTTTGCTTGGAAATTATGCTCTTTGCCTTATTTCACCTTGGTGGTAGACATTGTGTCCTAGTAAGTGATCACCCTCAAGGAAAGGGTTGTTACTCAGGGGTCTCCTTGATGATCATCGTACCACTCCTGCACATACTTGCCACTTTCCATGTTTCTTTCTGTTGAAATATTGTAAATGAAAAAAGTATTATATTTATTATTGAGTTATTATTCATCTGATCAATCCTCTTTTGTGGATTGATCATGTGGGGCATTGTAATTGACCAAATCCCCTTTTGCGGATTGGTCAAACCCTGATTGTATTATGCAAATTAAGAAGTTGGCCCCCGGGCCTAATTAAAGTGGTTTTAACCACTAAGAAGATAAGTCAGCCCTGCCCAATGAAGAGACACCTTTCCAGCACCTACCAGCTTGTATAAATAAAGGAATCCAAAGCCTCATTATCTCACTCACTCATTCGCTCATCAAGTGAGCAAGTTTGGTAGTTGTAGTTGGGAGAATAAGGAAGAGAGAGGCACATTGCTCAATGTTGGATATTCTCTAGTGTTTTGGTTTATTGTCTTGACATTGTATTAGCTATCTATATTAAGAAAGTTTTTGTTGGGTTTTCTCCCCCATGAGGGTTTCCCGGGATAAATGTTGTGTATCTTGTGATTGTGTTTCTCTCAGTGATCCTACCTATGATGTTGTTATCTAGTAAATTGAAAAAAACCTAATAATAGCTCAAAATTTAACATGGTTTCAGAGCTAAGATAATGAGAGCACCTTTCACTCGATAAGCAGAAATGTCATTATTGTCGTACAAGAAAATTGGGGCTTTTGTTGGAGAGGAATTTGTGCCTAAAAATCATCTAGAAAAGTGTGCCCTACCCTAGTGAATCTTTTGGTAGCTTCAACACACCTTTTCAATGGACAGAGCCTCTGAAAAGTCAAACCCTAGTTTTTGATTGGTACCAGAAAATCGAAAGTACCAGAAAACTAGAAAAACCAGGAAACCAGAACCAGTACCAGTCCAAATTTCCGCAAGATCAATTTCAAGGAGTAAAATTTGGATTTTCATAAATCTGACAGCACCAGCTTACTCACCTCAACTCAATGCATCTATCCCCTGGATCATAATTTCAAAATTTGAAGTTTGAAAAATTAGGGTTTTCTCATAAAACCCTAAGTTTCAGTTAAAGTACTAGTTGCAGTATAAGTTGCAGTGACAGCTGTAGTTCCAGTTGCAGTGAAAGATTTTGTAAAGTGTTGGCCAACATTAAAGTTGAAACACCTATAAAGTTTTGAAGGTTCGTTACCTATCATCGTTGCTACTGGATGGTACCACCACTCGTCGATATTATCATAGGTATGTACTTACATATGTTTTGACTATATTATTCTAAGGGGTACATGCAGGAGAAAGGATCTCCTATCATAGATCCAAAAGGATCTCAGATCCAACATACTCATAAGACTAATGCATCCTAGGTTTGATTATCTTGATATGCATCTATTTGTTATGACATTATTTTGACCTTATGAACATCTAGGTGGTATGTTGAAATCATACTAACCATTGGTCAAAATTATCAAGGCTGATTAAAGTTGAGTTTATAGAGATTATTCTCTAACTTAGATTTTTGTCAAGATAACATATTGTCTTGGTACAGAAGACAGGTTGAAAAGATCACTTGTCATCTTGAGTGAAGGAGACTTGAAAGAAAAGAAACACACTCATTCTTGAGGACAAAACTCCAGGTTCCAGGTTTGATTGATTAAGTTGATAAGATTCAAAGTTGCACATGACAAGTTGATAACTACCCCTTTACAGGTAAACACTATAGTTGAGGTAGTAGTCTTTGAAAATTATTATACTTGGTAGCATGTGATCATATTGAGATAAATGCTTAATGTAATCATTTACCAGATACAACTAACATCTCCTCTAGGAGAAACTTCTTGTGTTGGTTCCAGGTTACCTTGGATGAATGTTTGATCACAACACTAGAAGAGTGTTGATCTCATTTTGTATTGTATTTCTTACTTTTGATCTTTGTTTCAAACAAGTCACTAGTGAAATCTCTAAAGGAGCTACTGTAATGATTATTCATGCTATTGTTTTATTTACTATCATCAAAAGAGTAGTATTATTGCTTGTTGTTTTTTTTACCTTGTTTCAGGTCATAGGTGATAACCATGAGAAAGCTATAGTGAAGGTTGCAGAAGGCAACAGATGCTATGAGACATGAAAAAGACTATGTACATGACCATATACATTCATATACCAAAGAAGATGAAGAAGAAGTTACTTTTAAGATCTGGAGTATCTCATATGGAGATTGATTGTAAGGAGCAGAAGGCTCCAAATATGACCGAACATTAGAAGAAGAACTCACAGTAGACTTGTTCAAAGGATAATGAAGCCACCTTGACAAGAAGCAGAATTCACTTGAAGTTTGACTCAGCTTTTCATATTTACACTTGGTATTCAACACCAAGTATACCCCATAAGAGATGATGAAGTCCTTTTAGGCTCAGAAGAAATCAAGAGTAAGCCTGATCTAAGAAAGGATTAGATAAAGAGACAACTTCCAGGACTGGGAGACAAATGCCATGAGAAGACTAGATCGTAGCTTCATAAACTTCTAGGAGATATGAAATATCTTGGAAAGATTCCCTTGTTTCAGTGACAGAGAAGGAAGCCAGTCAGAAAGACTAGAATATGGATTTTTCCATGAGACTAGAAGAGAAGTCAGTATTAACTTCCAAGATTGATCTAACAGATCAAGCATGTTGCAGATCTACAAAGCCTAATGTGTGTCCAAAGGATTCTCCCAGCAAGAGGGAGAATACTATGACAAGACACTTACTCCATAAATTGAAGAAATAGTTCTAGTATTCATGAAAACAACCAGAAAAACCATGATTCATATATAGTATGAGATTCAGGGGGAGCAATCCCAATATTTAAAATTGAGTGGAAGTTGGTGCAATACATTAGTTAGGTCATGGAGACATGAATACAATAAAAGATAGAGTTACCTCCATGAAAGAAAAATAGCTACCTTCAGTATCAGTTATGGAGCTACTCTCAGTTTCAGATGAAGTTGTTTTCATGATGAAGTAGAGGAGTTACTCTCGTATTTCAGCAGTCACAATGAGAATGGAGCAGCCATCCTCAACTTCAGAGCAATTGCACGTGCAGGATCCCACTTCCAGAAGAACAATTGCAGAAAGAGGAGAGGGCATACTCTCAGGTAGTGAGACAAATATAGCTTTGTAGAAAGAACATAGAGCTAACACGTGATTGTACTGATTGATTTGCAGTTGCGCAAGTGTACCAGATTAGTACAAAGTGATGTGAAAATTTGATTTGAAGTTGAATATAGAAAGACTTGGGTCTACAGGTTGAAGAAGGCTCTATACATGTTGAAGCAATCTCCTAGAGCTTGATATGACAAAATTGACAGTTTCCTAACGAGCTTGGACTTTACCAAGAGTAAATTTGATTCTAACCTTTACCTTGAATCTTATGAATGATGAGCCAGTGATGTTGCTACTATATGTAGATGATGTATTCTTGAAAAGATGAAGAAAATCTCATCACAGATTGCAGAATAAGATCGCTACAGAGTTTGATGAAAGACCTAATGCATTATTAATTAGGTCTTAAAGTTTGGCAGAGCCTAGGGAAGATATTCCTTAACCAAGGGAAGTATGTTGTTGAAATAATGAAGAAGATTAACATGTTTAAATATAAATCCATGAACAAACCCATGGAAACAAAGTTGAAGCTCCTGGTTGATACCTCGTTAGGATGGGTTGATGCTACTTTGTACAGACAAATTATTAGTTTGATAATGTATCTGACGAATACCAGGCCAATATATGTTTTGCCTTGAGTCAGTATTTGGTGGAACCCATATGTGTTCACCTTGATGCTTCGAAACATGTGATGAGATACCTTAAGGGTGCGTTGGATTTTGGTCTCTGTGATGCTAGAGATCATGACTTCATATCGTATGGATATACTGATTCAAATTGAGCTAGAAGTGTTTATGATAGAAAGAGCACTTCAGGATGTTGCTTCAGTCTAGGGTCAGCCATGATCTCATGGCAGAGTAGGAAGAAATCAAGTATTTCTCTCATCACGATAGAAGCGGAAAATATTGCAGCATGTTCCGCCAGTGGTGAAGCCATATGGTTTCAGATGTTGTTGACATATCTATTTGATCTGGAGATGGAAACCACTGTGATCATATGTGATAACCATAGTTGTATAAATATGATGTGTTCCATGATTAGTTGAAGCACATAGAGATCCGATATCACTTCATTCACGATGTGGTGCAAAGAGGAGCCATAAAGCTCCATTATGTTGGCACGGATGAACATGTTGTTGATGTGTTGACCAAGTCTCTGTCTCGTGTAAATTTTAAGCACTTTCGAGACAAGCTTGGTGTAGTCTGAAAGGACATCCCTTAAAAGGGGGAGTAGTGTTGATGCCAACCTAGTGTTGAATATTTTCAGCTTCGTGTTGTTGTTGTTGTGATACTAGCCTTGTGCTGAAGATTTCCATATTTGTGTTGATGTTGTTGTGATGCCAGCCTCGTGCTGAAGATTTCCAACTTTGTGTTGATGTTGTTGTGATGTCAACCTTGTGTTGAAGATTTCCATATTTGTGCTGATGTTGTTGCGATGCCAGCTTTGTGTTGAAGATTTCCAGCTTCGTGTTGATGTTGTTGAGATGCCAACTTCATGCTAAATATTTCCAGCTTCATGTTGATGTTGTTGAGATTCCAGCTTCGTGCTGAATATTTCCAGCCTAGTGTTGATGTTGATGATGCTCCAGCCTTCGTGTTGTGATGTTGTTGTTGTTGTTGTTGTATCAAGACTTGTGTTGTTATTGATGATGATGATGTATTAGTGTTATACTGATCAATGTTGATGCAGATGATGATGATGCCATTCAAGTCCTTGCAGTGGATGATAATATTGATGATGAGAAAAACTTCTGATGATTTATAGATATGCCAGTCAGTGTTCTAGATGACGTTGATTTTGTTGCCCTCTCTCTCTCCTGATGATGTTGTAAGAATACCCTTCTTGTTAAGGGGGGGTGTTGAAATATTGTAACTGCAAAGAGTAATCTATTTATTATTGAGTTATTAACATCTAATCAATCCCCTTTTATGGATTGATCATGTCGGGAATTGTAATTGACCAAATCCCCTTTTGTGGATTGGTCAAACCCTAATTGTATTATGCAAATTAAGAAGTCGTCCCCCAAGCCTAATTAAAGTGGTTTTAACCACTAATAATACAATTCAGCCCTGCCTACTGAAGAGACACCTTTCGAGCATCTGTCATCTTGTATAAATAAAGGAAGCCAATGCCTCATTATCTCACTCAGTCATTCGCTCATCAAGTGTGCAAGTTTGGTGGCTGCAGTTGGGAGAAGAAGGAAGAGAGAGGCTCATTGCTCAGTGTTGGATATTCTCTAGTGTTTTGGTTTATTGTCTTGGCATTGTATTGGATATATATATTAAGGAAGTTTTTGTTGGGTTTTCTCCCCCATGAGGGTTTCCTAGGATAAATGAAATTGTGTTTCTCTGAGTGATCCTACCTATGCTATTGTTATCTAGTAAATTGAAAAGGAACCTAATAATAGCTCAAAACTTAACACTTTCCCTTCATTTCTTCATCTTTTGGGATTTTTGGCCACATTGACCCAAGAAAGGCTTGTACCTCATTTAATGGGAAGAAGGGGTTGAAGGCCCAAAGGCTTGTAGCTGGAAAAAGATAAAAGTCAATCATAAACTTTCGAGATGCTCACCCAGGGATCCCGAGAACAATGAAATGTTTCTCACAAAAATTTGAGGGACTTGTAAAATAAATAACTAATTGAACATGCCAACCGAGGTAGAGCGTGTGTGGGAAATGTTTTTTGTGTTTAGGTAGAAGTCCCAGACATCGTCTTCAACTTGGGGAAGTGAAATGTAACCATGGTAGAGTTAAGGTGAGAAATATTTTTCATGCTTAGGTAGAAGTCCCACATTAGCTTCAACCTGAGAGCACTCTAATGAATTAAATGGGAAAAGGGCTTGGAAAAATCATGCATCATGGACAGTGGGCACAAACTTTTGTACCAACAGTAAAGGAAAATCTAGAAATAATCAACAAAACTTGCATTCAAATATGAACCATGATTTCAGTGAATACCTTAGTTGTACCTCCAGCAAATCCGTACAGTACAGATTCCTTTCTCTGTTGTACGGTCCTGTTCTATATCATCTGCAACTTTCTTGGGATGTGTTCCCTCTTCCACTTCTGAAAGATGTGCCTCCCTTGTTTCCCTTCTCCTTTATCCATGCTCAAGAAATCTCTTGGGATGAGTGACCCTTCACCTCCCACAACTCTCTCCTCAAAGTGTTCACCCTCCTCTCCTAATGAGTTGTTTTTATCAATTTTGAATTGTAACTCCTCTAACCCTTGATCTCCCTCAAGTGACTCTTCACTTACCCTTGAGATCAACGGTTGTGATTTAATCATTCCTTGAGATCACTTTAATTAATAAAGTGACCCATAACATCATAAAGTCACTTTTACATTTCGAAATTAAAAGACTCAACTTTATAAAATCACTTTATAAAGTCACTTTATAATTATATACTCACTAGGAGAAAATTTGCTTGGTCACTTCTGCATGATGAGCGCTACCAATGCAGAAGTACCTCCAAGCTACCAAATCTCAACACGTAAATGAGACAATATGAGCCCTTGTATGTCAAGAAACCCCATGCCCAAAATTATTACCCCCATCCACCTCATACTCTTCACATGACTTAGAGAAGGTCCACCTGGGAAACACTCTTTGACTAGGGGAATGATTCACCCAATAGGTCACCATGACAACCCTCCCATACCTAAATTTGGCAAGGTGCATAAGGTCTTTGAGCATTTATTTATTTTCAGAGGGGGGACTTGATGGACATGTTCGAGTGGTTATTTTATTATATATCGCTTACTTGACATGATTCTTGTGACTTGTGAGCCCTTGGTGGACGAATGTACTTGTCTTTGTAGGGCATTGACAGGTGGAAGACATTTCGTGAAGGCACAATATCACTTGGACCTTCACTTGGGGGTTGAATCCCATTGTATGGATGTTGTGTCCCCTCTCCTTAGAAAGTTGGATGATAGACATTTACATTGGAGGCATGAGAGGACACCTAAAGAAAGCAGTGCTAGCCCCCCATTGACCAACGTTTGACCATGGATGCTCAAAATGTCACCTTTAGGGCATGTTGTCAGGCTTTGGGGCTAGGGTTTGGTGATGGTGGTGATGATTTGATGATGATCTATCACATTTTGGTGAAGAGAGAGACTATTTCCATGCATTAGACCACTAGGTGGCTTAGTCCATGGCCTTTGGAGGCTCAATGACTTCTTCTAGAGGCCCAAACGTCTCACTTGGAGGAAAATTAGGGCTTGATGTCACCCCTTTGAGTGAAATATTTTGTAAATTTGAATTTTGAAAATGTTAAGGGGGAATTAGAGGAGGTCGGCCTCCCTAATTGTGTTTTACCCTATTGTAATATGGACAAACTTTCTTAGCAAGACTTCCCATAAATAGAGTCTTGCTCTTTTCATTTTATCATAGGAATCACAATTGACAATTACATATACATGGCTGAAATTTTCGCCCCTCTTGGGAAAATCACATATCTCTCTCTAATGCTATTTGGATTCTAGTTACTTTTATTATGGAGCTAAAGTGGTGTACCATATCTTGGATGCTTGTCTCTTGCTATGATGATGGAATGTTCTTGGTAGATAAGGGTTTATCTTGCTATTTTCTTGGAATTGGTAAGAAAATTATGCATTTTGTTAGTCTTCTTTCTTTTTTCATGGTTATTCTTATCTAAACCATTGGAGTATAAGGGCATACACCCTCCATGAAGATTCATCATAATTTTTATTGGATAAGCTATTGCAAAAGGTTGCTAGGATGAGTAAAAGGGATTCCACCCTCCTAGATTTTCCTTGTTATATTCTCTTGTTCTAGGGAGTAGAGGGCTTACACCCCTAGAGAAGTAGTAGACCTAACCTTACAAAAGAAGACTCCATAACCCATTGACAAGGCACTAATCTTGATTTTCATTGGAGAAATAAAATCATTCCATTGCTATACATGATATTGAGAGATTTTGTGTTTGTTCAAGTTGAAATATTTTCTTAGTGTCGTAAGCTTGCTTGTGCCCTAAGGGCATCTAACTTAGCCTGGTAACTCTATTGACACAATTAAATTAATGCTACAACCATTAGGGCTACGGGAAACCTCACTTTCTTTCATCACTTACTCATTTTTCCACCGTTGAAATTTACTTGTGAACCTAGATTACTGTTCTACTGGTCATTGGTTATCTTTTTTATGGTTTACTTGTTGATTTATGCGGTTGTAATTTGTTGTTGTAGAATTTGTTTGCTACAGCCACTTGGATGTAATAATAACTTGCTGATAAATTCTAATAAACAACCCTAAATTCCATTAAAGTCTTGATCTTTTCATTAGAAGTTAAACTAGTCATCACCAGCTTGGTTTCTAGTATCTTTTACTTGACTTTTGGAAACACATTTTGCAACCATTTGCTTATTTCCTTTCCTAATATAAATCTGATATAATGCTACAATTTAGGACATCAAGCTTTCCTTATTTGTACTCTTGTTTAGATGGCTTGTATCTTTGTCAATCATCTTGTCTCATGCATGTTTAACATTGTCTTGCAGGTACAAAACACTTTGGAAACCTCCCTTCATCAACAAGACTCTTTTCCAAGACTCTTTCCACTTCCAAACTTGACCTATAGGGGTTCCATTGATCATTCTACCACTTTCCATCTCAACCCCCCTAGGGTCACCCTGATTCCCCCTTTGTGGTGACTTATCATTACTAAAGTGAGAGGACTATCTATCTACGGTGACAGTGGGTAGTTACTCCTATAGTTGTCTCACTCTTGTGGATTGGGTCAGGCTTTTCCCAATCTACAATCTGTATGATAACAATTTGGCACCATTGTCAGGGAGGATTTTGAATCCTCTTTCACGCCCTAACGACACTTTGGAAAGCTTTGATCCCAAAGCCTTTACCCCTAGCTTTCGTAGTGACTCCACTTGAGATAAGTCCCCTTTAATCTTCTCAATGAGTCATTCATAAATCTCATCTAGCGACTCCACCATCGCAAGATCTGTCTTTCCAAAAGATCCTTCCCCTAGAAGATACAAGACTTCCAAGGTTTACCGAAGAAAGCCTCCTTTTAACTCCCCCATTGTCAAAACTCTCTTCCACAATAACCTTCCCTTTGCCTCAATGGCTCATCCTTGGGAAAAATACCTTTACAAACCCTTGAACTTGGCTGGCATAACTAGATATCCCAATGTTATGCCTAAAGAAAGCAACAAATGGTTGCGAAATGTTTTTGGAAACAATGTTGTCACAGCTGAAGAACACTTATATGCAATTGGTCGGGATATGGAAAATGAAAGAGTTGAACTTGAATATGTGGCAATTAGTTTACTAGCTACATCTCTTATTGAAGATGTCAATATGATCCGTGATATTTTCATCGAGTGACTTATAAAGAATTGCATTAAATGAGCATAAATTAAAGTGCACCATTAAAGAAGGAAAATCTAAATAATGAAGAGACATAAGAATCAAATCTGAACACAAGAACTTGATAATGGAGTGCGTCCCTAGTGGACTATGTCTCCGGGTCCTGCTCTCAAATGGGTAGTCTTTTTCATTAACTCGGCAAAAGAATTTGGTAAAATACATAAGTATACCTCATTCTGAAATCAAGCTACAAAAGTATTGCTCAGATCAGAAAACAGATAGCACCATTCAATTCATGGCGTCAAATTACCAAAAAATGACTATCTCCACGCCTCGATCCGACTTTGGCACTCCCAGGCCCAAGAAGAATTATGTCTCAGTTTATGTGCCCTTAAACCTACAATAAATGCTTATGTACTTGCCTTGAACTACGTGTCTGACAGTACCACGCGCCTCCCCCTTGATCTATGGGTGGATGTACTTTTTAAATATTAAAAAGGGCATTGATCTATGGGTGGACGTACAAATTTGTCCAATATTCTCCTAACACTCGAGACTCTCGACTGGAGATAATGAACGTGGACAACCTAAAATGGACCCTTACATACCGGGATGACAAAAGAGCAACTTGCTTTTCACGTAACCTATCCACTGCTACACATAAGTAGACATGACTCGTACTAGACATGGGTAATCCCCTTATAAATCTACTAAAAAACTTTCCCAAGGATAAGAGAAAATAAGAAGTGGTGTGTACAGTCATGTCCTTTCAATAGTGGGCTTACAAAAGTACAACACACATTCCTTTACAATAGTGGTTACAAATATTTTCCTTCAAGGCAAATGCCATCCCTGTAAATACATTACAATTCCCAAATGCCCAAGTACAAATGAAATAGAAGCTTCTTCAGTTACATGCACTTCCTTGTAGGAAGGAAAGTGAGGTTTACTCAAATGTTGAAGTAAGTTGTCCTGCAAACAAAACTTCTTCACCTGCAAACCCTAGAAGATCCCACATACATCTTTGAATATTTCATCAATAGCATACCATCCATCATTATTGATCTGAGCTAAGGAAACATTCTTCAAAATAATAGATGTAACAGTAGGACATCTAAAAAACATGTTTGTCCTTATGATGTTGGTACTGGAATTGGTCTCAAAATTGCATGGTTGTTGAAGGTTAGGTAAGGCGAGCATCGGCACAATGGCGATCTTTAAAGTGTCAAAGGTCTTATGTTGGTTGCCTTCCCACTGAAAGACATGTCTCATCTCAAACAATTCATTCTTATGTAAAGGACCAAGAGCATTAACAAGATCAGCCTTATCATGGCATTCCTCTTTTACAATCATGAGTACAAGATTCTTGTTAGTGTTTATAACTCTTTTTACTTGGCCTGAACTAACAAGTGTTAATTTGTCCTTTATGTTGTGAGCTTTAATGATGTATTCCACTCCATCTTTTGTAATATGGTATTTGTTTTCCTTTCGAAAGAAGATAGCCTTCCTATCATACAGATAGGAACTCCCTAATACAATACCACATACATCTAAAGGAACCACATCTAAATCCACTTCATCTATCATCTTAGAAGCAATAGCAAACCTCAACCTACACTAATTAGTGACATTTAACTTTTCTTTATCAAATACCCAATCAAGAGGGTAATTTTTATGGTAAGGTCTTGTGGTTAATTCCAATTTCTTAACAAGGGTCTCTGATATTAAATTGACTTGGGAACCCAGATCAAATAATGTGTCTATCTTTGTATGTTTCGATACAACTCTTATGTGGAATAGTGCACTTCTTCTTTTATCATGATCATGTGATTCATTTAAAGAACTTGAACATGCATAAAGGGAATCTTTACCTTGCATCCCAACTGGTGTGATCCTTTCTTTGTCACCTGAATCAGAACCAAGATCATGTTGCACTGTAGCAATGGTCTTTGGCTTCCCCTTGCCTCCAAATTTCTTTGGCCTTAACTCTGGATGTAGTTTCCAACAATGTTCACTATTATGACCAGTTTTCTCACAATGGCTGGAAGAGGCTTTTCCTTCTTCCTTCTTTGTTGCAACTGTCCTCTTTTCCTTCCCATTTCCTTTTCCGTTGAAATGGTTTTTAGAGTGCTTGAATGGATTTTCCTCCTGTCCATTCTTACCCCTTCTTTCAAGGTGAGTGGCTTGCACACAAACTTTGTCAAGACTAGTGGGGTTAAACAATAGTAAAGTATGATGAATATAACTGTGAAGTGTGCCAATATACTTCATTAACGTTTCATAGGAATCTAAAGGAATGTTTAGTGCAAGTGCTTTCTTCCTAAATTCCTTTGTGAAACTTTGTACTATTTGACCTTTACTTTGTCCTAAAGTTTTCCATTCCATCATTGCTTTATGCAAATAACCCAATGGATAAAATTGCTTCCTTATCGTTGATTTAAATTTTGACCATGAGGAAAGAAGATTACCACACTTACTCATGTATCGAAGTTTTCTCTCCCACCATATGAGAGACGTGCCTTCCAACCGAAGAGAATTCAATTTCACTTTAACTTCCTCTTCATCAATATGTTGAACACGAAAATATACTTCAACCTGTCGAATCCAATTATATAGCTTTTCAGGATTAGCATCTCCATTAAACATAGGTAAAGCAAATTTTACATCAAGCTTTAATAATGGTTTCTTAAAAGAGGCTTTATGGTTAGAATGATGAGAGTGATGAGAATGCTCAAAGGAAGAAGAACTAGAACTTGATGGTGAAGATGGAGGCTAAGGAGGATCTCCTACATCCCCTTGATTTACCGAAGCATCATCATCATCTTGTGCTTCATTTTTCTTCCCTTTCATCTCCATCCTCTTCTCGTAATCTCCATACATTCGTTCGACCATTTCTAACATGCGATAAAACACCATATGAAAGTTTTTATCTTGTTCATCACAATTGTCTTCTTCTGTCATTTTTTTCCTTCGAGATGCACAACCAACTTTGGAATTGAAATTATTAATAGTTCCTTCACCCTGCTTATGCTTGGCCCTAGTAAGCATTCACACTCAACAATTCAAGTCAAAGATGAATGCTCTAATACCAACATGATCCATGATCTTTTCATCGAGTGACTTATAAAGAATTTCATTAAATGAGCATAAATTAAAGTGCACCATTAAATAAGGAAAAGCTCAATAATGAAGAGACATAAGCATCAAATTTGAACACAAAAACTTGATAACGGAGTTCTTCCCTGGTGGACTGCATCTCCAGGTCCTACTCTCAAATGGGTAGGCTTTTTCATTAACTCAGCAAAAGAATTTGGTAAAATACATAAGTATACCTCATTCCAAAATCAAGTTGCAGAAGTATTGCTCAGATCAGAAACATACAGCACCACTGAATTCATGGCGTCGAATTACCCAAAAATGATTGTCTCCACGCCTCAATCTGACTCTGGCACTCCCAGACCCAAGAAGAATTTTGTCTCGATTTCCATGCCCTGCAACTTGCAATAAATATTGGCGTACTCACCTCGAACTATGTGCCTGATCATACCACACGCGCCTCCCCCCTGAGATTTGGGCGGATGTACTTTTTAAATATTAAAAAGGGTGTTGATTACAATGTGGGGCCGTTGGCCCGTTGGTATATGGCCCATATATTAAGGCGTTGATAAGGGGGGAGGTCTCGGGGTCAAGCCCACAGGCCTCCCCTTTTGGCTTGTTCGTTGCAATATATATATATATATGTCATGTCAATTCTATTATGTTTGTTGAAGCTCCTAGTCGGGGTTCTATCCATTGGTTGGTTGTCGGATTTGGCGGGGTCCCACCAGATTTGGTGGACCCGCCAAATCCTTTTTCTTTTTCAAAATTTTGGTCACGAGTTGTCATTGGGCATTTTCCCACTACCACGTGGCAGCCCATGACTGGGCCACGTGGAAACCTCCTATTGAACCATGTCAACCACTGTACCGTCAGTTGGCCACGTCAGCACCACATCACTATACGAATGCCACTTTAGCTGCCAACTAAGCCTGCCACGTCAGCACCACATCATTGTACGGACTACCACGTGGCAAAATCATACTGGTCCACGAAACTATCCATAAATGCCAAATATCAGTGACACATGGCAACCTCTGGTGCTTCCACATCACCATGTTGACATCAACATGACATGTGTCACCTTCCTCTCATGCCACGTGTGTTGTACAGATGTTGACATCATCCATACTGATGCTGACGTCAACAGTACGGATGTTGACGTCAACAGTACAGATGTTGACTCATCCCCATGATGACTAGGCTAGGTTGACCAAAATTTGACCGTGAATATCTTTCGATCTATAACCCCATTTGACAAGTCGTTTGCGCCATTAGAAATCTTGCGACGTTCTCCTTGCGATGATGTCATTTTCACTGAGTTTTGAGAACTTTGAATTTTTTCCCTTTCTCTGTTTGTTGAGGCCATTCTAAGCGTCTTGAGTTGCTTCTGCGAGTTCTAAACTCTTCTTAGTCTTCTCTGGATCCTTTTTGGATCACGAGAGGTGGTTCAAAGGCTTGCCTAACAATTGATGCAGCCCCCCTACCCTCATGGGGTTCTACAACCTCCCGATCTAGGATATTTCTTTCTTTTGAGTTGAATTAACTCTTCGAGCTCCTGATTGAACCCAAATCAATTATACAAGGGCCACTTTTCCTCCTTTAGGCACAGGTCTTGTGATACCCGCACCCAATGTCTACACACACTGGGCGCTCTTCATTTTACGGGCACTAGCTCCTTTTCACTAGCCCCTTCCTCGCATGTGACCTTGGGAGACAACCTCACATGACCGTGCGATTACCTGTTAAATTCTACGCACCTTTAATCCACGAAATGCTATGGGACTGTCAATCTCCTGACCTTGACGGTATGTCTGAGCTGGCACTTCAGATCTGTGTTGGTAAATATGTAACAGACAGCGAATGGCATGAAGAATGTACAGAGGATTGTTAACATATTTACAGGCAGCGAAGACTTGTCATTAATGGAAAGTACAGTAGTGATGATGGCTTAAGTACAATAGTGAAGATGGCAGGATCAGAGTGTGTATGTGAAGACTCTGCAGAGGCACAGAAGTCCAAGAATCCCTTGGGGATTTGGAAGTGAAAGCTCAGGAGGAACAACGTCGAGGAGCACGCGCGCAGCAAAGCTCAAGATACAAGAGTTCGCATAAGGGAAGGAAGACAGAGATCCACAGTCGTTGGATCTCATTCAGAAATCCCATCAGCCGTCAGATCGGACAGGAGCTACACGAGGTTTACCATCGGGAAAAGCCAAGGTGAAATCCCGACAGAAAGAGGGTCATCAGATCTGAATATAGACAAGAAGAGTGTGCTAAAGAGAAGGACAGGTCTCAGTCGTCAGATCTGAGCGCAGGGTCCGACCACCGTTGGATCGAGGAGAACCTGAACGGTCTTTAAAAGTGCAAGGAGGTTTGGCTACGGTCATGGGGATAACGGTCATATGGGCCAGGAGCCTAGCCAGGAGAGCTAGTGTGTAAAGAGCGCTTCGGAGTTTCGAGGATCGCGTTTTGGAAATGTCAAAGAAACAATGCAACAGGAATCCCGATTTCCCGATATGAAAAATCACGATGTAATCTGAGCCGTCAAATCAACCTTTGATATGGACCGTTGATTCCACTCAATGGAGAGGCATCGAGGATCGAGAGTTGGACATGTCAAATTTTATTGACATCAGGAACCCCGAAATCGCGATGTGTGAAATCTCGACTGAACCTGAACCGTCAGATCAAGATGTGATCTAGACCGTCGACCCAACTCATGACAGCAGACCACGTCAGCTAGGGACACGTGGCACAATCAGGTAATGACAGGTGTCAGGCTTATTCAACACTTCAGGCACATATAAGCCACGAATTAGAGTGACACGTGGCAGTATTCAACACGTGTCAATCCACGTGTGACGTCAGCAGAGTTTCGGGGATCGCAACATGGAGAGGCAAGTAAACAGTGAAACAGAAATGCCGAAATCGTGATATGCGATATCACGACATATTTGCAGCCATCAAATTAAGAAGTGATCTGGACCGTTGATTCTCTTCATGGAGTATCGGGGATCGGGACTTTGAAATGAAAAAAACACTTGACAACAAGAACCCCGAAATCGCAATATGAAATTTCACGATTTAATCGCAGCCATTATGATAAGAAGTGATTTGGACCGTTGATTTAACTCCTTATCGGAGTTTCGTGAATCGGAACTTTGAAGTGACAAAAACATTTGACAACAAGAACCCCGAAATCGCGATATGCGATTTCACGATTCAATTGCAGCCATTGAATCGAGAATGAATCTGGACCGTTGATTTAACTCCTTATCAGAGTTTCGTAGATCGGGACTTGAAAGTGTCGAAACACTTGGGCACAGGAATGCCGAAATGCTGAAATCCGTTTTAAAAAGGCAAGAATAATAAAGGTCATCCAACGGTGTAGATAAAACTTGAATGTAATCGGAGGGTTACTGTTCTTTCTCACTGATTAACTTTTCAGTTACAAATCCGTTAGTGAAACGGATTCATGATTGCAAATTAGTTGTCGATCAGTTGGCGTTTATTTTGGCTGGACAGTTATCGTCATTTTGCCCAAGGAGTTGGGAAGTTGAAACGTCATGCTCGTGTGTATAAAAGAAGATGAAACAGACTGTGTCTGGTTGGCTGTTCTGGACAGGAAATGAATGAAACGGTAAGAAAGAATACAGAAGAGGATGCGTGGTAGGAAAGGAAGGATATGTGCAGAGTGAAATGGAATGCAGAGAAGAATAGCATAGCAAGAGAAAACGCAGAGCAGAATAACAGAACGAGTTGAAGAAGAGAAGAATGAGAGTACGAGTTGATGCAGAGTAGACCTGTTGAACAGACAGAGAAAGAGAAGATTTGCATAACAGTTTGTGGAAGATCAGACTTACAGAACAGAGAATGGAAGGTAAGAATTGATCTATCTGTAAAGTTGAATGTTTATTTATCCATTTATATTTTAGGGAGGTTGGGAGGTGCTCGGGAGGACTATTGTCCTCAGAGGTTCAAGTGGGAGCTTGAACACAGGAAGTTGTAGCTTCCATCTGGTTGCAGCCAGAGAAACCAGGGTGGTAGGGTGGTGCTAGGGAGAACACTTGGAGCCTGTGTAACTGGAAGTTGGTGCTTCCATCCAGTTGGTTCTGGATAATTTAGGGAGTTGGTGCTTCCTTCTAGTGGGTGCTAGAGAAACCAGAGATTTGGTGCTCTCAAACAAGTTGCAGCTTGTAAAACAGAGGTAGCAGCCTCACATTGAGTTGGTGCTCAATTGTAAATGATGTACAGAACTAAAAAAGACTGCCTATCATTTCGAAGAAGAAGAGGTTTTCTCCCTTTATGGGTT
>ML789772.1:0-13028 GCA_009831015.1 Picea engelmannii | reverse complement strand
GTCAGAGTGCTTTTGAGGATTTAAAAGCAAAATTGTCTATGGCACCTATTCTCAGAGGACCAAATTGGTCCCTTCCTTTCCATATTTCAACCGATGCCTCAGACACTGCTTTAGGAGGAGTGCTTGGGAAAAAAGAAAATCAACAGAATTATGCAATCTATTTTACTAGCAAAAACCTTACCCCACTTGAATTGAACTACACAGTAACAGAGAAGGAATTTTTAGCAGTAGTTCATTCCATCAACAAATTTCGTCACTACATTACTGGATATGAGGTTTTTGTACACACTGACCATTCTGCTATCAGATTCTTTCCAGTTTTTGTAATCACTGACCATTCTGCTTTGTTTCCAGTTTTCCATCTGAACGAAGATTAAAGAGAATGCGAGTTTGAATTTACTTTGCTTTGGTTAGGATAGTTAGGTTACTCTGCTCTGTTAGGATAGTTAGGTTGCAATTGAATTAGAGGAAGCTTCCAGTACCAGTAGGGTAAATAGGATATTTCTTTATTTTTCCTGTGGATAGATTTAGACTTATTTTCGATATTTAGATTAAAAGGATTTTAGGAAATAATCTTTTTGTTATGGCTTAGATAGAAATAGTTATGATTGAATGATTAAAAATAGTGGTAGATAGTCTTGTGAAATCACATTAGAATAGAAATAGAAGTACCTGCACTTAAGCACAGAACTGTTCTCTTTTGATGAACTAAACAGGAAATGATAAGTTTCAAGGTAATCATTAGGATTCAGTTTCTAGGAGTGAGTTTGTGTTTTCTTCTAAGAATAGTCTTTAGATAGGAATTAGAATCTTACCTGCACATACAGTGTAGCATCTCTAAGTTCACTTACCCTGGTTTGACAATTCAGTGTTTTCAGGTCATTAAAATCTTTAATATAGAAGCCTGACAACATCCTCAATGCTAGTTGTTCCATCCTTGCTCGTATCTGATTGAGCTCTGGATCCATCTCTAGATTGCACTTCTTCTTACGACCTTCTCTTCGACCATGCTCATGGCCTTCAGTAGCCATTTCCACCTTCTACCTGCCCTCCTGACAAGTCTATGGATTAGTCTACATCCGAGAGCATCTCCATCTTCTTTTACAGCTCACCTAGTTGTTTAAATTTTGTTATTGCGGACGTGCAACAAACTTCTCATAGAGCATCAGTACCCTACTTCCTTCACCTGTTGTCTACAAGAAAACTTTAACTTCTGATACCACTTGATGTTATCGAATTATCTCCTTTTATTGTCTCCCTCTTGTCTATTGTCTGCAAACAAAATTTGGCTTTCTCCTCTTTCTCTATCACCTGAAATCTATAGATGAAAATGAGCTCTGATACCACCTGGTATCAGAGTATCTCATGTCACCGTCTCGCCCTTTACCTGATGTCTATAAGAAAAATTATGGCTCTGATACCACCTGATGCAACCCCCCTAACCTCTTGGGGTTCTGTGACCTCCCGGTCTAGGATCTTTCTTTCTTCTGAGTCGAATTGACTCTTCGGGCTCCTAATTGAACCCAAATAAATTATACACATGCCCCTTTTCCTCCTTTAGGTGTAGGTCCTGTGATACCTACACCCTCTGTCTTTGCACTCTGGGCGCTCTTCATTTTGCGGGCACTATCTCATTTTCACTAGCCTCGTCCTTGCATGTGACCTTGGGAGAAAACCTCACATGACAGTACGATTACATGTTAAATTCCACACACCTTTAATCCACCAAATGCTATGGGACCGTCGATCTCCTGATATTGACGGTATCTATGAGCTCGCGCTTCAGATCTACCCGTCCTAAATCAACAGATAAGATCTATTCGTGATTCTGAACTTCGGGGTTTTGAAATCTCAAACCTTGCTTTCCTTCGTACTCCAATCTTCCAGAGTTAACGATGCATTGCCACATGTCTCCTTGAACCTGCGGCCAAGATCTCCTCCACGGATCTGGCCTTCGGGAATCTCAATTCTCAAATTCCTTCTCCTTCTGGAGAGATTTCTCTGAAATGGCAGATCTTCTGCAACGCATCCTCCTAAATCGATGGCTCTACTCTCTCTTCAGATCTTTGGCCTCCTCAACCAGATCGACGGTCCTTCCACTCCCTCCACGATCAATGATCGAGATATTCTCTGGGCCTTCAAACCTTTTCCTCCGTCACTTTCCTCTGGAGATCTAGATATGGTGCCGCGTGTCCACCTAAACATCGACGGCTCTCGTCGTTTCCGGGACTTCGGCCTTTGGCGTTCTCAAATTTCAATAAACACAAATCTTCGGAGTGAATCCTTCCGGAGTGTCGGACCTTCTAACACTTGTCTTCCTTGATCCAACGGTTATCCAACGGAGTGAGTCTCCGTCCTCCATGCATCCCTTTGTAAATCAGTGATCCACGTGCTCCCTTTGGGATCAACGACCCTTAAACACTTCAACCTTCGGTGCTTCGGGATATTCCAAAACATTAATTCACAAAAACCTCGGAGTACGATCCTCCAAAGTCCATAATCTAGTGACACATGTCCAACCTAGATCAACGACTATCGTCTGCTTCGACTATTTGGGCTTCAACGATTTCAAACCCTTCTCTTTCACGTTCTCCCGGATTGATTTCACCCGCAGTTCACGATCTTTCGCCACGTTCCCTTTCTGGATCTGGCGATCCATATTCTCTTCGGGACTTCGACTCTCTGGCGCTTCGGGATTCGGGAGTCTCAAACTCCTATGCACTCATTTCTCCTAGAGTGATTTCACCCGGAGACTCAAATCTGCTGACAATTGTCCCCTCACAGATCGACGACCCTCGACTCTTCGGCTATTCAGGGTTCGGATGTTTCAACATTCCATCCCCCAACTTTATCTTGATCTTACGATTCATCGACATGTGTTCCTCTGATTCTGACGGTTCAGATTACCTCCGTCTCTTCGGCTCTTCAACTCTTCGGGCTTCAGAAGTTTCAAACTTTTGTGCGCACGTTCCTCCCGGAGCGTCTTCACCCGAATTTGATGGGTTTTCGCAACGCGTCCTCCCAGATGATGGACGGTCCCAAATGACTTCGGGACTTCAGGACTTTAACTACACTACCCTCCTATGCGTACACAACGTTAAGGATTGTGCACTTCCATATGGATCCAACGATTATTGATTCTCTGTGCTCAGATCCAATGGATGGGATCTGTTCTTCTCCTCTATGCTTCCTCTGTTCACTGGATGTTGATCTAACAATCCAGGATCCTCTCTACAACTAATCTGATAGTTATTATTGCTCCTCCTCCTAAGATTTTGACTTCTTCTGCCTTGGAAGAGTTTTGTCAGTGTTCAAAGGTTTCGGCCTTTGAACTTCCTCCTACGAACCCGACTATCTAGATCTCGATTGCGCTTTTGAAAGCATTATCTTTTCTGAGCTTTAGGACTTAGAATAAGTCTATCACCCATGCATTCCTTGTGTTATCCCTTTTGATATTGATCTCCTTGAATATTTTGATCTCCCACGCACTCCTTACATTTCTAGGATTTCATCAAACTTAGATCCGAAGGATTTCTTGAAAAGAAATTATTCTTGTCCTCCTGGCGTTCTCCTTGCTCGATGCACACCTTGCAAAGCTTCTCCTTGCAGAGTGTTCAGTAACTCTGTCTCTTTCTGAACTCAACACAGAGTTCTTTCTGTGCATTCCTTACACTTCTGTTGATGAAGGTTCAATGTTATCTCTCTTGAGCTCTTCTGAGGTTAACTCACCTCTATCAATGCACTCCTTGCGAACTATGTGCACTCTTTGCACTCGAAAACTCAAAGAAGAGAAACAATTAAAACTTATTCAATACTTCACCAGTTTACGCATTCAAACCATGAAATACATAAAAACATAATAATGAACACAAATACATAAACACATTGTATGCAAGAAAAATTGTTTGTCTATTATCTATGTGTATCTATATAGATGTTTACAAAAAATGGACTACAATAGAGTCCCAGTTCTCTCAATTTTTCCTAACCTAACTCTCTCTCGAGTTCTTCTTCTACTTTTAGACCTTCCTCGAGTTTTGCTTCTCCTATCCAACCTTTCTACAAAGATCCCTCTCTCTCTCTTTTACAAAAACGAGGGCTCTACGACCTTATCCTCTCCATCATCTTAGTGTCATTATTGTCTTAGTTAAGACACCATACTCCTACGGCTTCATTACATAAATGAAAAGTCCAGATCTGACTCAGACCAAGACCAGCTTACAATCAACCATTTAAGGCAACTCTGTCCACTACTTGTACAAAGGTATGGCTTGGCATTTATCAGCGTTACAACACAAATCCCTATAGGATTAGATTTTGAATTTAAAAATGGGAGGGTCAATGCCTCTCCTTCTCTGAAATGCGCATTGATGTGTTGTAATGTTGGCGCATTGTTGAGGTTGAGTGATGCTCCTATATCAACAATCACTTAGCATCATATCAAGATTTTACTAAGTTGTTCAAAAGCAGATGGGAAACAAAGAAGGATAGTTGAATCTTGATGACTCAGTTCAAACAGATTAAGAAGAAGGAGAATGAGACAGTGAGTGAATTTTACACCAAATTTGATAAACTATATAGCCAAATACTGAAGGATTTGTGCCCATCTGAAGTAGTTGTCCGTCTCCTCTATGTGAATTCCTTTTAAGGAAAAGTTGGTTTCATTTTGATAGATAAGAAACCCAACACTTTGGAAAAATCCAAAGAATACAGTGCATAAATATAAGAGAATATTCTTTACTCCAAGATTGAGCCATATCAGTATCCTCGTACTAGGACAGAAGAAAAGACAAAGATGGAAACAAAGAGTGCACCAGATCCAATAACTCTCTTGTCTTAGAATCTTGATCAAATGAATGTTATGTTCATCCAAACTCAAAATCAAGCTAAGAACCAATTAACAAGTCTGGAAAGAAATCGATATGCTTTGAGACCTCCATTCATCAGACAACAGAGAGATACTACAGGTTGGAAGGTAAAACCTCAACAAGAGGCAAAGGCTCATGATACTTTGAACCCTATTCAGATGGTCAATTTGCAAGAATCACCATGGTGTTCTCCCTATCAATAACCTCATCCAAAAAATGAATGTCCTAGGAAGGAGGAAGACTCCACTGATAGTATGAACTTCATAGAAACAATTTGTGCTTTCCAGGATGATGATGAATATATAGACATTACCCACGAACAACTTGATGAAGTAAAAAAGATGGGAGGTGGAGATGGTTGACTCGGGGTGCTTAATCAATTGACCGAAGATCAGAGGAAATATTTGAAGAAGAGGGAAATCTTGACATATGCAAGAAGGAACAAAACTCATGTCCCTCCGCCAAAAAAGAAATCTCCATCTCAGCTAAGAAATGAAGCTCCACCTCAACCAACAAAGAAAGTTGTCCCACCTCCCCCACCTCCAGTTCAAGACTTTCTTCCAAGAACAACACAGGCAAATGAAGAAATCCAATTGAACATAGACATCCCAACAATGTTTGGAAAAATGAATATGTTAGTTTTTGTGGTAGAGATGTGCAAAATTCCTTTTGTCATAAGAGAAGTGTTGAAAGCATGGAAGGTACCAGATGAGGGAGAAGACCCTCCTGTGATATTAAACACCATGTACCATGGACGACAAAAGGATGCAAACCCTCCCTTTTATATTTCTTTGGGTGTGATTGGTCTTCACTTGAAAAATTGTATGTTGGATTATAGAGCCTCAACAAATGTGATGCATTTGAAGGTTATGAAACAACTTGGTTTGAAAACAACTTGCCCATATGGAAATGCCTGTCGCATTGATTCTAAGAAGGTGAAATTTTATGGTTTCATAGAATATGTGGAGGTCTATTTGGAAGATTTCCCTCATATTGACATCCTCATGAACATAGTAGTGATTGATGTTCTGGATGCTTGGGGAATGCTCTTATCAAGAAGTTGGGTTTCCATGCTTGGTATATTTCTCAGCATGGACCTTACTCATGCACATTTTCCTATGGGAGATGGTAATTTTGAGATTCTCTATAACCGAGAGGTGTCTACGAAACATGTGTTGGATTGAAATGATCCTGACTATAGTAGCAAGGATGACTTTGATGAGGCTCTAGATACCATTGAGTATGATCCATGGGGCTTTCCTTTTATGCAGGAGAACTGCATAGATACACTACTTCCAAGAACAAATGAATACAAAGAAAAACTTGCAAAATTCCAAGGAAAAGAGTTGAGGTCCATCAAGATACTGAAGATAAAAGAAATAAAAAAACATGAAAAGGTCATCAAAGATATGGTAAATGTAGAACCACCCTCATACACTTACATTGAAAACATACCTTGCATTAACTTTGGTGAAGGGAGCCTTGCACTCATGTGGGATAAGAGGAAGGGAAAGCCCAAGTATGATGAGAAGAATGATGTATTATGGCTTGGCCCTTATATCGTCAAGAAGAAGTCCGAGAAGGGAATCTATTACTTATTAGCCATGAATGGGAGAAAGATGTCATTACTAGTTGATGGGTCTCTTCTCCGACCCTATGTTCAAGGAATCATACTTCTTCAGAGCCCAAGCCCCAGGTAAGTGGGTAGGTCATCTTGCTTTCTTGAATTTTCATTATGCTTGCTCATCATAGTTTACTTGCATATCATTTTCACTTTTCATTTTTCTCTACTTGCATTTCTTGCATCATTGATTTATATCATTTTCCTTCATTATATTACATGTTAGTTTAGAAATTTTGAAAATGAAAAAATTTATTTTCTAAGATTAGTTGTCAATTTTGATTTTTGAGATTTTGATTATATGAACAAAGAATGAGCATGCCATCCTAGATGCCTAAACATGTTTGTCTATTTCGGTGTGTGTAGGCACAAGTCTTACAAGGAGATGTTTTGATTCTCATGCACTCTACAGCGAGAACATGTCCCCAAGTAGGAGCCACATGTTATCCCCCATTTCTAGCGATAACTAAGGAGATGATGTCTTAAGGCCCTCGGGTTGCATACATGGAGTAGCGAGAGACAGACCAACAGGCAGAGCCCCACATCACACCACTCATCACCATGAGGTCAATCGTTGCACCATTCACCAGACCAACTTGGCTCACAGAGGATAGCGGATCTTGCTCGATAAGGTAATGATTCTGGCATTCTGGTAAGTGTCATTTTAATAAATGAAGCATTTGAATATGTTGCAAAGGGTTCTTCCTTGATTTTGAAAACTTTTGCTTGGAAATTATGTTATTTTTTTTATTTCACCTTGGTGGTTGACATTGTGTCCTAGTAAGTGGTCACCCTCAAGGAAAGGGTTGCTACTAGGAATTCTCCTCGATTAGTCATCGTACCGCTCCCACACATACTTTCCACTTTCCATGTTTATTTCCCTTCATTTCTTCATCTTTTGGGTTTTTGGGCCACATTGACCCCAGAAGGGCTTGTACCTCATTTCATGGAAAGAAGGGGTTGAAGGCCCAGAGGCTTGTAGCTAGCAAAAGATAAAATCCAATCATAAAGGTTCCATATGCTCGCCCAAGGATCCCGATAATAATGAAATGGTTCTCACACAAATTTCAGGGACCCGTAAAATAAATAACTACTTGAACATGCCAACCAAGGTAGAGCATGTGTGGGCAATGTTTTTCATTCTTAGGTAGAAGTCCCACACATCGTCTTCATCTTGGGGAAGCATAGTGTGACTAGGGTAGAGTTAAGGTGGGAAATGTTTTTCATGCTTAGGTAGAAGTCCCACACATTGTCTTCAACTTGGGGAAGCATAGTGTGACCAAGGTAGAGTTAAGGTGGGCAATGTTTTTCATGCTTAGGTAGAAGTCCCACTTTAGTTTCAACATGGGAGCACTCTAATGAATTAAATGGTAAAAATGGCTTGGAAAAATCATGCATCATGGATGAAGGGTAGTCCACCCTCTACAAAGGCACCCATAAATGAGACAATATGAGCCCTTGTATGTCAAGAAACCCCATACCCAAAAGTGTTACCCCCGTCTACCTCATACTCTTCACATCACTTAGAGAGGGTCTAGTTGGGAAACACTCCTTGAATTGGGGAATGATTCACCGAATAGGTCACCATGACAACCCTCCCATACCTAAATTTGGCAAGTTGCATAAGGTCTTTGAGCATTTGTTTATTTTGAGAAGGGGCACTTGATGCACATGTTCGGGTGGTTCTTTCATTATGCATGGCTTACTTGACATGATGCTTGTCACTTGTGATACCTTGTAGGACAAATTTGCTTGTCTTTGTAGGGCCTTGATAGGTTGAAGACATTTCATGAAGGTGCAAGATCACTTGGACATTCACTTGGGGCTTAAATCCCACAGGATGGATGTTGCGCCCCCTCTCCTTCTAAAGTTGGATGATATACGTTGACTTTGGAGGCATGAGAGGACACCTAAAGGAAACATAGCTAGCCCCATGTTTCCCAACGTTTGACCATGGAGGCTCAAAAGATCACCTTTAGGTCATGACGTCATGCTTGGGGGCTAGAGTTTGCTAATGGTGGTGATGATTTGATGATGATATACCACTTTTTGGTGAAGAGAGAGACTTTGTCCATGCATTGGAGCATTGGGTGGCTTGGTCCATGGCCTTTGGAGGCCTAATGATCCAGAATATATTTGCAGAACGAAATGAATATAGATTATTATCAAAATATGCTTAACACAGAATAACAGATATACGGTAAAATTGGTTTCTATTCAATAAGGAAATAAGCTAAAACTGTAAAATGCAGCGGAAACAAGCTTGCTAGAATGGTGGTGACTTATCTCTGAGAAGAGATGTGACAGTTGTGCTCATTCGCAAGAAGATGATTACAATGAGGCTCTGAAGGTCTTTTACAATCAACAAGAATGTCAAAAACCCTAGACATCCAAAAAACCTAACCCTAAGAGATGAAGCGCCAAAAGTCATGTGGGCCCCGTTTGGGTAAGTTAGTACATCAACTTCCCGGGGTCGTAACTTTTGCATATGATATTTGTTTTGGGCGCACTATAACCCATTGGAAAGGTCTATCCGAGGAATACACATTTAGCTGCTAACTATCATAGGTCATTTTGTTTGTGGCGAGCCCTAAAAAACACTGTTTAGGGCGTCAAAACGGCCTTGCAAGTCAGGCACCCAAAAACTAGGGAAAAAACTGTCGGACTGGAAAACTGCCAAAATGAGCCGGTTCGAATAGGTGGAAGGCCACCTAAATCCATCTGGATCAATCCTCCCCCCTTAGGAAGCATTGGTCTCCATTGTGTTGAGTTCCCCCATCGGTTGAGGAAATTTTTGTTGAATTTGGCCACGGGTGAGCCACTTGCCTTGGTGCAAGAGCTGCCCTGCTTTGACAACTCGATAAAGATGGATCCTTTGCTGGTGAGTTCCCTTGATCTATTTGTCCACAATATGAACATGGATGATTTTCGTATGCAATCGAGGTTGATCTATGTTGGTGTCAGTTGTTCTGTTATCTCTGAGGCGTCCAATAATGGTTGGAAATATGGTCGAATGATATCCACGTTGAACACTAGGTGCAAGGCAAGGAAAGGAGGAATCTTGAGCTCAAAAGCATTATCACCCACAACTTTGGTGATGTTGTACGACCCATAACAGATGTAACACCCTATTTCTCCTAGCTTGTAAATATAACTATAATGGCCAAGAGATTATGGCGAACTCCATATGTGTGAATGTTGATTCGATGGACCTTTGTATGAAAGGTAAATAAATGTAAATATTTTTATTTACTAGAAAGTGGATAAGTGTTGTGTGTCTACTGGAAGGGGGGTGTACTTAGAAATATCACGAATTTTATACAAAGAGATGGTGAAGGGGACCAAGAATGGTTGCATTAACCTTCACCAAACCAGTACTTACTGGATTTAATTGCTTAGGACCAAAACAGTCCTCTAACCCATAAATGAATTACATTCAAGCTGGTAGGTGGGAAGACTTCCTCAAGAGTTAATGAGGGGATGGGGCATACCACCCATCTGTAAGGCTTCCAGACTTGACCGCGGGTTGGGAATTTGAGCCACACGTAACCTTGCTAAAAGAGGCAAGAAAGGAAGGTGTGGTAGGAAGGAAGGGAGACCTGTGAAGAGTGCAGAGACGGGAGGTGAATCTTTTGGGTTCAAGAAAGAAATGGAAATAAGCATTATGGTTATAGGAAATGGTGGGGAAGGTTATGATACAAGCTGATAAACGATGTCGGTCATCCTTGCTTGGTATCGTGTAAACCATTTCCAAGACCCTGCGGGAGGAGGAGAGTAACCTCTGTCCCTACTATTGTTGGGCCAGTAGAAAAGATTGTATAGCAGAGCATCGTGGTCAAGCTCGGGGGTGGCTAGTGGTAAATCCATTTGGAGTGACTGAGCCTATGGTTGGGTGGAAATAGGCACCCCTTCCAGTAGTCGCTTCACGTTGTTTGGTTCTGATAAGTATTTGTCTTGCTTTATTCGTTGAACTGGAATGATAGATGAATACTTGGACTTATGCATATGTGTATTTATAAATGTTTTCTATGTGGAATGGCTATGTCATGTATATGATTTCATCTCCTTATAAATTTACACTTCCAAATGATAGACTGCATGCTCAGCTTAACTTCAAAGGCTTCCTGGGGCACAAGTTGTTAAGATGGTCAAGATAGGGGATATTGTGTCAACCCAAAACCATCCGTCCGAAGAAGATACCTCTCCCAAACCCCTTAGTCGTGCGACCAGAATGCCAGACCCAAGCCCTTAACCCTTTAATGGTAAATCTTAGGAGGGGTAGCGAAGTTGAAGCCTTGAAAAGAGAAGGTCTCTTCATTTAGAGATGAGTGGAAGAGGTTCGTTCAAAAGGACCCAGATGACCGATACCTAGGAAGTGAAGTTGAAGCCTTGAAAAGAGAAGGTCTCTTCATTTAGAGATGAGTGGAAGAGATCCATTCAAAATGACCCACATGACCGATACCCAAGAACCTTGGGCTAAGCGCAAGGAAACCATCTTCTCTTGGCTTCATAACTCCTAAAGTCCGAGACTTCGGAGTAAGACCGGCCTTACTAGCCTTATGCGGGTTGAAGGTGACCGAGAGACTCGATCTTCCGAGAGATTGACCACCGATAAATGGTTTTCCAAGTGGCTAGGTGGACCTATCTCACTAAATTAAACCAAGGCCCGAAGGCTAGAGCTATGAAGGGCCCAATACCATAGAACGCGGGATCTTTCAGATCCTTTCCCCACTGTTGCTATATTGGGGACACGTGGCACTAGTCCCTCTACTTCGGAGATTGGAACTTTAGAGGGAAAGATGAGTTTGCTTGGTAATACTCCCAAACATCGAAACCTCGAGATAACCAGAGTCGTAGATTTATAGGTCTATGTGACTGGATCTCAACCGTGAGATCTGAGGGATGTAGGAGACACTCAGCCCAAGTTGACGAGGTACAATGACATCATCCCTGGTGACATGGAACCAATCTTAACAAGCCATGTGCCACCCAGTTTCTTGTGCATCGCCTACCTCTGGGGTACATCTAAACCATCCATTAGAAAGGATAGGTGTCGACATCTCCCGCGCTCTGTAGTGGAAGCACTCCAATAGAGTGGAAGAGTGGGAGGGTCGAGAACTCAGGAAGCCTAAAACTCAAAGTCAATCTCAGTCGTTGGTTGTGACCGGAATGTGGACTGTCGATTTGACCCACATCTGTCTGTGAGTTCAGATTTCGACGGAATCATAGTCAAGTGAGTTGGGGACTCCCGAAGCCTGAAACCCGAAGTCAATCTCAGTCGTTGGTTGTGATCAGAGTGTGGACCGTCAATTTGACCCACATCTATCCATGAGTTCAGACTTCAGCAGAGTCATAGTCAGGTGAGTTAGGATCATCCAAAGTCTGAAGTCCTGACGCACGCGAGGACCTATGGAGTCGGATCCACGTGGAGGTCTCGTGGCCTCGACCAATGAATATTCGAGGAACTCGGGAGGGGTGTAATAGCCAGTTCTGAGTTCAGTTCTGAGTGTGGGGACCATGACTGGAAAGACCTAGACGAGATGAATGAGATTTGAGACCCCACATGGAGGTCTTCAGTTCTTAAGAAGAACGAATTTTTAATGCCCCACCGTGGGTGTTTTACAAATTGGTATCAAAGCAAGGTTACAACACTTAGCCTACTTGGGCTCATGGATGAGTTTTTTAAAAAACATATTTAGAGTACTCTTAAGAGTGACACCCTATCTTAACTCTTCCTTAAGAGTCTGGTTAAACTATTATTGAGGAAAATAATGTAACTTTCTACTATGTGTGTGCATTTAAGAGATTTGAACTGTGTATTGTTCATAAACTAAAATAATGGTGGCTAACAACAAATGTTTTGTCAGCACGTAAGCAGTCAGTAAATCACAGGAAAACTGCAAGCATAAAGGATGGTAACGCGCCATGAAGTGGGGGATAGCTCCCACAATAGAGACAAAGAATCTGATGAGAGGAGGGTGGTAGAGACTCCTTCGGATCTGGATGAGACTGTAAGGAGCCTCATGGAAAAGTTACAGAGCTATAAGGCCGACAACGAGAGATTGATAAAAGAGCAAGAGAAACAAACAGAAATTAATGCAGTCCTGCTGCAGAGTTTATCCAACATACAGAGACAGCTGCAGCATGGACCTGCCACCAATCATGTGGACCGATGAAAGACGAAGAGGAGCTGAAGTCCACCTGAGATACAAAAGTGTGGTCCCATAAGTGCCCACACTAGGAGGAGTACCTCGAGGAAGTTCCAACCTGGAGACAAGGGACACTCATCGGGAGAATCCTCTAGAAAGGAAAATGGTGACTCAAAAGGATCTTCTAGTAGTAAAAATAGCTCACATTCCTAAAGGAAAAGGAAGAAACGAAAGCATTCCAAAAGTCATGACCCAGAAGAGTTCAAGAAATCCAAACCACCCTCTTTCGATGGTGAGATTAAGAAAGGGGAAGAGGCAGAAGCCTGGCTGCTTGGACTAAAGAAGTACTTCATAGTCCATGATTTCTCTGAAAACTTGAAGGCTCGAATA
>ML789771.1:369159-387334 GCA_009831015.1 Picea engelmannii | reverse complement strand
ATGGACCCAAGTTTGTTTGATGGGTAATGGTATGAGTTATGATATATTTTCAGATAATACTATTCTATATAGATAGTACATGTCATTCCATTTCTAGTAGTATGTATACCGTCACATAACTCCCGACGGTTTGAGAGTTATGGCCTTACGAAGTTGGAGGACCCTCATATGTCATCTAGAAGCCCCAAAAGGTCAAAGTAGTTTAAGAGATTTTAAAAGGTAAATAATAAAGTGAAGTGATGAGTGTATTATAATTCAAATTGAATACAAAATAAATTATTTCAATAATAAATTTAATGGAGAAATTAGAAGTGGATCCAACCCTAAAATAAGGAAAGTGGGTCAAGTGACCTAGAATATGTTTTTAAGGAAGCTACTTGGAGAGTATAAATAAGAGGCAAGGCTCTCTCATTTGAATCACACTTGAGAATATTGAATATCTATATGTGCCTAAGGTAACCAAGGATATCTAAACCAAAATTCTGAGTGAAGGTGAAGAAAAGAAGGCCGAAATGCAAGGAAGGATAAATTCTTTTGATGGTGCTTTCTGAGGTGTGTTATTTACAGGTCATCTCACGATTTTTGCTATAACTTTTTTTTCTATAATGATTTAGACCGTAAAATTGCTATGAAAGTGATAAAACATATCCAAGTATCCGTGGTAAAAAATTCAGCTTGTGGGTCATTGTATTTTGGGAGTTACACTCCGTGGAAAATAGGGTTTGTGGCCAGTCCTGAAACTAGTCAAAATCGGGTGTTTCGGGTAAAAACGTCATAACTTCTTCATAATAGATCCAAATTCAGTGAGACCAAATGTGTTGGTTAGGGTACAGTATTTAGTATGATAGGTATCATTTTCAGATCAATTCATCAAACATTTTGTGCGGGGCACGCTCTACAAGGTCGCTCTCTAGGATAAGCCAGAATTCAACAAGATATTCCATTTTTGCTATAACTCCTTTTCTGAGAGGTTCCAAGTAGTGACACTTGGATAAATTGCATAAAACACACTAAAGAACATTGTGTATTAGTTTCAGATCTTTATACACTACAGGTTCAAAGTTATGATTACTTCAAGTTAGGGTTGTTGACTAATCCAAAACTAGGCATGTGAGACTAAAGAAAAGTTTGATGAAAATGCTAGTCTCTTGTTTTTAAAGTTAAGCAAGGTTTGTAGGAATGTGATCATATACACCGGGTCTATTACAGATCTACAAATCAGATTTGGATGATGAAATTGATGAGGGCTTTTGGTTGTGGTACATGTTGAGTACATGGTTGAGACAAGTAGTTAATGAGTTGGTGCACATACATGAGGTGTATAGTTGATGATGTTGGTACATATTGATGGGTCATAGTTGATGAGTAGTTGACACATGATTGGTACATACTTAGTACATGGTTGGATGCACTTGTTTATGGTACAGGTTGATTACAGGTTGGTGCATGGTTGATGCACTTGTTTATGGTACATGTTGATTACAGGTTGAGGTACAGGTTGATGCATGGTTGATGCATGATTCAAATTTATTGGTACAGGTTTACAATAGTATATCTCACAGTGATAGTGTGACAGTGGTTCCATAATTCTACTTCTACTTCAGGGTGGCAGGATAGGGCAAGGACAGGTGGTTGTAGCCAGAGAACATTGGGGGTTGTAGCCAGATAATTGGGGAGTTGGAGCTTCCCTCAGGTTGTAGCCTGAAAAACTAGGGGGTTGGAGCCTCCTTCCAGTTGCAGCTAGAAAACAAAGGAATTTGGTGCTTCCAATGAATGCAATTCTTCAAGACATATAAGAAAAAGCATTTTGTGGTTTTCTCCGGATTTGGGTTTCCATGTAAAACACTGGTGTACTGTGTATGTGTGTGATTGTTTATTTCTTACTGCTCATTATTGGATAATAATTCTACATTGATATAAAATTTGAAGAAAAAGGATTATAATTACATTATTATTGATTCACCCCGCCTCTCAGTAATCCAACAACATATGTATCATGATTCTATTCAGAAACGATGTTGAAAGGATTGACGATATCATCATCGCCATCAATGTCATTTTCGAGCATATTTTCATCGACATCATCATCAAGAACTTCATTTTCTCGTACGTCTGGATCATGATCTTTTTTGTCTTTTTCGTCTATCAAACCTGCATGATCTTCTGGCTCTGGCTGATCTGGTGAATCATCTTCTTCTTCGATATCATCTTCTTCCTGTACATGAGTATACTTAATTGTCCTTACTCTTGGATAATATCTAACAACAAATGACCAATCCCTCTCACCTGGAACATTTGAGTAAGATACATGTCCACATTGACTTGGAAAAACATAGTGATCATGTCCTCTTTCAAACACCATTGTTTTAATCATCGGAAACCAATTGGCATGATGAATAACAGTTATTTCCTCATCGTGTTCATGCATTCGTAACCTATACCATTTGATGTTGAACATAACTAATTTGAAGGAATTAAAGTCACACTCAAGTATATCATTCAGATACCCATAGTATATATTTTCGTATTCTCGGGGATGTCTGTCACTCCTAGAGGAAACATTAGTGACTTGGAACATTGGAGTTATCCCAATATCAAAAAATTTCCTGGTTTCATCTAACTGTTTGATGCGAAATTTACGACCATTGCACCACATATCCTTGTGGTGTTTCAACTGCAATATGACAGATATGTAAAAGATGCATTGTTAATTAATAAATTAACATATTTATATAACTTGGAAAGTATCTGAAAAAGACAGTATACATGTAATCACATTAATATAATATAAATTAACTGAATAAAATGGGTGAATTTGCTTCTCTGTCCATTTTTCAAACCATATGCTAAATCAATTTCCTTTTGCGTAACATTGGCATCTCCGTTACGACGAGCTTCTATAACCAATTCATACAGTCGTTGCCATGATAACCTATCAGCATGATGTTGTTTACATCTTTCAATCCATACATTCATCCATTCAATATTGTTTGCAATGTATAAATGCAGTGCATCCCAATATTGAACAACTGAATCAAAAAATCATAATTCACCAATATTAAATATTAGTTATAACATCCATGGTAAATATTAATAATTTATGAAATAACAAATACTAATATATTAATGAGTATGATCATATACACAAAAAATGAAAACTTATATGTATTAATATAAATCTCCACGATTATTAATATATTACCTCTCATTTTTTCATTCTACCTTTCCCCAATAGGTGCTCCTAATCTTCAAATTTTTTGATGGAGTTCACATCCCAAATGTGATCCACTGCATGCATAATTGGCGCTACTAATTTAGGAAGATATTGAATAATATACACCATGGATTGATATACCATATATCCCTCCACCATAGAACCCTCAGGACGTTCTCTTTGTCCAACCAAAGCCTTCAATGATTTCAAGTGCCTCTCCACCATCCACATTGACCTTGTGTGTACAGGTCCATAAATTTCAATCTCCTCAACTTGGTGTATGAGGTAGTGTTCTTGTGAATTGAAAAATGTTGGACTTATATACTTTTGCATTTCACACATTAGACGAGGAATTTATCTCTTCCAATACTTTATATCATCTTCATGGATTTCTTTCAATGACAACCAGCTACATGAGATCATGACACAAGAAAATAACACATTTCAACATAACATAATATATATTACATTACAAGTAAAACATATGTCATTAAGTACAACAACAAATTGAAAGAACATTTTTCACATAAATCACTACTACTTACCTCATGTATTTGCCAAGATCATATATAACTTGTTTGACGTTGTTGTCAAAGTGGTTTGGGAGAGATAGTGGTAGAACATACTGTAACAAAAAAAAATGAATTGTTATTTTTTTCGACCAAAGTAGACAAAAAAAAATAAAAAACTTAAAATATGTATAATGCCAATATATAAATGTGTATACCAAAATTATTACCTTAATGAAGGTATGCTAATCATATGTTTTTACCCCACCAAATTCACCTTTCTTCGTTAAGATATTATTTATGTTTGAAGCAAAACCCGTGGGAAATTTAATTCTTTGAATGACCTCTTTTGCGTCATTGCTTTGTTGCTCTATTAATAACCATGGAAGGTTATTTCAGTCTCCATCTCTATTTGATCAGATCACACTTCGCATTGCATGATTGGCTTCCTGAATGTCAGTACAAATTTTGACAATTTTTTCTTTATCCCTCCTACCATCTATGATTCGCCATAACGTTTCTATCACATTCTTCCCGATATGAATTGTATCAAACAAATGAGCTATTTTTAGCTCGTAATAGTAGGGAAACCTCATGAGTTGAGTGGGATAACATTTAATTCCTCGTGGCATCCCATTATTAATACCTTCATGATGGAGGCCTTCATGAAGCATAAAATAAATCACAACAATAATTATCAAATACGGTAAAATAAATTCAATGATTAAAATAAAAATTCAAAACTTTACATATACGATACATAAAGAAATTGCATAACTTGACGATTTCTATTATATTCCAACCTCCATAGGTGAGGTGTAATTCTTCATGGTTTTAAACCAATCTCTTCTTTCCCATTGAAAATATGTTTTTCAGTGGTATGATACCTATGGTTCTTAGGGAGGAGGTGTCTATACTCATAAAACACCACCTTTCCTAAACTTTTTGAATGATGATACTTCATCTTAGGACCACAAATTGGACATGCAAATTTACCCTTTGTTTGAAGACCTGCAACAAATGGATTAGTGTCAATTATACGATGGGATTATTTAAAAATTAAACATGCAGCATGATATCTTTAAAAAATTATATAGTATTAAATAGCAATAGAATGATACATACCACAAAAATGTGTTAGTCCTGGGGCATCATGAATTTTCCATAAAATTATTCCACAGAATTTAAATTTCTTCTCCCTGATTGGTTTACAGATGTCATACATAGTGATGTCAGCCCCTAACTTTAGTAGCTCGTCGATAAGAGTGTTACGAGGGAAAAACTCTCTATGGCCAGGGTAAACCACAACAGACAGGTGTGACTGCAGAAATCTACTCAATTCCAACATATACTATATAAACAAATGTGCAAGCAAGATAAGAAAGAAGCCTACCTCGTTCCAACGTTTGATGATGTTCCACTGTTGAGCACTTTGACCCAAATCTTTGTACCTACAACAAGTCCTCAACAAACAAGCAGAGCAAGTAGATAGTGATAATATAATGGGGTTAGCACATTAGATAGCATAATCTATTAATAAACATTACAAATATGCCCATGGATAATAATCATATATTTTCACGATACCAATTGGATGAGAAATGCGTATTTCTATTAATAAATGATCAACATAAGCGAAAACATTACATACTTCCATGTCAGCATGGCTCGAAACCAAGAAACCAAGTTCCTTCCAACTAGGCCTCCACCACTTCACTCCTGCACCAAAGGCAAGCTCATAGGAAATAGATAATGAGGTTCTCTCAACAATAGGGAAAGAGCTTGGGGGTTGAACAGTGTGTTCAGATTTAAGGGACAAAGGGATGCAGACTTAATATGACGTAATTTCTCCAGAGTAACTTTTCTCTCAAAGTTGAATGCTTTCTCTTATTTTCCATAGCTCAGAATTGTGCTCTTATAGCCTTCAAAATGAAACTGAAGGGCCGAGTCGGAACGTTTCTAGTATGTGGAAGGCCAAGGATCAAAGATCTCCTGACGTGACATGGAAACCCGACTTCATTTTTGTATTTTTTGGCACAAATCCCAATGTATGCGGGCTGTAGTGGAGCAACCTGCGTATACACATGATGTATAGTAGATATGGCACGTATATGTGGAAAAATATGTATTTTTAGCTCTGGATTCATCAAAAAAGGATGACAAGTCTGCATGGGGAAATAGAAAAAGGCACTCTGTGCAAGATAGCAATGGTGAGGAAAATCTTGCTATAACAAATGCCCCCTAATGTGTGATATCAGAGGAGTATCTATGATGGCCGAAAAACATTATAAATAACCCAGAAGTGGAGTGGATTAAACCCAGCTGGAAAGACTAGTTGTTCATTACATTCTGTGTTGAATTTACATACATGGCTGCCAATAGAATACAATGCAGATCCATGTGGAAAATATACCAAATATGTGTTTGTGTCCATGAATAGGAAAATAAAAATGCGGTTATATGCCAAAGCTCTCATAATCACGAACAAGGCCCAGTAGAACCAGTCTCAAAACCAATCTGAAGATATCTGTATTTGATGGAGTATAATCTGATGTCCCATGATTACTGTAGTCAAATAGGTGTTGGTCCAATGAAAAGGAAGCAATCGCTCAGGAAAGCGGCGACCACATAGTGATGTCTTCAAGTCTTCTACACATCCGCCAAAGGTGCAAGTCTACATCATGTGAATAAAGGAGTTGAGGTTGAACACAATGAGACATCGTTTGATTACTGATCATTGAGGTATACCATTAACAAACATGAGACAACCTACCAATAATGAAAGTAGGTATCAAGGCACCAAGTGCATTCCTACAAGTGTGAATAAAGGAGTCGATGTCGAATACCCGAGGAATCCATTGATCAGGAGACATTGATGTATTCCCATTAGTCAATGGCGAGAGAACCTGCCACTAATGACTGCAAGTCTCAAGGTACTTATAAAACTCTAGGTCCCATATCCAGAATAAATGAGTTGAAGTCGATGGAAAGAGACCCGCTGAAAGGAGAGAATTAAGGTATCTCTCATCAGTCAACACGAGAAGTAAAGCAAGAGCTTCATAATTTGGTGGGGATCGGACAAAGAACATGTTCACGAATCAACGACCCTCTGCGTCTTTCGCGTGTGCCAAATGCAAGCGGTACACGAAAAAGACCCTATGAATATCATCCAATGATGAAAACTGTTGACAAAGGTGAGGAAACCACCAATAAGGCTAATGGCATCCAAGACACTGCACGAATCCCAAAGTGTGAATAGATGTCTTTTCGTCGAACACAATGTAAACCACCTAGTCAACGACCAATGATGAAATGTCGATTGTTGGGTTCAAGGTGACATACCAAGGATGAAAGTAGGACCAAGGTGCATGATAAGACCATAGTAGCATGTTATTCTGAGACAAATTGAGGGTATGGCCGACATGAAAAGTCAAGAGTTCTGAGGAATGGCCGACACAGGTTGATAGACTTCCTTTGAACAAGAGCATGAGAAATATGGTGGACTACGATATCATAGACTCAAATGATGTGACAATTAGATGCAAAAGGCATCAATAATGTTCTCTATAGGGACTGGAAGAGTAACCAATCAGTAGAGAAAACTCTGTAACGAGATCATTTTCCTAAGGCCATGCTAAACCCAAAATTATGATGACACAAGGACTCAATAATTTTGTGCTCTGTTCAAAGGAGACATGACTGATGCCAATTATAATATAGTACTCCCTTCCCGCCCATCTTTTTTTGTTTTTTCATAACAAATGAATGCTATGATACAGAGGAGGAAACGAGTGTCACAAGTAAGCAAAACTAGTTCTAGCAGTGGAACGTACCTATGCTCAATGAAAGGAAATGCATGCGAGATATGGACACTCGGGGTGATGTTCCCTCCAGGGTATAGGGTGTAAAATTGTGAAGGATATAAACAAGGCTATGCTTGGTTGAGGATGAAAAAATTGCTTAGGCAACTGTTTCTAATGCAAAGCGAGAACCGACTAAAGGCTCAATACTGCAAGTAAGGGCATGAGATGTAATCACAACTTGATGCCAAAAAATGTCATTTTTTATGTCTTCTAGTATACTTGGTGTGAAAAAGGGGTAAACTTGTGCCAAATACACGTCTTTTCAAATCTAATTTACGAGTGTGAAAAAGACAAGTTCACTCGGCTATCTGTTCTATTTTTGGTAACGAGTCAGAAAAGATCTTAACTAAGACTCATGACCTTTCAAATCCAATTTAACGAGTGTGAAAGGGACAGATCACTCGGCAATCTTTTCGATCTTTATACGAGTTGGAAAAGAGCTTAACTAAGACTCATTTTTGGGAGTCCACGAGGAATAAGGCCTCATGTGTACGAGTGAGAAATGAGGCTCATCATAAAGTAACGTATCAAGTTATAATGGACTCTCGGTCCTAAGGAAAAAACTCGGCATGGGCACCAAATGACAAAGAGGATCTAACTAGGGTGCCCATGTTTGGTAAGTCTATACCATTTATTAGCGACACTACTTATAGAAGACGAAATGTTTGTGTGTCACAACAAATGGGTTCATACCTAAGGCATAAAAAATGGTGTTTATAGGATAATGCAAAAAATGCACGATGGAGTGGATACCTATCCTATATGCTAGGTTATGAAAATACCTACCCGAGGTGATGAACGACCAATCATAACGTTGAAATCCGCAAGAAATCTGGGTCAAAACTACAAAAAGCAGCTCAAAACGACTCTTGTATTAGTCCATTAGGTTAAAAAAAATGGCATAAAGCTATATAAAGTGGGTAAAAATAGCTTATAAATAGTAATAAAATAAAAAATTACGATACCATTTTGATTTTTACCCAAATAATGCAATTTGGACCAAAATACCTCCAAGATTCAAATGGCGATTGCGAGAGCATCATGCAATGAAATCACGAACCGTCTAGATCAGGTAACTCTACATCTCATCCTCTTCAAATTCAGTGGATTACATTTTTGAACTAGGTTCCAGTTTTTTAGTTATTAAGGGCGTGAATTAGGAATTTTGGTGTACACGGGTTGCCTTTGTTTTGGTCGTGTACATGTCGAGGTATACGCTATTATGTGAACCATAGGGGGCGTATATTGAGCCCTACACATGATTGTATGCAAAGGAAGTCGCGTACAGGTACGCAAACGACCAAAAAGAAGGGTTCTAACTCAAAAATTGGTTTGTCCTTTGCAGGATGGCACTTGAATGGAGAGAGAGAGAACATGAGGAGGTTGATGCGACTGTGGACCGAGAACTGGTGGCTCAAGAGACCACTCTAAAAAGATGTGGCTTGTATAAGTTTTGGGCTCTCAAAGGAATGAGGGCCCAAGTGAGGTTTTTGGATATGTTGGTGGGTTACTGGGACCCTGATAGAAAAAGCTTTATCCTCAATGGACAACCATTGAGGATCGAAGTGGAGGACATATACTTCTTGACTAGTCTATCACACCGAGGGGAGGTTGTAAACCTCAAGTCATGCGGAGCGAGGAGTGGGATGAAGATCAAGGAGTATATCGATGCCCACTGTGTAGCGAGGATTCCCAAGGTGGGAAGTCAAATCCCTATCCGGGCAATAAATAACCTCAGTCTAAATATCATCATGCTAGTATTGACCAGGATCACAAGTTCGACTTTGTTGCACCAGGCATCAAGGTCGCTTATGTTTTACGCAGTAGAGTGTGCGAGATCCATTGTCTATGACTGGTGTACCTCACTGCTGACCAATATGAAAGGTCAATTGATAGAGCGAAAACAAGGGGGTAAGCGAAAATTTGGGTTTGCCTCCATTCTTTGCAGTTTTTTTTTCGAGCAGGTTCCAGGTCTAGGACCTATAGTGGAGATCCTTCCTAAGGGACTGCGTGATCTAGCCATGGCGCGGTGGACCGAGGTCATGGGATGATAGGGGGGAGGTAGGGTGCCAACACCCTACAACGAGGATTTTTTCTTATGGTTGCAGAGACACATTATCGCTCTGGATGACTATCCTTATGCGGGGATTGACTTCAGAGGGGATCTAGATATTCCACTTCCACCAGGGGCCGCCTACGGTGATATAGGTAAAATGTTTCTAAATATTACATTTTTTTGTTTTTTTGTATTTTTGTATTATGAGACAAAAATATTTTTGGGTGGTGTTTAAGTATTAACTAGACACTTGTGTGACGCAGATGTGGGTCTGTGACAGCCAGAGGGTTTACCTTGACATCGACGGAGGCACCAAGGTGATGAGGGGGCAGGAGGAGAAACTGATATAGTTCTACAAAACGTGTAGGGCAACCTGTCTCGTTTGACGCAGAGGATTCTGATGGTTTAGGTAGAGGATCTACCTGAAGCCATGTAGCGACAGGTGGTGGGTGTACCTCGAGCCTGGGTACGACTTTTTCGACGTCTCGCAAACATCGTGGTTTGCTATCATAACACACATCTGGAGCCACAGGCGTAGATGTCGTGGGATATATATATCGGATGTATATGTGTATTGAGGGTTTTAGCCCCAATTTTGTAATATAAACACCATATTTTTGAAATATAAAAAGGATCTTCGGCTTTACTTATATTTCACAATGTGTACATTGATTTAATGGTTTTATTTGCTTTATTAATGTGACAAATGTCGTTCTAAAAGACGTACTCGTAGGAATTGTCAGAATAAAGTAGGATCACGCACACGAAAAATGTCGTTCAACTGACATACTACTAACTGGGAATCTAGGCAATTTCTAAAGAGCGAATACCATGTGAGATAGCATTGCACAAAATTTCTATGACGACGCTATATTCGGCCACATTATTCGTGGATGGCCCTAGGAATACACCACCTGAAGACACCAGTAGACCCTTGGGTGAGTAAACCACCCAAGCGACGGAAGCCAAGTTCTGTGTATGATGACTGGCTCCGTCTGCAAATCCTAGGTAGACGGAAGACTACGTTGACATCTGTCAATAAAGGGAAAACTTGATAAGCAATCCAAAGACAAAAAGAAATGGAAAAGATATGTATATACACTAAATTACATTAGTATACAAAGAGTTCCACCCAAGCCTAGGCTCAAGTGTAATATATTTTCAAGTATAGACCATTTCTGGGCTCGACCAACACATTCCCTTCAAAATATTCTAACTCGTAGGCTCCTTTTTCTAGAACACGTCGCATGATATAAGGACCATGCCACATGGGTTCAAACTTGCCTTCCCCCAGCAGTTCTTTGGCTTGGTCATATAAAAGGACCAATTCACCCTCAGTGTACAATCGAGGACATACAGACTTGTCGTATTGGACCTTGACACATTTTTTGTTCACCTCGATGGTCGTAAAGGCGTCCCCACGCTACTCGTCAAGACTCTCTAGGTGCACAAGGTGTCGCTCTAGATCTGATGTGCGAGGTAGGAGTGCGACTGCCAACTTAAGAGAAAGGATTTCACATTCAATAGGAAGAATTGACTCCACACTGTGCACTAATTGTAAAGGGGAAAAATTGGTGGCAGTCTTAATCGTGGTTCGATATGCCCAAAGCGCAGGATATAGCATGATGTGCCAATCAGACTTACTCTAACTGACATTTTTTTGGAAGATGGTCTTAAGAGACTTTTTGATGGCCTCTACTTGCCCATTTTCTTGGGGGTAATAAGGGGAGGAATGACCATCTCTAAACCCCAGCTTAGATGATATTTCTACCATCAGTTCATTCTGAAAGTGACTGCCATGATCAGTGACAATCTCACTCGAGATACCAAATCGAGCGATAATTTGATTGAATACGAAGAAGGTAGTATTCCCATCATATTTCATGGTAGGCATGGCTTCAGCCCACTTAGTAAAGTAGTTGACAGCCAAAATAATATGTTGATGTCCCCTAGCCGAAGTTGGGTTGCAATCTACGAAGTCTATGCCCCACTTGGTGAAGGGACCGATAGTAATGACTGGGTGAAGAGGGGTTGGGTGAGAGTTCATTTTCCAAGTGAACACCTGGCAGGGGTGACACTTCTTAACCACTTCAATACCATCTTTAAAAATAGTAGGCCAGAAATAACCATCTTGCAAGATTTTTTAGGCTGTCGCAAGCCCATATAGGTGACCACCACAAGCCCCTTTGTGTCAGTCGTTTAGGACTGACTCGACCTCCTCGTGATTTAAGAAACGCCGCAAGATATCATCTATTCCTCGGTGATACAAAGTGTCACCAACGATGGTATACTTATTATCTTGGTATCTGATACGTCGTCGGTCATCTCGTGAAAGATGTTGAGCGAACTTCAAGGTTTGAAGATAGAGAACAATGTCTCCATACCAGGGGTTAGATGATGAGACAAGGAAAATGTGTTTGTCCGCAAACGAATCAACATGGATAACATCCTCATCTAATTGTGGGAAATCATATATTAACTCTGCGAAGACCAGTGATTTCTTAGACTTTGTTGATGCGAAGTCGAGATCAAACTCTTGTAAAATGGCAATCCATTTATTGTATTTCCCCCCTATGATACGCCTGGTAAGGGCGTATTGAAATGGATTGACATCAGCAACCACAGTAGTCTTGCAAAGAAATATATAGTGACATAGACGTTGGACTGCGTGAACGACAGCCAAAGATAGTTTTTCAAAGTGAGAGTAATCAAGCTCAAGGCCGACTAAATTTTGACTAAGATAGTAGATGACATGCTTATGGAGCTCATCATCTTCTTGAACTAGAACCATACCAATCATCTCTTCAGACGCGGAAATATAAAGCAATTAATCTCTACTATAATCAGGAGACTTCAATAGAGGGGACGATACTAAGGATTTCTTCAAAGCATCGAAAGACTCTTGGGCTCACTCATCCCAGATAAAAGGGGGTGTCTTTCTTCAAGAGGCGCATGAAACCCTTAGTGATATTGGCATAATTAACTATAAACTGACGCATAAAGTTAGCTTTCCCTTGTAAACCCTAAAGTTGTCTAATCATGCGTGGGGGAGGCAATTGAAGTATTGCCTCAACCTTAAGAGGATCTACCATGATCCCGGTCTTGGAGAATAAAAATCCCAAAAGACGACCAGACTTAACGTAAAAGATGCATTTATGAGGGTTCAATCGGATTCTATAGTAACGAAATATTTCGAAAACAAGCCGAAGGTGCATAATATGATCCACTCTCTTGTGAAAGTGAGCAGTGAGATCATCAAGGTAGACTTCGACTATGTGCTTAAGATCGTGAAAAGTGAAATTCATGGCACGTTGGAAGGTTTCTCTGGCGTTTTTAAGGCCGAAAGGCATTTTCTGGTATGCAAAAGTACCCCAAGGACATATAAATGTCGTCTTGTGTTGGTCCTCAGGTTTGATTTGGATTTGGTTATACCCTGAAAATCCGTTGATAAAAGAAAATATCTCGCTTCCCACACACTCATCGAGAATCTGATCAATTAAAGGTGTCGGGAAGTTATCTTTAGGACAAGCCTTGTTCAGGTCGCGAAAGTCCATACATACACGGATGGTTCCTTGCTTTTTATTCACAGGAACGGGGTTGGATACCCATTCGATCAAAGGAACTGGGTAGATGAAGCCAGCATTAAGTAGCTTCTCCACCTCTACCTTAATAGCAAGTGTCTTCCTAGGATTCATAGCTCTAAGACATTGTCGAACAGGTTTAGCATCCGGGTAAGTTCTAATCTCATGTTCGACAATATGAGGGTCGATCCATGGCATCTCTTCATATGACCAAGCAAATACATCTCGAAATTATTTGAAAAGATTGGTGTAGGTCAAAATTTCTTCTGGCGAACAATCTGCACCAATATTTACGTTTTCAATCTTGCCAGGGGTACGAGAGATATTGATTGAGACGGTAGGGGAAATACTCGCCATTTTTCCTTCGGCATAAATGTCGTGCGTATCAAGTGGAACTATGGCGTGATCGATTATCTCACTCAAAGTAGACCAAAAATCATCTTGCTCGATTCTTTCAATATTTGGGAGAAAATAAGATCGATGATGCATATCATGCCAAGGTCTCTTGAAACCATTCATGGCTTTGTCTGAAGGCAAAGTCTCATCTAGGAAATCATGTGAACAAGACAACGAGGTGGCCCATATAGGCCTAAGAATAGGATCATCCTCGTTCTTCGACGAGGTAGAAGGATCGGGATCGACGGAAGAGTCAAGAACAGCTTGATACGCAATCTCTGTTGCCGATAGTGGCATGGCCATGCCAGCATGCGACTGACCTTCACACGACAAATTCGGGGAAGGTAGGGTCCATGGATCACTAAAACAGGAAGTGTGGAAAGGAATGGAACTCTCTGTCGAAACATGCCTACTAGGCATGGCATAAACGTGGTCGATCGGTGTTGAGAGGTCGAAAGTACCCATAAGGGAAGAATACATTCCGACACTAATATTCTCAGTTGTCGACTGAGAGTTGTTGATCATAGGGATCGATGGTCCGACAGATGCATTAGGACTAGAGTACTCAAAGGACAATTGGTCGAGCATCACGATCTTCCTTTGATGAGGAAAACAAAGCGTACGAAAGACGGGTGATATGACAACGACCATAGCATAGGTCCAATTGTGACCTAGTAATAGGTTATAATCAAGAGGCGCATCAACTACCTCTACCTCCACCTCTATCGTCTTCCCACCTAACTGGACCAGAAAGGCAGGGAGAATATCGTGAGGGCGGAAGGAATGACCGTCAAATGCAATCAACATGTTCGACGACTTGGAAAGGGTCAGAGAACTAAGAGCTTTCCAATAGACCAGGTACATCATGCAGGTGGAAGCGCCTTCAACAACAACCACACGTTTGATGGTATACTTGGAATACTCCACATGGATTTGGAAATCCACATGGTAAGGTAATCGAGACTTCACATCCGTGACATCAAACTTGATAAATTTTGAGCTACTGGGTTCTAGAGCTCCTAAGGTAGAGAGTAAGGCATTCCTCTGTGAAGGACACGTCTGGAGTACCTCCAAATCCGACATCGCATAAGGGGTTTGGCCCAGGGCTTCAAAAATAGAGTATTTATGGGGGGCTCTAGCATTAGGATTGTGGGTAGAGCGCTTAAGTACTCCTTTCAAAATACGAGACAGTGGCTCTGGTTTCTCAATATGTAAGTTCATCTCTGGAGGAGGAGGGGGAGATTCTATACTAGAGTTAGCTTGCGAAGAGCTATAATCTCGAGATTGAGTGGCTACATCAATTTTCACATCGACCATGTTGATACATACGCGGTCGTCATCTTGCGACGATGGGTTTTGACTCCCATCAGCCGCATTTCCAACGTTCGAAGAGCTCGAGGCTAAGTGTTGGTTATGTGGGAATGGATTCGTCAGCACAGCGGATGGTAGATTCAAAATCCTCGTAGCCTCCGTGAGTTTGGGGCATAAATGCGTAAGGTCGTCATCGGTATAAAGTTTACAAGGAAACTTCACCTTAAGTTTCTCTTTCTTTCCCTCTCCAGCATTATCATTCTACTTCCCATTATTATCTTTGTGCTTGGGTTCATTACCATTTTTCCCACCCTTACGATTATTTCGACCTTTCCTTTTATTCCCTCGCAGTTGTTGGTCACCAAGTGGGTTTTTCGATGATTGCACAGAATGTACATCCACCGAATTAGTGGGGTTGGAAGACACAGACGAAGCTGGTCCTCCAGCAAACTGGTTTCGAGACAAAGTCTTCAAGTGGCTCATCTTCAAGTCTGAGGAATTTACATTGGCAGATCCTACAATGCCATCGGCATGAGGTCCGGGTTTTTTCCTAGGGTCATAATTTGACCACGGTGCTTCTGGAAGAAGGTGATATAACATCCCAGATTGAGCATATATCAAATCTAGTTGTTGGGCTCTAAAGATAGCTTATTCCTCATTGGAGACCCCAGAAGTAGCAATGTCCTTCGAGATAGGAGGGTGCAAAGACTTTAAGAACCATTCTAGGAGAAAGGTTGGGGGTATAGGAGTCTTAATCAACCGCCTCCGTCTATGCCACCACTGGATGTGATCCGAGATATGAGTGGCGGTGTCCTGGCGTAAAGTCAACAAAATTTTGAGGCCAGCATCATAACAAATGGGCAATTGAAAGTAGTTGAGAAAGGCCATCACCAACTGATTAAATGACCCATATGTCCCCCTAGGTAGCTCAATATACCATTGAGCAGCAACTCCAATGAGAGTGCATTGAAATAATCGTAATCTAATAGAATCATGGATAAGGGAATTCGATGAGCACCAAAGATGAAAGCTAGTGACGTGATCACCAGGGTCCTCTCCATTCTTACCTTCAAACTTTGGGATGTCCAAAGGAAGCTTGGTGGGGACGGGGTTCCATGTGGGATCATGACTCACCAATTCGTTCATTAACTTAGCCAAATCTGGCAAATTAAGCGTGGCCAAAAAAGGGAGACATGGTTGCGACATCTGGCCCCATCCTCCTGCGAAATATTGTGCGTTGGGAACTGCATTCCACCCAGGATTCTGGTAAGAACCAAAGCCCTATCTGGAATTATAAGGCCCTCCTCCTGGTTGATTTGTATAAGGTGGGTTGGGCATCATTCCAGTAGGAACGTTCTGATGAGAGTTATAAAATTTCCCCCAGTTGGATTAGATCCGGGCTGGGGGTTATAAAAAGTGTCCCCAACCAGATTGGATCCATGTTGGGGATTGCCCAAAGTGTAATACTGACCTCCTCCAGGTGGGAACCCAGAGGATTTAATTAGATTCGTCATGCCAAACGTATTGGATGGAATCGACATCGAGGAGGTAGAGAATTAGGACGAAACTTGTCCACCATGTTGGTTGTTCCATCCAGCCGTAAAAGGATAAGAACCATAGTTAAGATCAGGGACACTTCCTATATTAGGGTTCATCTGAGGGATATGAGAACCACCAAACGGAAATGGAGTGTAAGGAGGTGTAGTGCCCCCAAGTCCAATGCTAGAGTTATGGCTAGCAACTGGTATGGCAGTTGAAAACTGTGAAGTGAAGTTAGGCATACTATATGAAAATGGACTAGAAGCCATAGGGATGGACTGAAAATTGTAACCCGACGAATGACCAAGACCCCTAAAAGGGTTCGAGGCAAGAGAGGAAGCATTAACTACAGGTCGAGCCATAGTAACAGTATATGTCTCTGACATTGCAACCATAGTGGTTGCAAGAGTCGAACAGGTGCCATTAACTATAGTGGGTATGGGAGTCGAAGAACTCCTAGTGTTCTGGAGTCTAGATTCAGTACTCATCCTTGTGGAACCACAAGTATGAAAAGTGGATGTGTGTGTACCACGCCTAATAACTCTATGCCTTTTAGAAGGAAAGAACTTGAAATCTTGTGGTAACTGTAACAACCGATGGGACCGACGGGGATTCTGGTCCGACTCCATAACGACTTATGACTCTACAAAATAAGAATATCCTAAGGCCAACTAGTAGTCAAAGAGCATACCAAAAATTCAAACAGCCAATATCCATGCAAATGGGCTAAAGTGGCTGAGTGGCCTCCCTCACTAAATAAGGTATGTCTCATCCAAGAGGGACCTCATACTCCCCACTAAAGTTTGGAGGTAACAAAATCAGTTATAAGGGCCCTCATGGGCTTAACAACCAGTCGATCAGATCCCCCCAGAGAGGTAATCCTCCATAAAGGTTGTGTGTTGTCCGACCCCTAACTGACCCAGGATACAAGCAGAATAACCCCTGCAAGTAACCTATGAGATACCTAAGTCAAGCAACTAATAAACCATTGTATAACCGATGCACAGGAAAGCAGTCGTAAGTCTGGATTACCGTATGGGCAGGGTAGCAAATCCTGAAACCTTGAAAGCACCACCTCTCACAGAGATATGGGTACTAGAAAGATCCCCAAATATGAATAAATCCATAGATATATCTCTAATTCTAGGCGCATATCCGAGGGTTATCCCTTCAACTAACTTCGCATGACCTCGTGATTAACTCTGGTGTGAGCGGAGCCTCCTGATCTTACCAATTATACAATGGACTTATCATCTCCCTGTCTCAAACACATATGTTGATTTAATTGCCTTGGAGAAGTTTACTCACAAAATCCTATCCCAAGGCACTAAATCCTAGACTAGTTTGTGCACCCTAAAAATAAAATCATGACTAATCAATTTTAGTTTAAAGCGTAAATTTTATTGGTCGTGATTACTCAAAAAAGTATGGAAGTGAAACTCATGATATTATGACTCTGCAAGAAAATGAATATGATTATAATGCAAAGTCTAATCTTAACTTTTCAATGAATGATATGCGTATAAAATAGTGCAATTTCAATTTCAACTCTGCAATTCAGAAGCAAAATGCAATCTTTCACTAAATGCACTAAGCTAATGATAAAGATTCAAAAGACAAAAATGTCAAGCAATGCAAAATGCCTATTTTTTTTTTTTTTTCAATATAGTAAAAAGAAAATGCATGGAATGATAAGCAACCTGATA
>ML789771.1:354062-368925 GCA_009831015.1 Picea engelmannii | reverse complement strand
GATAGTGTCGCAAGTGTCTTCATTACAAAGGTTGCAAGTGTCGCATTTTGCTCACAAGTGTCACAAGTGTCAGGGAAGCATACTGCCATGATGCCTATGTCATGCCTGTAAACGACATCAGGAGGACATCACACCAAACTTATGATCTTATAAGTGGTGCAAAAACATAGATGATTTGGAAGCAAGATACCTATGATCTCATAGGGAGCAATCGGTGAAACTATCGTCATTCAGATCATGGATATTTTGAGCAAGGGGTAGACAAGGAGGACTTGGCAGAGCTGCTGCAATCCATCCACGGCTGTAAGCAATGTTTTTTCCTCATTAATATAATTTGCTTGGCCTATTTCTTTCTAATTCGTGTTCAATCTCACATGAATTTGTCTCTTTAGTAGATCTAAAAGGAAGTAGATCTAAAGGGAGATTTTCCTTGGAGGGCATGTCTCCAGCCTTTGATGATCTTTCTGGAGTCTAGCTCTTTATCATTATCTATGCATCTTTTTGGGCATTGAGTCATCATTCCATTAGTTTCACTTTCATGCACCCTTTGAGTAAAGAACAACCCTAAAATGAACGTTAATTAAAAACTATCTAGAACATTTTTGTTTTTAGGATCTTCCACCAACAGTAGACTAGGGTTAGCACTTTGGATTAGGCTGTGAGTACATCTCTCCAAAGTTTTCAAAACAAACATTAGCATCCTGAGTTAGGGAGAGTCAAACCCAATTGTCGTATTTTTTTTCTGGGATCCCCCTCTCACACAGGGGTTAAGCACGAGGTCGCATTCGGGTGAGTTACGAAGATTATCCCTCCGTGGTTCAACTGTTTGTAGTGGTCGGATCGCATATTGGGGGTCACTTGGAGGTATACCCACGATTATGTGTGGGAGCCTTTAGGTTTGATTTCAGACTTGTTATCCTGCCCATACGTTCTAGATCGGACTGTCGACTGTACCCGCCTAGGGACTCACTGCGAATTGGTATCTTTAGTTGCCATAATCTTTAGGTACTTACACAAGGTGACGGTGAAGGGAAGTCTCATTGTACTTGGAACAGACATTGGTCAAACTCACTCGGGCTCCTTGGAGGGTAAATCCACAATTACTGCATGGAAGCTTGCACCAAGGCGTAAGTCCGTTAAGTAGGTCGCCATTGTAACTGTTCTGCCATATCCCATCCCCTTCTTGACTTGATCACGCGATGTTGGATTTCATCACCAACTAGTACGATCATCGAGAGAAGTTTTGTCTGCTTGGTTGATTCCTAGATTTTTTTAGCGCATGCTGTTTCTTTTTGTTAGTTGGCCAAAGATTTTTAGTGTGCTCTGTTATTCTCCACAATTGAGCCCATAGACGATAAAGGTCTTCGTCGATCACGTAGGATGCAAGGGCCGCCTCCGGAAGGCTACCAACCCTTACCTCCTAACCCTCCAGAAGACAAATATTGTAGAGAGGTAGAAAATCCATTTGACACCGGAAGTGTTATTTCTCCTCCATTAGATAACCCAGAAGACACTTTGGACACAGTTGAAAATCCCACCATACCTGTGTCGGTAACTCCTCTCGAACCACTTTTGGTTCATTTAGACTCCCTTGGGAACGTCATAGACGAAGAAGTCCCACGATTACCGGAGAGGATATTTACCGAAACATATATGGGATCCACAAAACCAATCTTTGGTGACGAGTATAGGACTCTTGTTCGTCCTAGCACCGCAGTAGAAACCAATCCCACACCTGCTCGTTCTGTATGGAGGACTTCATCGGGACGCGATCTTTATGAACATTTAGAATCTATTCGACAACCCTTTCATCCCCATGACCCTCCTAGTGAAACAGGACCATCCGTTCAAACCATGAATCACCCAGTCGATCAGGTCATTCACCCTACTGCTACACCAGCACAAGTCCATCTTAATGCTGGACTCATTACCTCTACTCATCCCCAAAGCACTTCAATTTCTACCCCTGTTTCTACAATTCTTTACTCTACAGCTCTGCATGTTCCACATGATCCTGCTGGGACATCTTCTCACCTGAGAATGCAGACCCCTATTGGCCAAACACAACCGGCTAGAGGGCAACCACCATCCAACATATATTTCCCTCCTGGAGGACTACCTTTCCATGGCGGGCCTGCCCCTCCCGGGGGACAACCCCCTTTTTATACTCCTCCTGGAGGGCAACCTCCATTTGCCAGTCACACCACGGTCGCAAATCCACCACTGGCAGGGGGGAAACCCTCATTTTCTAGAAACCCTTCACAATCCTGGGGAGTATCTTCAGGAGGCACTTTTACTCAACCCCACATTGGGGGACACTTGTATAATAACCCACTAGGAGGAGTATCCAATCCTATCCCTCCCGGAACATCTTACGGGCAATCTTATCCGGGCGGTATCCAAAACACCACCTGGAGTTCTCCGGGACCACAGTCCTATCCTCCTCATGGGCCTCATGTGTATCCGCCTCCGAGATCTACCCCTTACCATTCTCAAGGCCAAAGTGTTTATCCTCCTCACGGGAAAATAAATCACCTGGCCTATAATGTTCAAAACCCACTGGGTTATGCCCATGTTTCTCATGCACCATCGAATCCTACTTATCCTGGCCAACAAAAACCGTATGTAGGAGGACCTCCTGGTTACAACTATCCATCTAACCCAGTCTATGGTCCTACTGGTGTTCCTATGCCACACCAGTATCATTCGCACATTAATCGACAGCTACCTTTCCTTGCGACTCTGGATCTCCCAGACTTGTCTCGGTTAACTAATGATCCTATTTCTCATTCACTGGTTTGGCCAGTCATTCCAGCTAAGCTTCCTTCTGATATTCCAAAATTTGACGGAAACCTTGGCGAAGATCCGAACAACCATGTGATGACTTTCTATTTGTGGTGTTCATCAAACTCCCTCATGGATGATTCTATACGTTTGCGTATTTTCTAGCGAATGCTTACCGGTTCTGCAGCAAAGTGGTATATTGAACTACCACGTGCTTCTTTTCATGATTTCAATTCCCTTGCCATGTATTTCCTCACACACTTTCAACTGCCTATTCGCTACGAGACAGGTACTGAACTCTTGACCTCCCTTCGTCAAACTAACTATGTGCATATCTCTGACCATATTCATGAGTGGAGGCGACGACGAAGGATGATCAAGGCAGTCATTCCTGACATGCTCTTGGCGGAATGGTTTACTAAATCACTGTTACCCCCGATCGCTCGCGATGTCGCCATGGGTGGTGCGGTCACAGAGGAACAAGCCATTTCTCGGGCTCAGTACTTAAACTTGGTTTATTCCCAATCTGGTACTTTGTATGATTTTCTTCTGAATGTTGCTCGCGCTAATACCGATCCTTCTAAGCCATCATCCTCATCTCATGTGGATGGTGTTATCGGTTCCGTCAAAACTCAATCTCTTTCCAAATCGACTACACCCTCCTCTACCTCCTCCCAAACTCAGATCTCTGAGGTGAATGCAATTCAATCTTCCCCTTCACAACAATCTGGAGGTAAGAAGAAGACAAAGAATAAATCAAAAAATAATAATGAACAACCCAAAAATCAAACACCTGCTACCGAAAAGCAACCACAACGGAAACTGAAATTCCCGTGTATCATTTGTGGTGACGATCACTACACTCGAGATTGTCCACTTCGCAATGAAGTGGCCAAAATTTTCCAAGGGAAGTCACAACCCGTTGTGCTTACTCAACCTTTTCCACAGCAGTAATCCATGGTTGCTCAAACCCCCTCTCCTAGGGGCAGTTCTAGCGAACCTAATGATGAGGCCTCATCGAGTGCACATATTTATATGTTTAATGGGATTAATTTGACCACTCTCTCTAAGAACTATGACACACCAGGTAACCCTAACAAAGGAAAAGACACTAACGGTGCCGACACTTTACCAGATCCATCATCATCCTCCGTTAGTCTTCCATCGGTTAATCCTCCATCTGGACCACTTCAAATTGAGAAACCCACGTTCGACTCTATCTTACGCCCTCCTAAGAGCACTATCCACAAAGCTACCTTTAATCCTAGTTCACGTGCTGCCCAAAACTACAACATTGTTGAATATTTGGCTCAAGCACCGTGTTCTATGTCTGCGTTAGAAGTTCTACAGCACTGCCCCAGTGAACGTAGAATGCTCTTCACCGCTCTTGGCGCTGTTGAACCTGAGTCATCCAATCAGATCATGTTTAACCTGGATAATTATGCATCTCGACTCTCCCACCAACTTGCTTTCCAAGTTGATGTTGTTGTTCACAATCAACAAATCCATCGAACTATTCTGGATGAGGGCGCCTCAACTTGTGTCATGTCTTTAGCGTGTTGGAAAGGTTTAAAATCACCAGCACTCAACAAATCCCCAACGATGTTACGCACCTTCGATGGGCGAGGCTTTCATCCCCATGGGATTTTACAGTCCTTACCCATCCAATTGGGTGGAAAAACTGTTACTGTTGATGTCAAGGTGGTCGATGCTCCCCTTGATTACAACTTGTTACTTGGAAGAAGTTGGTTTTATGCTATGATTGCCGTTGCTTCGTCAGTTTTCCGATGTGTCCAATTTCCTGCTACCAACAATATTCCTTTCTTGGGAGACCACAAAATCACGTATGAAAGTGTTGGTGTTGGCTTACTGAAATATTCTAGCCTCATGGGTACCTTCCCTACACCACTTCCACCGACTACACATCATATTGCCACCGTCGATATGATTTCAACCGTGGCTTATCAATCTTTGGAATCATCTGACCCTTGGATTGTACCTTATCCTTTGGAATTTGATGCACTAAGTGACAACGTGCCACTTAGTCCAGTCGAACCGTCATACGTTTCTACCCAATCCGTTTCTCCCTCGTCAGATGCCCAACAACTATTGGCATTTGACAGTTCCTCGTTGCAACCACGATTGAGTTCCTTGTCATCTGCGATTGACAAGTTACCTCGGGATAATCATTGTCACCGATCCTCTTTTCTTCCCCCTCGTGAAGAAATTTAGGCAGATATACAGTCTATCTCACCTCCTGGTGTTGATTTTTCATCATCTCCCATGCTTTCAACTTCCAATGATTTGGATCCGGTAGTGAACATGGTGATTTCTTCGGTAGGATTATTGGAGCCTGATCTTCTTACTCCTATCGCGGCCCTTGACATGTGTTCCTTCTCCAGTGATTATCTTCCATCCAGCGAAGATCTCCTGGAAGCCATGACCACATTTTATCCATTGACATGGTACCCTTCTAGAGCATTATCCTCTTGGAAGCCATGATCTGGACGAAGTCACGAGCATAGTTTCTCTTCTCTGTGGCAAGCTCGTTAAAAAATGAAACAGAGGTCCTAAGCATAGTTCTTTTCCTATGTCAAGCTCGTTAAAAAATGAAACAGTTACCTCTCTTGAACCTTCTTTTCATCCACCCTTCTCCTTTGGTGAATGAATCGAAGCTTAGAGGGCATGTCTCCAGCCTTTGATGATCTTTCTAGAGTTAAGCCACTAGCTTTCATGCTGGGGGCATACCGAGCTTAGTCTTTGTTCTTTCTCGTGCTCGTAAATACATGAGAATGCATCCGGGTAGACTTTTATCTCTTTTTTGGACCTGTATGGATACACGAAAAAGGAACCCCCTGGAGTCTCCTTTAAGCTCTTTTCAGACTCTCTAAACATGAAAAGATTGTCGAGTGATCTTTCTTTCTTTCCCACTCGTTAAACGGTTTGAAAGGGCATCTTTCGAGTGATAATTTTTGAAAGGGCGTCTTTCGAGTGATAATTTATCTCTTTTTCGGCCTTGCGAGACTAACATTACAAAAAAGGACAACATTGGAGTCACCTATAAGTTCTTTTCAAACTCTCAAAAGATGAAAAGATTACCGAGAGACCTTGTTCTCTTCACGCTCATTAAAGTATTTGAAGAAAACGTCTGTTGAGCGATAGTTTATCTCTTTTTCAATCTCGTCAGACTACTTTATGAAAAAGGAACTGAGAGAGTTCTTTTTTAAGTGTTTTTCCCGATTCTATAATCATGAAAAACCTTCAAGTTTTCTGTCTTTGGACTCGCTAAAACAAACATCGACAGGCCCATACGGGACTGAACCCTTACTTCTTCTAGTTCGTTAAACAAAGGAAGAGGAACTTACCAAAGTTGAGTTATATTGAGCATGTGGTACCCTCCTCAAGCTCGTTAAATTAAAAAGAGGTACTCATTTATCTTGATGGGGGGAAATTTGAAAGAAACAAGCCAAGCAGTCTCTTGAGAACATTACCAAGTAATTCTTAGAGTCGCCCTTGAACACGGCACTTTGTCTTTTGCACGCATTATAATCCGTTGAACCTCTGCATTGAGCCAATCCTTTGAGTTTCTTTCACTCCTTTGGGTCACCTGACGTAAGTCACAGCATCCTCTGCATCATCAAGTTTTGATCCATGTCATGTTTCTGCTTTTGTGCCTCCGTGTTCAAGGGAAGTATCCACCTCGAGATTCAACCATCACAAATATCTTGTCTCAATACCCGTTTCAATCCATGTTCATTCGATCTACCAATTACATCTCTATGTCTGTTTCGTGTTGTTGATGGGGGATACATTAAGGCCCTCCTTTGACGAGCCTATTCCTGTCGACTTCAACAGAAATTAGACTTAGAAACCAGTTAGTACTTTGGGACCTGCATGCCTTAATGGTAGGCCTCCTCACGTCCGACAACAGGTTTACATCATTGACCTATGATCGGATGATTCCACGGATGTTCGACTTCAGCTCATCCATTCACATTCGTTGGAATGTACTAGGGTACCTTGGGAATCATTGACATTAATGGTGATTTCCCTCGCGCTTGTTAACGGTTTACATCATTGACCGGTAATCAAGTGGTTTATGCCATGTTCGACATCAGAACATCTATTCACATGGTTAGATTCGTACTACATCGGGATCGGTAAGAAGACCCTGGGTTGAGTGATCACTTTGATATGTACTTTGCCCAGGTTGCGATGGAGTTTCTTTTGAACAATGACACATATACTGTGACATAGATCCACTTTGTATTGGTCGTGGCTATGTCTTGTCATCTCGTAGATCCACTGTGTATTCTTCGTGGCTACGATCAGTTCAGGTCATAAGAGTATAGATCCATAGTGTATTTTCAGTGGCTATACCTTTTTATCAATACAATTATCGATCCGCAGTGTATTTTATGGTGGCCATATCTTGCAAGTCTTGATCACCCAAGCATAGGTATGCCTGCCTTGGGTTTGAAACATGTCATAATATTTGTTGGATGTTTGTGTGCAGCTTCTGTCAGGTTCTCTGCGTCTATACCCTTGCTTGAAAGTCTACAAAGCATTTCAGTTATCAGTTTTTGTCTTCTAACTTCATACTTTGGGGGGCAATCTGTTACACATCAAAAATACTCACTTTGATAGTGTCGCAAGTGTCGTCATTACAAAGGTTGCAAGTGTCGCATTTTTCTCACAAGTGTCGCAAGTGTTAGGGAAGCATACTGCCATGATGCCTATGTCGTGTCTGTAAACGACATCAGGAGGACACTTGGCACATGCCAAAAAACTTGATTTGGAAGAGGAGGAAACGTTAACTGGTCTCATGAACCTTTTTCCATCTGAAAACACTCAAAAAATTAAGTTTTGGAGGAGAGCGCTCCCCTATACCTCTTCTGGGAGTGCTGGCGCTCCCCCTTACATTGTCTAGGAGCATTATAAAGCTTATTTGGCCCTTCTACGGGAGCGCTGGTGTCTTTAGGAGTGTTTGCGCCCCCCTTAAGCCTATTGGGGAGTGATACAACTCTCTGATGGCCCTTTTGAGGGAGCACTGCCTATTCTAGGCAGTAGTTAAGTTGTTGAGATGAATGGGGGAAGGATCCTTTCATTCTTGGAAGGCAGTTGGATTCGAATCCCTAGTCCAGCCATTATCTTAGGGCAGATCCTCAACTGAAGGAGGAAAATCCTCAACTTCCCCAAGGATATCTCAAGTGGTTAAAGCCTCTCCAAGGCTATATAAGCAAGCTTTCTAATGGTGAAAGGGGACTGGAAAGGGAGAATCACACCAAACTTATGATCTTATAAGTGGTGCTGGAACATAGATGATTTGGAAGCAAGAGACCTATGATCTCATAGGGAGCAATCGGTGAAGCTATCGTCATTCATATCGTGGATCTTTTGAGCAAGGGGTAGACAAGGAGGACTTGGCAGAGCTGCTGCAATCCATCCACGGCTGTAAGCAATGTTTTGTCCTCATTAATATAATTTGCTTGGCCTGTTTCTTTCTAATTCGTGTTCAATCTCACATGAATTTTTCTCTTTAGTAGATAGACCTATTTCGGACTAATCTTGATAGAGTAGGAAGTGGTCGTACTTTGTTTGTCTACAGGATCCATCGAGGAGCGAAAGATTGGAGCTCAATTCGGAGCGTGTAGGGACAAACACCGGTAAAAGGTACTTCTTTTCTCCTTCCTTCTCACACACTAGTCCACCTAGATCTAAAAGGAAGTCAATGACCATGATAAGCACTTTCTGTCTTAGAGTTAAGAGTCTAGCTCTTTGCGGAGATCTACCTGTCCGCAGGGAGATTTTCCTTCAACAACAACCCAAAGTTCAAGGACAAATAAAAAATGGAAAACGATGAGAAATACTACGCCAAAAAATTCAACTCCAAACAGGTTTCCTGTCAACCCAGAGAAGCTCAACATGCACTACAGAGACCTAAGAAGGCTCAACAATCATCAAATCCCACCCAACAATCACAAAACCAAGTGAACATGCAAGGAAAAGTGGTATACGTGATTGTTCATGCAAACAATGCGTATATACGTAGCTTGTAGAGAGACATCACGCATGTATACGTGACTGTCAAGGCAAAAGGCGCGTACAGGCTTGAAAACAAGGCCAGGCAAGTGCAAAAGGCTGAAAACTCAGACCCATAGTGAACAGAATCTGTAAAGTAGTGATATGACAAGAACCACAAAGGAAAAAGAGAAATGCAAGGAGAAAAATTACTTCAACCCTTGGAAAGAAGATCTCTCCCCAGTGGAGTTGCCAATTCTGTTATGAGGGAAAAACTCTCTATGGCTAGGGTAAACCACAATAGACAGGTATGACTACAGAAATCTACTCAATTCCAACATATATTATATAAACAAATGTGCAAGCGAGATAAGAAAGAAGCCTACCTCGTTCCAACGTTTGATGATGTTCCACAGTTGAGCACTTTGACTCAAAGCTTTGTACCTGCAACAAGTCCTCAACAAACAAGCAGAGCAAGTATATAGTGATAATATAATAGGGTTAGCACATTAGATAGCGTAATCCATTAATAAACATTACAAATATGCCCATGGATAATAATCATATATTTGCACAATACTAATTGGACAGGAAAGGAGTATTTCTATTAATAAATTATCAGCAGAAGAAAAAACATTACAGACTTCCGTGTCGGCACGGTTCGAAACCAAGAAACCAAGTTCCTTCCAATTGGGCCTCCACCACTTCAATCCTCCACCAAAGGCAAGTTCATAGGAAAGAGACAATGAGGTTCTCTCAACAATAGGGAAAGAGCTTGGGGGATGAACACTGTGTTCAGAATTGAGGGACAAAGGAATGCAGACTCAATATGAAGTAATTTCTCCAAAGTAACTTTGCTCTCATATTTGAATGCTTTCTCTTCTTTTCCATAGCTCGGAATTGTGTTCTTATAACCTTCAAAATGCAACTGAAGGGTCGAGTCAGAACATTTTCAATATGTGGAAGGCCAAGGATCAGAGATCTCCTTTCGTGACATGGAAACCCGGATTCATTTTTGTATTTTCTAGCACAAATCCCGATGTACACGGGTTGTAGTGGAGAAGCCTGCGTATACGCATGTTGTATAGCAGATAGGGCGCGTATATGTGGAAAAATATGTATTTTTAGCTCTGGATTCATCAAAAAGGGATAACAAGTATGCATAGGGAAATGGAAAAAGGCCCTCTGTGCAAGATAGCAATGGTGAGGCAAATATTGCTATAACAAAGAGGCTTGATATATAAATTGATATCTTTAACTTGGTACTTACCTAATTGTTTGAAATTACACATAATTACTATAAGCATGATATGTATATATAAGTAAATAAATAAACAAAAGATATTATGGAAAAAACAAAACAAATGAAAATGTTACATTCAAAAAAATTAATGTAAACAAATACCTGAAACAATCATTGTCAACATTATGTGCTCCCTCTTTATTGACATCCAAGGAGGAATGTTATTGTTGATAACAAAAATAGGCCACACTGAGTAAATAGATATAAGCTCTCTGAATGGATTAACACCATCAACTGTCAATGAAAGCCTAACATTATGAGATTCATCTTTGAAATATGCCCATTTTTCCTCAATTTCCCTAAATGCATAACTATCGGCAGGGATTCGAAGAAAACCATCTCCACTTCTGTTACATGCATGGTAATCCATAAATTGTGTTATGCTTTCACACCTGAACAATCACTGCAAACGTGGAATTATGGGAATATGAAAAAGAACCTTTTGAGGCACCCTTTTTGTTACTTTATCGGTTCGATATCTACTGATAAGACATTGCGGGCATTCTCTTTTTGAAGCATGTTGTCCATAATATATAATATTATCATTAGGACATGCATCTATAGTTTGATAATCCATTCCAATGTCTTTCATAATGGCATGCAAATATCGATATGTGCGAGGTAAAATATTTGACGATGGTAACAAAAATTCACCTAACAATCTACAACATAACAAATAACTAGCTAATGTAAAGAATATTAATCGTAAAAAATGCATTCTTATTTTACACATTAATTAACATTAGAAAAAAATAGAAAAAATCAACATTTATGTATATGAGATGAAACATATTACATACCTTAGGATCTATGTCATACAATTGTTCGACAAATTATTCATAACCTTTAAGTTCACTAGCAACAATGTAGTAGAGAAGATTTTCTCTTGAGTCTTCATAAAGTCATTTATTGCCTTTTCTAATAGAGGTTCATCATAAATACCATCACTGTCCCCATCCCCATCCAGTTGAGCAAACAAATCTTGGATCATTTGATTTTTCCCATCATCTTCTTCCATGGGATCATTAACTTGATTTGTCCCATCATCTTCTTCCATGAGATCCTCATTTTCTTGATCATGTTCCTCAACTTGTACAACATCATTTATACTACTACTTGGTGCAATATTCTGCAGAAAGTTAGAGGGAAACTCTAACTTTATATTTACAAACAATCATGCAAAATTAGTGTGTATAACAAATATTCAAACAATATATATACACATATATAATTCTATATAAAATCGACAATATAAAAATAGATAATGAATATATAGCTAATTACCATGGGATGATATTCATTCAATCCCCCATCAATGTGCCCATATTTCCTACAATTTTTTTTAGATGTTGTTATTAAAATTCTTACGGGATGTGTAGTGCAACATATTTTTCAATGACAATAATATCTACCATCACCCTTTTCACCCTCTTTACTTTTTTTCCCACCTCTAATATTCTGTGACATTCTTTCGCACAAAAATACCCTTTCTGAACTGTCGTTGTTATAGCAAGATTGTCGCAACATCTCTAATTTGAAAAATATTTATAGATGTTTTTTTCGGCATAAGAGCGACGAACGTTGACCAAGTCAATGTTGATTTTTTCAAACAATGTAATAGTCAATGTTGACTTTGTCAAATAGTGTAACAGTTAATGGCTATCGTTGCACTTGCGACAATAACCAAAGGTCGTCACAAGAGCGACAAGAGTCCATTATCTTCATGTTCATTTCTCTTGAGATGTAGATGTTTCCCAAGCCCGAAAAAAGTGAAACAATACAGGGGAGAACTCTTCTAATCATGCTTGATTAAACTAGTCATTTTCCGTAATTAGTCTCGTGAGGCTGAAAAAGAGATAAACTATCACTTGAAATACACCCTTTCAAACCTTTTAACGAGTGTGAAAGGAAGCAATCTCACTCGACAATTTTTTCATGCTTATGGAGTCTGAAAAGAGCTTAAAGGAGACTCCAAAGAGTTCATTTTTCGTAAAGCTTTTACGAGTCCAAAAGAGAGATAAAAGTATACTCGATAACATATTCTCATGTTTTAATGAGCACGAGAAAGAACAAAGACTAAGCTCATTCTATAAAATATTACTACATTGCAATGGCACCGACCCGCAAGTGAGGATCACTCCTGGCAGTGTGTCTCTCTAGAGGTATTTTTCCCCCAGCTTGCGTGAAAGAAGCTAGTGGCTTCGCTCCAGCATGATGTCTAGAGGCTGGAGACTTGCCCCCAAGCATCGTTTCCTCCCTCCTGCAACTCTTCTTCTTTCCTCATTTAGATGTCTGGTTACTAATAGAAACATTTTTACTAGGCGGAGGAAAAGAAGGTTCAAGTACTCGATCCAGAGTGACACTTGATTCAAATGGAGGGTGGTCTGTTTCATTTTTTAACGAGATTGACAGAGAAGATGAATTATGCTCATAAGCATCTGTTTCATTTTTTAATGCGCTTGACATAGGAATAGAACTATGCTCATCGAGACTAGGTACTACCAAAGAATCAGATAATTCTAAGGATTGTCACACCTGAGTTGAAATCATATTTAATGTGGTAGCCTGCAGGGTGGGAGGAGTAGGAAAAGGAAAAAACCCAATGAGCGAGGAATCCTTAAGGATACCTACTCCTACACTCTCAAGACTAGATTGTCCTAGAAAAGGGACATTATTCGTTGTAGCATTGTGGAGATTTGGAGTTATATAGTCAAGTTGGTCAACAGTGATAATCTTTCCTCGATGGGGAAATTGTAAGATACAAAACACTGAAGATGTGATGGTCGTCATCACATAGAACCAACTACAACCAAGTAACAAATTATAATCCAGAGGCATGTCAACCACTTTTATATCGATTGAAACAATTTCACCCTTCAATGTCACATCGAAATATTGCAAGAGTCCTTGAGGTTGGAAACCACGTCCATCAAATGCTTTCAAGGTGGTAGGAGACGGGGTAAGTTTAGGAGAACTAAGGGATCTCCAACAAGGCAAAGACATGACACGGGTGGAGGATCCCTCATCCAAAACAATTCGATGGATATTCTTTCCACCAACCAAAATTTGAATTTGGAACGCTATGTGGTGGGAGAGCCTCTCCTTAAATTAATCCATATTAAATGTAATCAAGTTCGACTCCTCCAGATCCATAGATCCAATAGATGACAATGAGGTTCTATGTTGACTTGGAGAGTGTTATCACTCCAAGGAACTCTCCTAGGTTGTAAGTCAGAGATGCCTGGTAACTTAATCTTTTTGGAAACTAGTTTTTCAATAATTGATGTGGGTTTGGATCAAGATGAATATCTAAGGGCTGGATTGTGTCTTTAAGACTGCCTAGTAATATCAAATATTACGAGGCCTTCTAAGAATGTAATCAAACAAGGATTAATCAAATAGGACAGAAGATAGTTGCTTGAACCAGATTATACTCATATAAAACAATAAGCACAATGGGTTTAGAAACTAAGGCAATAACTTATGATCTTTAACTTAATCAATCAAGTAGTGAGATGACAGTCACATGTAAATAGAATAAGCATCAATAAAGAAATCATTCACTCATAAGATATCATAGAAGAGAAGAAAGGTATGAAAACATAGATGAAGGAAGCTTGCAATCTTTCATATATTAAGAATAAGTCTCATTAACAGTAGCAGCATATAGAAACCAAAATCGAACCCTGTGTTCATCTTCAGTTTTCAGCTTTATAGCCTTTACAACAAAGTATCTAGATCCTGAATTAATGGATCAGATATGCCTAAAATAGAAAGTCAAAACTAACTTGCAAAAGATAAGGAATGATCCTCAAAATGAGGTCAATCCAACATTTCATGGTCTTCATATCTTGTAGAGTCCTTGTGCAGTGCAGAATAGCCTTCCAAGGCTGATTGAAGACTCTTCCAAGAGATAAAATTCGAATTTGTTGAGGTGTGAAAAAAAACCCTGATTTTCTGTTTGAAAAATGTACCAAAACTGATTGAAACACCTCTTCTTTCCCTTATCCATCAAAAATAGCTATTGGATCTGACTTTATAATTCAACAAATGTCCATTCGAAGAGGTTTCAAAGCATTCCAACTCAAACAATCCCGATCTGGGCAAAAATAATAGCTTTCTGCCCTGTTCTGTGCAGAAATTTTCTGGAAATATGTCTCTTAAAGATTCACCTATATATCTCTAATAAAAACATATTTTTTAAAAATGAGAGAGGTTTTTGTAGATAGGTTTGTTTGGAGAAAAAACCTCTCTCATTTCTTCAAGATTCATTTTCATTTGCTCGGGATCCGCATTTCAAAAACATGTGTCAAACAGGGAAATCTCAGATCCAAAAATTAGGGATCAGAGATGGATTTGATTCTCCCAATATGTGACACCTGTAGGAAAAATGAGAGAGGTTATTGTTCTCTGACGTGTTAGGAACAAAAAAATCCTCCAGTTTCTCAAAATTATTCTCCAGACGCTCAAAATCATTATTTTAAAATGATGACTCAACCCAGTAAAAATGCAGAATTTATGTGCTTTCAGTAGCTAAAATAGCCTCGAGTTTCACGTTTTAGCTGCCGAAAGCTAGGATTTCGGTAGCTTAGAAACCCTTTTGAAAAATGCATTAGCTACCGAAACCTGAGTTTTGATTTTTTTGAAGGAAAGAACAAATCAAATGCTTTTCAAACTTTAATTACAAGCTAGAACTTATTAAAATGAGCCCTAAAAAATTTAGTAGAGTTTTTTCTAATGACTCTCTATCTCCTC
>ML789771.1:293791-337258 GCA_009831015.1 Picea engelmannii | reverse complement strand
AACTTTTGGAAAAGCATTTTCGTATGACTTGTATCTTGACAAACTCTATACCTAAAAAAATATTTTTAAAATTATATTCCTAGATTTAACTAGTATCATTTTATTAGTCCTTTCTTTGGGACTATAGCAATGAGTTTGCTTTTGATGTGACATTAATTTGTTTTTTACCATAAATTTGTGTATGCAATATAATGTTTAACATAGAAAAACAAATATATATTTTTGGATATAATAAAAATATTTGTGTTTCTCATTTCTAATTGGTTAATAAAATTGAAGTGTTATTGCTCCCTTCACGTCTTTCAATATGTAGAATTAATTACATAATCAATGAATTTCACCAATCATCACATCTAAATATAAAAAATTGTACTATGTATTTATTATTATGTATTATTATATTTATTATCTAATATATTATTTAGAATATATTGATTATGTAATATAATAAATATTATATAAAAATATATATTATTAAATTTGAAAGGTTTATTTTCAAAAAGAAAAAATGAATATTTTTAAAATGGAATTTGCATTTGGCTAGCTTAATTAAATTGGAAGGAAATTTAGGTTAATCTCAAAACTATACAACATCCACATTAAAGTAAAAATGTGGTCAGAGATCCTTGCCAATACGGCATATGACAAATCTATAAACCAAGTGTCATGGAGCAACACATCTTCCTCCATTCCTTGTGAGTCTAGGTCAAATTCTTTGAATTCCAATCTTTTTGACGATATTAATTTTTTTCATTTAAAATCTTTACAAATTGATTTTTATTAAGACTATGAAACTAGCCCCTAGTTAACATATTGTTCATGTTTCATAGTAATCATCATTGTCAATAATTATAGAGTGTCAACTATCATCTTCATTTCCAAATCTACTTGGCAGGGACTAAGTTGCCATGCGGCCCTTGTTTTAGAACGATTTTATTTGATAAACCTCGAATTACGTCAAGCTCTACATGGATGCAAGCATACGTAATGAATCCCTTTTGGATATGGCTTATTTTATGCATAGAAATTTAGCTAAAGTATTTTTTATGCTTCCTCAAACTTGTATAATTCACTAGAAGATGGGGAGAACCAACAATCTCATTTATATTGGGATAGTTGTGTTACAAATGGCAGTTAGGTTGAAATCTTAAAACGGTGGTTTGAAATCTTAAAAGGTTGGAGTTTTCCCAAAACCATAATTTCTATTCCAATACTTTTTTGTGATCTCCAAAGTTGAGAAAAAAACCATTAAAAAAAGGAGTAAGTTAATGAATGGACAAACTCAACTTGTCTAATGATTTCATTCTTTTTTTTTTTCCTTTTTCTGAAGAGGCAAAGTTTTGCCTTGATCCAATAATTTTTTTCCTGAAATTTTGTGGATCTTGGTCATATTAAAACGAGCCAAAGCCCCTAAAAGTTCCCATCAATTAGGCAAATCTATAACTTTCAACGAAATTCCTATTAAATTTGGAGAAGTATTTCAATGAGAAAGAAATTGAGCTTGTCCACTTATTAACCCACTCCTCAATAAAACTTTTGGAACAAAATAGTACTGGACATTATATTTCCAAGTGAATGTGATGCCAACAACCACAACCCATAAAATTTTCAATTTAAGACGATTTTTTTTCTTTTCTTTCCCAAGTAACATATTCCCGAGGAAAACCTCATGGGCACTTCTCCTCATTTTGAGGATGGTAACCAAAGTAAACCCTAGATTCTCTAAGGCACAAAGTCGGGTTAATAACTAAAAATATATATCATATATAACTCATCAACAATCAACTCACTAAGAGCAAACATGTCACAAAGTGGGATTTGAACCCGAGTGGGGAAGGTAACAACTTTTTCTCGCAATCACTTGAACATCGCCCAATTGAAAAATTAAGATGTTGCCTTTATAATTATTTATGAACTCATTAATTTACACATGCATATGTAACACTAAGTTGTGGTTCAATCTCTCCATAATAAAGGCTTTAGATCTTCCCAAGAAGTTAACTCAACATGTTGTTATAAATATTGTTAGGCATTTGGTTAGTTTTGTGCCAACATAGTCCAATTCAAATCCCCTTAGGTGAAGTGCACTAGTCTATATCGATAACTTTATTAGGGATGACATCCTCAAATGTAGAAAAACATCCTTAAATTTTCCAATAAAAAATAAAAACTTTAGATAAAAAGTCTTAGAATATTTCTTTATATAACCTCATTAACAATGATGAAAGTTTTTAGTAATCACACTAATTTTTTTAAATTATGATTTTTTTCAACATTAAATATTTGAGTTGTAGCATTTAATTTATTAACACATAATTTTTAAAAATTACTATAAATTAAATTTAAATTAATTAGGATAAACTTTAATATTATTGACAACATTGCTCACATTTGAATTAATGTTGTTTTGTGCATCGATGAGAGCATTTTTCTCGGGAGGATATGAATGGTTATCTACAATGTGTATGGGTGGATACTTTGGAGGATGCGTTTGTATATTTATTATACTGTTGGAGGCACAGAGGTAGTATATAGCAATGAGTTAGCATTGACTTTCATATTAGTTTTATGTTGACTTAAAAAATGTGCATAAATTTTAATGTTGAACATAACAAATAAAAAAAATTATTTTTCAATATAACAAAATTAGTATTTTTATGACCTCTGATTGGTCAATAAATTGATAGTTTTTTTTCCAATGGAAATTAACCCGCTAGGAACCCACCCCGATACTTCCCCACATAGTGGATGATATGGGAGTGGAAAGCAGCAGCCCGAGGGACTCGTAGCCAGGCTTGAACTCGTGACCTCTCCCCAAATTGGGAGAGTGTGTGCACATCTTGCCATGCGAGCTATCCCTCGTGACTAAATTGATAGTGTTATTGCAACCTTCACTTCATTCGAGGTTTGAAATTAATTTTGACATGACTATATATGAGTGTCACTTTCTTATAAGGTACAACTCTATTGATAAAATAATTTTATAACAAATATAAAATAAAAACCATACATATGTTCATATTGAATTARCCCCYTTTCACAACYCCCAAACACATTGAATGGAGACACTTTACCCATCAATTCTATATAAACCAAGTCACATGAAATGAATCCATTGACCTATGAAATAAGACTCTTTTTATACTGTCGGAGGCACGRAGGTAGTATATAGCAATGAGTTAGCATTGACTTTCATATTAGTTTTATGTTGACTTAAAAAATGTGCATAAATTTTAATGTTGAACATAACAAATAAAAAAAATTAATTTTCAATATAACAAAATTAGTATTTTTATGACCTCTGATTGGTCAATAAATTGATAGTGTTATTGCAACCTTCACTTCATTTGAGGTTGGCAATTAATTTTGACGTGACTATATATGAGTGTCACTTTCTTATAMGGTACAACTCTATTGATAAAATAATTTTATAATAAATATAAAATAAAAACCATACATATGTTCATATTGAATTAGCCCCCTTTCACAACTCCCAAAACACATTGAATGKAGACACWTTAYCCATCAATTCTATATAAACCAAGTCACATGAAATGAATCCATTGACCTATGAAATAAGACTCTTTTTATTATTTTCTTTTCTTATTTTTCCAAATATGTAGTTATGAAACCATTTTTAATTCTTTTGCTAAGTTACCATTGACCTATGAAATAAGACTCCTTTTTTTATTTTCTTTTCTTATTTTTTCAAATGTGTAGTTATGAAACCATTTTTAATTCTTTTGGTAAGTTAATTGATAGCTACGGGGTTAGAAACCCAATGGATCTGGTGGCAGGCTTGTTCGGGCAATGGCATTGGTGGGGCAAACTCCCATTTGTTTTTTTGGCAGACGTGATTTGGCATACGGTTAAACTTGTTAGGACAATCTCTACGAACGCAAAACCTCCACTATTTACTAAAAACTGCTATTCAAAAAACCAGCTACTTATGGAGACATATGATAGAAACTCTGGGCTCCAAAATAAATTTAGACTTTTTTGAAATGACATATTTTAATTATAGGAATGAGCTAAAGCACTCGCACACCCTCTGAGGGGAATGGGAAACCTCAAAGGCAAAGGAAACTCAGTAAGTTTACATAGATTTGAGTAAAATTTCTTTTATTATCTTCGGAGGCAGTATATCGCAGCTTGTTGCACTTGTTTTATTACTTTCTCTTAAAGTTTAATGATGCAATAAAAAGGATTTAGAGACATTTTGTGATAGGTAATATGATTTATGAATATATTTTTAATATTGTATAAATGTATATTTTTCTTTTGGAGTGGTAGTGAAGGTGGAGTGGTAGTGAGGTGTGTATATATAAAATGTATATATAAGTATAGTTTTTCACTCTTCATTATTCACTTTTATGGGGTATAAGAAGGGATAGAATTTTTTTTCCGTTGGAAAAAAATATAAATTTAATTTAATAGAGGTTAACACAATTATATTTCGTAGTTGCACTTGGTGTATTATTTGTAGGGATTGAGCCAACAATGTTGACTTTTACATAAAAGTTGTCAGTCAGCCACATACTGTTTCAGATAAGTTTTACAAAAAACTGATCATGACATGATGGTATCAAAAAACTAAAAACATAACAAAATATTTTCAATCACTAGTCTTCAAAATAGGAAAGTAGATCCGTTAAGAGAGTTAGCAACTTTGATGTGGCTAGAAAAAAAAACTGACCACTTGAAACTGTATCATAGAGATTTTGAAAATTCTCTTTAATATGGTGTCAGGATGCCTTGAATGAAGGGCATGTGGAAGTATTTTGTTTGAGAGTCATTATTTATTTCTGTGATTTTCCATAGACCCAGAGCCAAATTGATGCCCTCCTTCGACCTTTTGTCTGCTTCTTCGTTTCTTTCCCTGTAAACACGATGACAACCAAAAGAGTCAAGAGTGCTCTGTAAAAGTTTGACATCTTCAAGAATAATTTCTAATCTTAGATTGAGGCATCTTTGGGTTCCCCTTGACCAGTTTATCACTGTCATAGAATCGTCGAAGACACATATTTCCTTACATCCATTTGCAATGGTGAAAATGAGAAGAAATTTTAAACTCAAGAGTTCTACATAATTGTTTGATCCTTCACCCACTCCCAAGGACATCTTGAAGAATGGGAGTCAGAAAGGTAAAGAATCGATCCTCCACCACACACATAATCCTGAGATGCTCTGTCAAAAAAGCCTCATGGATTTGATTTATCGATTTCTTCCTCCTATACCACCCAGATGGCCTCTAAGCCTTTTTCATGTGAGTAGTATGAGAGAATCGCCAAACTTTGTGTTGTTGTTACTTCGAGAACTATGGGTTTTTCTTGCAAAATGAGCGAATTGCGAGCCAACCAAAATCCCCAAATGATTAGTAATGGAAGAGATTTTACGGCTTTATAATCTCTTTGATTTAACCAAGTTTTACAAGCCCTTTCAAGGGATATTTCATTCCATGTGCATTGGAGGCCCAAAAACCTTGAGCAATATCTCCATACTTCCTTTATGAAAGAGCAGGTCAAAAATAAATGCAAAATTGTTTCTTCGTTGTTTTTTCATAGGCAACACCAGTGCGGTCCTTGTTTGGTTCTTTTCTAAATGTTATCCCATGTTGGGACATTATTTACCAGGGCGCACCACATAAAGAGTCTTGTTTTCGTTGGACATTTTTGCTTCCAAAGATTTTTCCACCACCAGAGCGGCTCTATTTGTTGATGTTCAATGCTCAATTGAATGTATTCGAATTTGGGAGTGTAGACACCTGATGAAGAATGATCCCAAGTGATCTCATCCTCCATGTCCTTTAATCGAATCTAGGAGATCATTAGGGAGAAGATAAATTTGTCCATTAGTCTGATGTCTTCTCCTTCTAGGCCCATATCAATTATCGAGTGCCAACCTTGTGCCCATAGATAATTATGTAATAGATTTGCAATCTGGTTAAGAGTTGTATACCCAAGCATTTAAAGATGGAAAAATGTGGGATTTGGAAGAATATGATCAATGTTGCTTCCCATCCACAAGTCTACCCCTAGTCTAACCTTGTGACCATTGCCTATCGTCCATGATAAACCTTCTCCAATGAACGAGAAGGACTTTATCACTACTTTCCAAATAATTTGCTTCCCTCGCTTTTCCTTGTTTGGGCTTCTTACTCATTTATCTAGTGAGTCTGGGGCAATGTACTTTTTAATTATAAATCTAGACCAAAGATTGGTCATTGACAAGAGTCTCCAAGCACATTTGGCAGTTAGGGCTTTGGAAAAAAAAATTAAGACCCCAACCACTGAGGGATTTTGGGAGTGCTAGACATTCCCATGTGACCCAAGGAGCAACAAATAAATCTTGCTTGCCACTCCAAAGAAATTTGAAACATATACGCCTCATTGCTTCCAAAATTCCTTTCAGGATGCAAGAAAGAGACATCCAATAAACCAGAATAGCTTCAAGAACAGATTTTACTCACACCAGTCTTCCAGCCCTGAACAACCACCTATGACTCTAGAGATGTAATCTCTTTTCCAGCTTACCCAATAGACACATCCAATCAACTTTCTATAATCATTTGTCTTCATGTTGAAACCCAAATACTTCAGCCCGTCATCTAACACCTTGGCTTCAAACGGGAAAATTCGTATGTAGGGACCCAATTCTTCCTCTGAAAGCATATGGCTGGAGAGAGTAGATTTTATTTCGTTTATCAACATTCTTGTAGCTCTAGAAAAAATATTTAGGATCCTTTCAAAGGTTTCGACGTCCTTTCTTGTCTCGCCACAAAAATAAGGACATCATCCATGAACAACAGATGGGTAATCCTTAGAGCTAGAGATATTTGGATTCCAGAGAAAGATCCTTGACGCATGGCTTCTCCCAACACCCTACTGAGGCCTTCTACAACCAGAAGAAACAACAGGGGAGACAACAAGAAACCTTGACGAAGCTCTCTTTGTAAATGAAAGAAAGGAGAGGCAACACCATTTATTAACACAACAAAAGAAATTGTAGAAATGAAACTCATCACCCACCTGATAAAAGGAACTTCAAAACCCAAATGAGTTAGTAAAAGATGTAAGTATAACCAACTTACTCTATCATATGCTTTAGAGAGGTCAATTTTTAGGATTTCTATTTTCATCTTTCTACTTTTTAAACTGTGAAGAACCTCCTGAGCAACCCCAATGTATTCATGGATTTGTCTTCCTTCCAGGAAGCGAAACTATTCACTTGAGGTTTTTTTTAGAGCAACACTTTAACTCATCTAGAAATAATATTGGCTATCATCTTATAGATGCAGTTGCAAAGAGATATAGGCATGAATTAGTCCAAGGAAGATAGATTATCATATTTGGGAATGAGGACTATGAAGGTGGAATTGAAGCTAGCTGGGACACGACTAATGGCCTTGGAATATTCAACCACTTGAAGGATGTCCTAACCCAGAAAATCGTAGAGCCCCAAAAAAAATTCTATCGGCCATACATCTGGTCTTGGACTTTTGTCTTTTTGAAAGCTTAATAGAGCCTCCTTGAGCTCATCTTCCGATATTTCTTCCATGAGCATTTGATTGTCATCCTCCTCCATGAATCTTGGGAATAATTGTGCTAGTTGAACCACTTCTCCAATTGTGGCGTGATTCTTGGCTTTGAAAAGGGACTGGAAGTGCTCCTTTCCTATACGATCCATTCCTTCAAAGGTGTTTTCAAAATTACCTTGTTGATATTCCAGGCTCCAAATAGTATTGGCACAACGTCTTCCTTTAGAAAATCCCTGAATAAACTTTGTATTCTCATCTCTAGATTCCAACCAGATCGCTCTACTCTTTAATCTCCAAGTTTCTTGTTTTTCCTGAAGTAGGACTTTCCTCCTTTCCTCCAGCCTGAATAAATTTTCTTTTGAACTTTGTGAAGAAAAGCCTCCCCATTCTGACTCATGGATCCGATTCATATTCTCTTCCATATCCTTTAGCTCTAGATCATCTCTCTACCTTTTCAAAAAATACCAAGCTACAATTTTTTCCTTTAACTTTTTTAGATTGGTTGCAAAATGGAAAGCCGCCAAATCCCGAGCTTGAGGATTGAAAGGAGTCCATGTATCTTTTACTAACTAAATAAAATTCTCCTCTTTTAACCAACTTATTTTGAACTTGAAGGGGCTTGTCGTCTTTTGATTGCCTTTTTGGACTTAGGAAAATGGAAAAATGCTCAGATTCACCTCCATTGCCTATCCATTGCTTTAGAAGGACCCACCACTCAACTAAGATCTCTGATACTACAAATCAGTCAAGCCTTTTAGCTATCTTGTCTTCTCCCACCCTCTTATCTCTCAAGATAGGCTTTAATTTGGATGGTTCCACATCAATCAATTGTTTATCAACCAATTTTTGAATAAAAAAATAAGAGAGAGGATCAGTTATGGATTGAGGCTCCCATACTTCTGCTAAACCCAAAGAAAAATTGAAATCACCACCTAGGATTAAGGAGTCTCCTTCCAGAAGAAACTTATTGAGAAGGTCCTCCTAGAAAGGAACATGGTCATGGTAAGGACTGTGTACGTTGAAAATCTTTAGCTCCATTCCCAGGTCCACCAAGGAGATTTCGATCCCAATGCAAGAATCAAAGCCCCAAGAGCTTAGAATCTTCATCGTCTTGGAATTCCATCCAACTACTAACCCTTTGGATCGTCCTCTAACATATAGAGTAAGAAAATCCTAGCCCGAAAGATTCCAAAGTTTCTCTCACCACGTCTCCATCCCCTAAGGTCTCCTGAAGCAAAATTACATCTCGGTGTTCATTGTGAATCACCCTCTCAAGGGAATTTTTTTTAGGGAAGCTCGCCAATCCCCGACAATTGAAGTACAACACTTTGATTTGGACAACTTCTTGTGGGCTCACGCAACTCTAAGTGCCCTTTCAATTGATTGTTGTTTTCCAGTTAGTAAATCACTTTTGGCTTTGGATTGTGCTTTTGACATAAAAGACTTCCTTCCTCTTCCTCCACTGTCCTGAGGTCGCTCTAGCCCTTGGACAAGGCCACTTTTGGTGCAGTTCTTACTTTGAGAGTGCATAAAATATCTAGAGGAGGAACTTCCTAATTCTGAAGTAGATTCCCCTTCTTCTATCACCTGTCCCTTAATCACATTGGGACTCGTCGAAGGGATAGGACAAAAAGCGAGATGAAAACCAGGTGAAACTGAAGATAAGGGAGGTTTTGGGGAGAGGGAGAGATTTCCTAGAGCCTCAATCCAATCATTTCCAACTAATGTAACATAATTAAGCATAAAATTTAAAGAGGAGACAGGAGGACGGGTATACCTAGGAGGAAACCATCGGATTGGGTTGATGTTGGCATGATTTGAAGCTGGGTGACTGTTGGTGAGAACTCTTTTGTTGTCGAACCTTCTGATGCCCTTTAAACCTCATCCCGATACTCAGTTGTCCCAATACCCGTCAATTGAGCTATTGGGGAGGCCATACCTTCAAAAACATTTTTGGGGCATGTGACCTCTTCTAATGACTTCTCCCTTCTAAGTTGAGGTGGATCAGGAGAATATTTCTTCTTTCATGTTGTCATAAGCAGAAGATGGCACTCCTCCACTAGATGCCCATAGTGATGGCATCGCCTACATTGAAAGGGAACATCCTCGTAATCAAGCTTCTGTGAGTATGTATACAAACCCCAATTTATGTCCATCTCTTCACCAAGTGTTGGCCCTTGACCAAGTTTTGGGAGATCCTTGGTCAAGTTGACCTATTTTGGGACTTTGACAGCCTGTCGAAGATGGAGCACAAGACGAAGCAGAGATCATGGGATCTCAGCCCCTTTTTGGGTCCTTTTTGGGATTTGGGAATATGTAATGCGTATGGGATGTCAGCCCATGGGTTTACCCATGTTTAGGCCTATTTTTTAAAGTATAAATAGATGTCTAAACAATGTAAGAAGGGGCATCTATGTGATGTAAGGCCGATAAGCTAAGTGCAAAGTGCAAGTATGGTTTGAAGATGCTCTGTGCATATTGTGAGAAACTGTAGAGATAAGTGCAAGTGGTTGTAAAAGACTGTGAAAGGCTTTGTGCTAGACCTAGCTCAGGGAAGCAGGATATGGCGAGGTGAGCGCAAATCTCCTGTCCTATGCGGAGTAGGGTTTTTGTGGCTCTGTGCATGTAGATGACTGATTGAAGCTAATAAAGAAGAAGAGTTGGTGGACGTAGCTCCAGGGTGCGGGTGAACCACGTAAATACTGTGTTATTCTACTCTGTGCGATGTTTTGATGTATTCATGTGTTATTTGCTAAGTAATTGATATAGATAGATAGATAGACCTGCTTATGCTTTGTGCTTATGATGAATCTGGATGTTAGATCTGATATAGGTGAATGTGATTAGTGCTTGAATCTGCCAGATCTGATCCATTTATTTATGCTAAGTGCTTAGATACATTAGATCTGGGTGAATGTTGCGATGCCATGTTTTATCTGCGAAGTAGATATTGGTTAAATAATAATGAACTAACGGTGCTAAGTTCTCTATTAAGTATTGTAATCACATATCTGTGTCCCAGCTAAGGTTGCAGACACTTGAGTCCTACAACCACCCCTGCCTCTACCTCGGGTGAGACTTCATCTGCTTCGAAAGGGCCGGTAGTTAGGGTTTTATCGATGCGTTGTTGTAGCGTTGAACCCTGGGTCTGCCCCTGTGCCAACAAATGGTTCTGTTGTCGGGACCCAAAACTGTGATTGTTGGTAACTGAGGAAGAAGAAGATTTGTGCAAAGATATGACCTGAAATTGTGAAAGCTTTGTGCGTAGATCTGTTGCTCTAGTGTGCAACACTCTACTTAGTTTGACAAGCTCTATGCTAAGGAAAAGAAGTTTGATCTAAAGAAAAGAGGTAAGATCTGAAAGATTTGTGCTCTGAGAAAGGAAAAAGTGAGACTTTTTTATTAAAAGAGGTAAGATCTGAAAGCTTTGTGCTTTGATAAAGGTAAGAATACTGAAAAGTTCTAGATCTGAAAGGTTTATGCTCTGTAGAAGTAAGATAAGTGGAAATTTTTGTTTCAACAATATGGATCTAGGTATGTTTGATAGATTCTATCCTAGCTTGAAAACTAGGGTATTAATAGATGAAAGAAGATTTGATATGAGTAGATCTGATAAGAATAGTGAAAAATATGTTATACCTATGCATAAAAGGAATGTTTGGACTAATAAGTGTATGCAAGACCCTAGAAATAAATGTTTGCAGGTTAGCTACCATGATCCTAGCGCGTAGTACAGGAAAGGTTGGGGATTATTTAAAAGAAAGAGAGGATTAACCCTTTGTTACAGTTGCAGAAAACCGGGACATCTTGCTAAGGAATTCCCTGGGAGAAGACCTAGTTGTCTTTGTTGCAAAGCTATGGACCATGAAGTATTGGATTGTCCTAGAATGATTGCTAAGCTTGAAGAAATGAACATGAGACAAGAAAACCCTAAGGCAGATCCAGAAACTAAGATTATGACATAATCCCAGAAAGAATCAAAGAAAGTATTGCTACATATGAAAGAAACCATGAATGACCACCGACATGTCACATTATCAGAGATCTTCAAAGAAAAAGAATGCCTTGAAGCAAGAATAGGAGACTTCGACATTGGATGTGTTCTAGATGAGGAAACACGGGTAAATATCATGACAGAGAGAACTTGAGAAGCTATAGGGAAGCCTGATGTGATTCCTTCACTGGGAGGAATAGGACTATTCAAAGGAAAGTTGATAAACCTATGTGGAAAGCTCACCTGGATACCTATGAATGCCAATGGAACTTCGATAGAGGAAGATTTTGAGATTATTAAATTTATTGAGAACAGTTCCCCATTTACCATGCTATTAGGAAAACCTTGGATTAAAATAGATTAGACCAAAAGGCAAGAAGAAGAAGAAGTTTTAGAGCAGAAGAAGCAAGAGTTAAAAGAATTCATGACTAGAAGGATCGCACACTTGATTGAAGAACAAAAGAACAGATCGAAGTTATTTAACACCAGAGACCCGGATGTCGAAGTTGTAAGAACACTAGAAGACCCACAGAAGATTGAAGTACCCATTCTAGAAAAAGAAGAAGGATCACCCTCGACTCTTAGGGAATAATCTCGACAACGCGAAGTACCTATGCCAAAAGAAGAAAAGAACCAGAATGGAAAAAGGCCTATCGAGACGAAGATCACTGGGAAGAAGGCTAGAAAGCTAAGTAAGAAGAGAGCTAGGATTGACAAGCTGCATAAGGTTCCAGAGGGAGCCTCGCAAAAGGAAAATTTGAAAAATTGGAGCTTCGTTGAGATATTATAACAGCGGCACATGGCACTTCGCCATGGCGAAGCAATATAACCATTGGGGACATTATAACCGCTATACCAACGCTCCGAACGGGTAGAAATACATTTATGGACAGACAGCTCGCCATCTGACCGTTGGGACCGTGCCATAATGGACATAACATAGTTAATGAAGGCTTCATACCTGTTGCAAGCGATCCGTTGCCGAGTTACCTAATTATCCCATCACACCATGCACTGAGAACACTTTTTCCAACTAAGAGTTTGAGCCTGCAGACTAAGTTGATTTTTCACAGTGATCATGGCACTCTTGCTATCTATCCCATTACTGTGTCTAAGTTACATTTAGAACCTGAGATTGTTAACCCCGAGTGTGTATGTCGGACGAGTTGAGCGCTGTAGAGAAAGTTTTTGAAGAAGTTTTGATCGACCTCATGACTGAAAGAGTCATGCCGATGTCTACAGGTGTACAAGCATCATTGATGAGAGGATTGCCAACCTCTTTGTCCACTGCTTGCGGAGCTGGACGATCCCGACCATCAGATGAAAAGCGAACCAAGAACAGGGATGATCTAGCGAATTCCAAATTTATCCCGGCCATATTACCCTCCTATATACCACCTCTAAGCAGTGCAGTAAATCGAGACAATGTGCCCAGAGATTTTGAATACACCTTGGTTACGACGTACCTTCCGAAGGGGATACATGCAGTTCGAGCAAACCAAGATAAAATTGCAGTGTTGAAGTTTAGCGACTTCAACCTTGGAGATCGCAAAGTATATAACATGCTCGCCCTGCATAAGTACCTGAACAAAACTAAGGGGAAGAATTCGAAGATAATCCCCCAATCATGGACTATGAACCTCGCACAGTCCACCCTGTTGAACATCATAAAGATTCCCCACTTCGGAAGACACCAAGAGGTGAATGAATGCGTCAAGTTGTTGTTGTATTGTTACCATGGCAGATATTTGTGGTTAAACCACCATATAACATTTTATCCAACACTAATCAATCAGATCACGGGCTTGGGTATGCAAGGAATTGATCCACAAGAGTTTTACCCAGGAAAATCCATGGATCGCGCTCTAGCATAGAAGATCAAGGACACTTGTGGCGATGTCGAGAAGGGCACGTGAGGCTACCAGGTAGCTTCTATCCAAAGTGGCGCAGTGTGCCTCACCTATCAGTTGATTGCAGGGAAGTTAGTACAAAAGAACCTCCCTACCCAACTCATCGATTTTGTAGTCAACCTCGTAGGGAAGTGTGCGGAAGGCCTTCAGATGAACTGGGAGAAGTACCTGGTGAACCAGTTGGAACTCGACTACAGAGAAGCACAATATCAAAGATATGAATTTCATTTCAGGTGGCTCTTGATACTTATAGCTTTTATTGCCTAGGAGATGCTGGAAGGTACGACCTTCCCGAACATCGAGCCTTTTGAACCACTGGCCATGAAGTTCAGTACACTGTGGTACTCAAGCGACATGAATAAAAAATGGCAGTCAAATGTTGTTTTTCATACCTACTATAATCAACTGAAGATAGCCATAAAGTTCGAGCCTCGCATGACTCCAAACACTGAACACCAGTTCAGGCCTTTGATGAAGTTCAGTGCAGATTGACATTTTATTTACATCACAACGCGTGTTGACGAACACAAGCAACAACTTCAACCCTACTATAAGCTGACAGAGGAGGACTTGGAGGAGATCACAAAGGACTGGTCAGCAGACCTCCTTATTCCAGCAGACCTTGCGGATATATCTGACATCGACAGCCTAGAAACAACGCAGGATACACCCGGACCTAGCAGGACAAAGAAGACAGAAGAGGACCAAGAATTAGATAGAGCATCTGTGAAAACTGCTTCCATATCACTAGAGAAAGGAGGTGATGGTGAAGAGTTATATGAAAAAGAATTAGAATAGAAGCAAGGAGACGAGGTTGATCCCCTGAATAAGAGGAAAGGTTCGCCTCCGAAACCTTCCTCCCGGAAGAAATCAAAGGCCACCATGACCAAGATGCAGACTGTTCTCACCTCCGATGACTTCGACTTCCTCATAGCAGTCCCGCAAGATGCTTTACTGGAAATAGCAGAGAAACAAGAAGCAAAGCAAGAAGAGATGTATGATCGAATTGAGACTGAAATTTGAGGGGTACAACGGGCCCTACAGTCCAGCCGTGCGGTCTCCACTATGTCATGAGAGCCATAATTGGGAGATGAGCTAGCTCAAATCCATCGCCTAGCCGATACAGTCAAATCTTGCCTTCGACGAGCACAGGAAGAAACAGAGCAAGCCACCTAGGATTTGACACAAGTACAAGGAGTACTCATAGAGCAACGCAGTGCTGCAGAACAGGAAAAGATTTCTCTCCAAGCGAAGTTTGATGAAGAAAAAGAACAACTACAACAAGAGAAGGAACAGTTTCTCGCGGAGCAACTTGAAGTAAAAGAAGCGGTCAACAGAGCACTTCACTCTATGACAGTCTTAGAAATCAAGGCAAAAGACCGAGTTACACAGTAGGTGAACCATCTCGCAGAAGCCATCCAGCAGCTACAATAACGCATAGTAGATTTGGAGCTACGCACTGTACCTGAGACCCCACAAGATGTAAGAGACCAAAGAGAAGCAACCACCCGGAGCACAGTTGAAAGGCTAAAGGATCTTACCCTGGAATGTAAAAAACTCACTGATCGTAGTGCCCAGACCTATGAACAACTCATGAAGAACCCATAATTGAAGGCACTGGAGTCGCAACTCCAAGAGGCGAAGTATATAGCCAAAAAGATATAGGCGCAGTTGAAGTCCCTGTCAGCTGTGGAAAGAATGAAGCGCTCCCAAGATCAACGCACTGCACAACAACAAATCCATACTATCCAGAGCAGATTTATGGAAGTAACTTAGAGGCTCCAACCCGTACAAGACAAGGCCTATCAATTTTTTACAGAGGTAGAAGGCCAAGGAGCAGAGCTAGAGCAGGTTGTCACTACAACTGAACATCGTCTTTAGGGACCTATCAACGATGGAGTCATCAAAGAGTTCGTTGAATAGGAATTCATAGCACAGCAACAAGTCGAAGAAACTAGAGCCAAGATCAAGGCGTTCGAAGCAGAACTAGTTAGACCAGAGTGACTCAAGACGAGTCACGGGTGAGTGTTGGGGGCTTATTGGCCCTTGACCAAGTTTTGGGAGATCCTTGGTCAAGTTGACCTATTTTGGGACTTCGACAGCCTATCGAAGACAGAGCATAAGATGAAGAATAGATTGCGATATCTCGGCCCCTTTTTGGGTCCTTTTTGGGTTTTGGGAATATGTAATGGGTATGGGATGTTGGCCCATGGGTTTACCCATGTTTAGGCCTATTTTGTAAAGTATAAATAGATGTCTAAGCAATGTAAGAAGGGGCATTTATTTGATGTAAGGCTGATAAGCTAAGTGCAAAGTGCAAGTATGGTTTGAAGATAGTATGTGCATATTGTGAGAAACTATAGAGCTAAGTGCAAGTGGTTGTAACAGACTATGAAAGGCTTTGTGCTAGACCTAGCTCAGGAAAGGAGGATATGGCGAGGTGCGCACAGATATCATGTCCTATGCGGAGTAGGGTTTTTGTAGCTTTGTGCATGTAGATGATTGATTGAAGCTAATAAATAAGAAGATTTGGTGGAAGTAGCCCCAGGGTGGGGGTGAACCACGTAAATACTGTGTTATTCTGCTCTGTGCGATGTTCTGATGTATTCATGTGTTATTTTCTAAGTGCTTGATACAGATAGATATATAGACCTGCTTATGCTTTGTGCTTATGATGAATCTGGATGTTAGATCTGATATAGGTGAATGTGCTTAGTGCTTCAATCTGCCAGATTTGATCCATTTATTTATGCTAAGTGCTTAGATACATTAGATCTAGGTGAATGTTGTGATGCCCTGTTTTATCTGTGAAGTAGATATTGGTTAAATAATAATGAACTGACGGTGCTAAGTGTTCTATTAAGTATTGTAATCACAGATCTGTGTCCTAGCTAAGGTTGCAAACACCTGAGTCCTACAACCACCCCTGCCTCTACCTCGGGTGAGACTTCATCTGCTTCACAGGTGTTGCTGAAAGGGCTGGTAGTTAGGGTTTTGTTGGTGCGCTGTTGTAGCGTTGAACCTTGGGTCTGCCCCTGTGCCAACACCAAGTTATTCCCTAACATTGATGTTCACTGGGATTCTTGCAACTTTCCATTGTCTCGTCTCCTTGAAAGACAATTCCACCTCAAGGAATTCACCCAGGAAATTCCCAATTTTCTTGAAGTCCTCAAGAGTCTAGAACGACATTGGCAGGGCTAGGAGCCACACCCACACTGGGATAGTGTCCATCCATTCCCGACTAGCGTCAAAAAGAGGGTTCCACAGCTTCAGAATCAATGAAGTGTTGTTGATACTCCAGTTTTTCCCCAGATCCCACAAGGCATGGTCCGACGATAACAAAATTGAAAGCAAACCAATTTCGAGTTAATTCAATAATCTCAGGGACATATCCCAAGTTTTCGTTCCAAACAAAGTCAACCTAGTTCAATACAATTTTTAGGGAAAATGAACTCCCTCGCACATGGCCCACCATAGTTTGGTTTTCCATTTGAACCACATGATGCATCTCCACATCTTCTCCCAAATCCAAATTACCAACTTTCCCTTTTGATTTCAAACACTTTCTTTTTCGATTTCTTGGGATGGAAGGATTGAAAACAACACTTGGATCAAAATCCTTCTCATGTCTTGGAGAAAAACCTAACCATCCAATAATCTCAGTTGGCTATCCATCCATCCAAGGGAAACCTCTACGGTCATCCACGGATATTGATGCCGAACTGAAAATTATTGTCGTAGCCCGAGGAGAATCTGCACAAAATCGAAGCTAAAAAATGGAAGGCGTGAAAAATGTAGAAATTTCAACACAAATTAAGTATTTCTTGCGATTCTCCTGATCTAACAATTATACGCCACTGTTAAATACATAATCACTTCTACTATTATTCTTGCAGAAAATTAAACCACGATCACAACCACAATCACAAAGTGAAATATCAAGAACACATAACACAGAAGTTTTACCGGGAAAGCATAAAGCTAAAAACCCCACTATCATATATTATGTATATCATGAATCATGAAACAATTTCATACAAAACTCTAATCCAAGAGCTCTCAGTACAATACAATCGTCTCACACTGTCATACACAAATCAACAAATACATGTGTCAATTCCTCTGTCCAGACAACTTGCCTCCTCTGCACAAACTCTGCAATTCGAATTCTCACAATGATTATAGAATTGCCTAGTTTGCACATGCTCATAAGCATATCCACTGCATGTGTGATCAAATCACAACTGATAGCCAAACTGTCCCTTTCACCTGTTATCTCAACTGAGTCTCCACCGGATCTGACATGCATGTAGTTAACCGTGGTGAATCTTCAGTTGCATGTGAGTTCACTGATTAATTGAACTCTCACTAGTGCATGTTTAGTTACAACTAGTACAACTGATCTTAACTCACTTGACTACACTTATAGTTCTGTTACAAATCCAACTCACTCAGTTATGAATGAGATAATAGATTAATATTTATTGTCCAATTTATTTAAGTGAAAAGTAAATTAGACACATGTTTCTTGTTGACTTTTCAACACTCCCTCTCAACAAGAAAAGGATTATCCTTCACCCCAATCCTGTCTCTATGATATTCGAATTTGCTCCTGGTGAGCGCCTTCGTCAGAATGTCTGCATCCTGATCTTCCGTAGGAATGTATTGAAGCAACATGATCTTCTGTTGCACACAATCTCTGAGATGATGATACCGGATATCTATATGCTTAGATCTGTCATGAAACACAGGATTAATCGAGAGTTTAATGCAAATCTGATTATCCCAATAAATCACTGTCAGATCTAAATGAGAACCAAACAAACCAACCAAGATCTTTCTCATCTAGATAGCCTCACATGCAGCTTGAATCACTGCCATGTACTCTGCTTCTGCTGAACTGAGTGCCACGGATCTTTGTTTCCTACTATACCAAGAAACAATTGTAGATATGATACTAAAGATCCCCCCTGATGTGCTCTTTCTGTTCATTGGGTTGCCCGCCCAATCTGCACCCGTGAAGCCATGAAACTTCACCTCATCTGTCTATCTGTACCATAATCCATACTCAGATGTGCCCTTCAGATATCTCAAGACATGCTTACCTGCCTTCCAAAAGAGTTTGGTAGGCTTAACCATCGCTTGACTTGGTTGGTTAACCACATAGCAAATGTTCGGTCTCGTGTTCACTAAATACATTAGTGAACCCACTAATTGTCGATAGACAGTAGCATCCACTACTTCTCCAGAAGTAGCATCCTCTTTCCTCTAGTTTCCTGGAAGAGGAGTATCCATGGGTTTCCAGCCCTCCATGTGAAACTTACCCAGTATCTCCCTTGCATACTTTCCTTGAGACACAAAAAGTTCACCATCTCGCTGCCATATTTCCAATCCAAGGAAGTAATGAAGAAGGCCCAAATCCTTCATCTCAAACTCCTTTGCAAGGTCATCCTTGCATGAGTGTATCAGTTGCTCATCACCAGTCAGTATTAAATCATCAACATACAACACAATGATTAAAATCTTACCCTCCACTACAATTTGGTATAGGTTTGCATCCACTTCACTTTTGGAGAAGCCCAATCCAGTGAAATAACTGTCTATCCGAGTGTACCAAGCACGGGGTGCTTGCTTCAATGCATACAATGCTCTCTTGAGTCTGCACACATGTGACTCTCTGTTAAAGGTCTCAAAACCTTCTGGTTGTTCAATGTACACTTCTTCCTCAATGATCCCGTTGAGGAACGCAGTTTTAACATCCATCTGATGAATGCGCCAACCCATCTGCGCTGAAAGTGCAAGGATGGATCTTATGGAAGAGTAACTTGCGAAAGGTGCAAAGGTCTCATCATAATCTATCCCCTCGATCTGTGAGAATCCCCAGGCCACAAACCTGGCCTTGTATTTCTCCACACTCCCATGAATAACTTGCTTTACCTTGTAGATCCATCTCGAACCTACCACTGATTTGTTGACCGATCTTGGGACAATTTCCCATGCACTACTTTTGACAATGGAGTCATGCTCCTCTACCATAGCATCAACCCAAGTGGGGTCCTGCACTGCTTCCTGAAAGGAAGATGGTTCAGTCACAATACATTTTCTCATGAGAGCCATGTATCTAGCAAATCGATCAGAAGACTGTCTCTGTCTGCACTGTGAAGTAGGGGCTCCTACATTTTGTGTAGCATCTAGTCTCAATCTGTCAGCTTTCGTGGTGCTCTTTCTGCCATTTCTGATGGATGGCTCTGCTTGAGTGGTTTCCTCCACTCCATGAACCTCTTCATGTGGCTGATCCACATCTTGAGACTCATCTTTGGGAACCAACAGTTCCTCTTCTGCATGCAAGTCTAGCTCCCTCTCAAGCGACAACCGCATGGCTTTCCCCTCATCGAATTTTATATCCCGTCGCATAACAGTCATCTTATTGTTCAACAAATACACATGATAATTATGGGGTGTTTCTGTGTACCCCACAAATATCCCAACTTCAGCAGTCGGTTCTAGCTTCTTCCTGGAATCTTTGGTCACATGCACATAAATAGATGAGCCAAAAATTTTAAAATGGGAAACATTAGGTTTCTTACCAGTGAAAGCTTCTTCAAGTGTACTCATGCCAAGTACTCTATGAGGACAACAGTTCTACACATAAACCGCAGTATTGCATGCTTTTGCCCACAAATGAATTGGTAGGCCCTGATCATGCAACATCGCTCGTGTTGCACCCATGATCGTTCTGTTCTTTCTCTCTGCGACCCCATTTTGTTGTGGGTTATGAGGCGCTATGAGTTCTCTTCGAATTCTTTCTCTACTGCAGAAGTCTTTGAATTATTTAGAGATGTATTCTCCACCATTATTGCTCCTTAGAGCCTTCACTTGCTTCCCCGACTCTTTCTCCACCAATGCTTTAAACTCATAGAACTTTGAGAATTTTTTATCCTTCTTTTGCATGAAGAATATCCATCATTTACGAGAAAAGTCATCAACAAAAATAACATAATACCTATGTTTTTCTATTGAAGCAACCGAGAATGGTCCACACACATCTGTGTGAATTCTCTCCAGGATCACCAAAGCACGGTTCTCCTTTTCATGAAAGGTGGACTTTACATACTTCCCCAGGGTACACCCCTTGCACTGATCTAACTGAGCAAGTGTTCCCATTGGAAGTCCAATAGATATTTGTTGCATGATCTTCAAGGCTCGATAATGAAGATGGCCCAATCTCTTGTGCCATAATTCGCCCTCATCCCGACTCACCACTTTTTCCGCCTTACCTATCATGGCACCGCAACCATCTACCTCCAACATGTAGAGATTCTTAACTCAAATCCCTATCTTCTTGACTTGACTCGTTGCTTTATGTCACAGGTAGGCTTTTCCACTGCTAAAAACAACATCATAGCCTCTGTCCTCCAACATTGCGACTTAGTCCAAGTTTTTCTTTAGACCTGGAACATGCATAACATTTTTCAATTGAAATGGTTTAGCTGACTCCCTCTGAAAGGTAATGGTACCAATACCAGTTGCACTGTATCGTCCATCGTCGCCCATCTCTATATGCATTCTGAGATCTTTGTCGTCCAAGTCAATGAAAGACTCTTTATCTCCCGTCATGTGGAAGGAAGCGCCACTATCCAAATACCACATCGATCCCGATGCACTTGAAGCCATGCATGCGATCAAAGCGAAGTCAAGTTCAAATTGCGAGACAAAAGCCTCACCAGTTGCAGCTCCAGCAACCGTCTTGTTCTTCTTCTTCTGTGGACAGTTAGTATCCAGATGCCCATGTTCGTGACAGTGAAAACACTTCACTTTGGACAAATCCAACTTCTTGACTTTAGACTTGGATTTTGGATGGAATTTCTTCCCTTTCCCTTTCCTTGCCTTGGCAGTCAAAGCACAATCCTCTTCATCATCACGCTTTGATGAAGATCCATCTCTGGTGTTCTGCCTAAACTCCTCTTGCACTAGATATGACCATAGTCGTTCCCAATCCGGTAATTTTTCCCTTCCATTGACAGAGTCTTGATAACTGTGCCAACTCTTGGGAAGCCCTAGGAGTGCCAGTCTCACGAAATCATCAGCAACAACTGTTATTCCCACACTTCCAAGCTCATCCCGACATTGGACAAACTTTGTGAGATATTTTGGAATGGTGTCACCTTTTTCCATCTTGATATTCCTGAGTTTATCTTTGAGTGCCAATTGCCTATGGTTGCTACTGTTTTGGAATAGATCCATCAAAACCTTCCACATTGCATGTGGTGTGGTTTTCCCATGGAGACTTGAGACAATGTGGTCTCGTACTCCCTCCAATAGAATCCTCCTCACCTTCACCACTTTCTTTTTCCATGCATCAAGATTTGCAGTATCTGTCACATCCGGCTTAGGAACATCTCTATCAATGTAATCCTTCAAGCCATTGTCTTCGAGCACTGCCTCCATCCTGTCCTTCCAAGAAATGTAGTTAGAGATTCCCTTGAGTGCATACTCCAACCTCAAGCCATTGAAAGACATTTCGATCTTGAATCAACTGTCGCACCAAGAAAATATTTCAAATTCGAATGTTATCCAACCACCAAAAACTCAACTGCGGCAATCCCTCTTTCCTTGGGAAGTTCGCACCCCACCTGAGAGTAGCCTGAGGGAAGTTTGCACCCTGCCAATGTATAGCCTGTGAACTTGCCTGGGAAGTTCGAACTGTACTTCATTGTAGGGTGAGGGGAGTTCGCACTTCTCCCTTAAGTAGCCTACGAGAATCACCTTGAAGTTCGCACCTTTCCTTTGTCTAGGGTGCGAGAATTTTTGTTCTGAGAAACGAACGTAGTCTACAGTACTAAAGTTCGCACCCTGCTAGAGACGGGGCCTACGAGAATGCAATTATGTTCGCACCTCACTTCTGTAGCTATGTGGCCTCCGTGGCTCTGATACCATGTAGAAATTTCAATACAAATTAAGTATTTCCTGCGATTCTCCTGATTTAACAATTATACACCACTGTTAAATACATAATCGCTTCTACTATTATTCTTGCGGAAAATTAAACCATGATCACAACCACAATCACAAAGTGAAATATCAAGAACACCTAACACATAAGTTTTACCAGGAAAGCATAAAGCTAAAAACCCCACTATCATATATTATGTATATCATGAAACAATCTCATACAAAACTCTAATCCAATAGCTCTCCATACAATACAATCGTCTCACACTGTCATACACAAATCAACAAATACATGTGCCAATTCCTCTGTCCAGACAGCTTGCCTCCTCTGCACAAACTCTGCAATTCGAATTCTCACAATGATTATAGAATTGCCTAGTTTGCACATGCTCATAAGCATATCCACTGCATGTGTGATCAAATCACAATTGATAGCCAAATTGTCCCTTTCACCTGTTATCTCAACTGAGTCTCCACTGGATCTGACATGCATGTAGTTAACCATGGTGAATCTTCAGTTGCATGTGAGTTCACTGATTAACTAAACTCTCACTAGTGCATGTTTAGTTACAACTAGTACAACTGATCTTAACTCACTTAACTACACTTATAGTTCTGTTACAAATCCAACTCACTCAGTTATGAATGAGATAATAGATTAATATTTATTGTCCAATTTATTTAGGGGAAAAATAAATTAGACACATGTTTCTTGTTGACTTTTCAACAAAAAACCCACCAGAGTCCCATCTATCGATTCAACCGTAGACATGCGAACCACTTCTTCGGGAGAGAAATCCGGTCCTGGAGATGCTAACAAGAACGAGCCCACGAAAAGATCTCCTTCTCCATTTACTGGAAAATTTCACAATGAGGAGGTTGACAGAGAGGATGAAAAAGTGAGCCCTTTTATCGACCTAACTCGAGGAAACCTTAAATGGGTCCATTCCAGTCTCAACTAAAAATCCCTTGCCAACATCAAATTGGCTTGAAGCCCTACTCTAGCAGTCCCAGAAGAACAAAAAATGGCAGTGTGATTCATCGCCAAAGCATCATTGCTTTCCAAAGGTAGAGGCGGATGGGCATGACTCTTACCCACTCCACTAGTGTCTCCCTCGCAACCGACAAACAAACTGTCATAGTCCATTATGTTGCCATATGGCGCTGCCCAAAAATCATATCCCTCGATAGGATCCTCCGAGTAATCCACATAGTCTTCTTCCTGCATTGTTTACCCCGATAAAAACCCTATTATCGCCTAAAAATGCCAGGTCTCCTAACATATCAGGAGGAGTTGACATTTTTTATAAGAAGGGATAGATAATGCTACTCATGAGGAATAATTGTGTAGATTTTATTAGGATTAGATTATATCAATGATTGTAAAAAGGTGAATAGTGGTGGAAATTCGACTATTGCATAAAATTTTGATTGAATGGATGTGACCATTTTTCAATGGGTAACTTTTGACTTGTAATGCTCATTGAGAATTCATTGTTAATAAGATAGTTGTATGATAAAATGAGATAATATACTCAACTTGAGAAAGCTTGGACCATGCTTTCAATAATGGTTATCCTTGTCCACGCATTATGGATGAATGTTCTAAAGGGTATAAAAGAAGATCGATATTGTAATTTAGAGTCTAGGTTCATTATAGAGTACAAGTTAATTGCGATATATTGTTCATTTTTTCTTGATTTGAAATTTAATTTAACTCAATAATAATGTTTATAAATGATTAAAATTTGTTGGGAGAGTAGTTTTGATATTGTATTGAAATTTATTGAACATAGGGCTCTCTTTGGGTTTTGGGGGTGAATCATCGACACAAAATCTTCCTTCGTGACTATTATCAACGATTCTAGGTTTGAGTCCCTCAACTTCAGAGAAATTCATCTCAATAAAATATGCAAGATGATTTATATCAATAGCATGATGTATGGAGGGGAATGCCATGGAGTTCTAATGATAGATCTCAATAATATATTTTCTCATGCTCTGGAAATATCTTCTACAAAGACAAATGGTGACATTACTATGTTTGCAGTTACAGATGAAAAAGGGGTTGTTAGCCACCTTCATACACAACACCATTTTCTTTCCTATTGTGCCTATCAACAAGACATGGAGGATGACAAAATAGAGTCTTGAAGGGTTCATATCAATGTAATTTTTTTATATTAGCTAGATATCAGATGATTTGCAACTTTTCATTGTTTTTTGAGACTAGTCAATAAGACTTTGTGAAGGTTAAGATAGGCTCTGGTGTCATGAAAGGACTCTCGGGTAGTGTCAAATCATTATGCTCACATTCTTTGCAATCTAAAGAAGCACACAAAGTGTTTCATAAAATGATTGCATGTCAAGTGCTTGAACAAATGCCTACTCAATAATCATGCTTTCAAATCATGGCCAAATCACTCATAGGGAAAACATTGATCCCATGGGTGAAATCTGGAGATTTTGTGGCATATATAAATTATAAATTGGAGCACATGTAGGGGATCCTTATGGACCAACATCGGATTTTTTTTGCATAGAAACAAATTGATGATCACTCACTAATATTAGACTACAACATATTTGAGGTTTCAACTCTCTTTTTGGTTTTATACCTATGCAGAGGAGTGATGGGCAAAGGTGCACCTCCATCCTCCAAGCTTGTTTCTTTCAAGGAAGTGGGTAGAAATAACCTTTCACTCAAGCTTCTTCAAACTCTCATATGCTTATTTTGTATATTGTGGAGAAATAAAAAAAGTTGTTGCTATTGGAGGTCTCAAAGCAAGAGGTCACAAAATTACTCTCATTCTATAAATCAACTGCGATCATATGTAAATTTAATGGGTTGTAGCCTCTCACATCATATTTGTACCATTGGATCTACTCTGCTTGGAAAGAACATTGTGAGGTATCTCTACACTTTGAAGGCCTTTTTATTGGACTTTTAAAAACCTTGATGATTAATATAAAGTGTTTGAGGAGGGTTCTTAGTTTTGGAGAATACCACGACTTTTCATTAGCCCCTGGTTCCTAGGAATTGACTCAAACACTATGTTAGTCACTAAAATGCTAGTTTGGGTTCGCTTCTCAAATCTACCATCACATTTTTGGCATTTTTTAGTCTTTCAAGGTATCAAGGATACCTTGGGTAGCTACATAAAATTAGATCTCAAGAGGATTAACTTGGGTATATGCATGTGCACTCGAATATGTATTGAGATAGACATCAACAAGGGTTTATCTAACAAAATGATTCTTAAATATGAAAATTTTAGATGGACCTGGGTAATGGATTATAAGAATACAACTTTTTGGTTCTATATTTTCCAACAAACAAGACATCTTCGTGATACTTGTCCCCATGCACAAGTTCAGCCAACAAGGAAAAGGGGCTTAAACAAAAACCAAAAATATGATAATCTTATGAGTAATTGTTATTTGTTGATGAATGTGTTTAGAATTTTGAAAATTGGTAAACAATAGATTTAGAGAAGGTTAATTATGCATGTCTAGTAGTCTTTGGAATTAACTCTCCCCTTGGAGGTTGTAGAGGAAGACATGAATACCAAGATTCCCCCCTCGAGGATGGAAGTTGTCAATGAATCTCCATTGAGAGGAATGAAGAGACTTCACGAATCTGATAACTCTAATTTCGATAAGAAGTTGGTACTCATACCAATTGTGGAAATTTGAGTTTTAAACTATAGATTGTCCATGTGGAATATTCTTCAGGGGGTGGATTGAGGTCAAGAGGAATACAGGGAATTAAGGCAGGATTGTGGATTTCGCTCATTAGTAGTCTCCAACATGCTTTCTTTGGTTTGCATGCTTATTCTCATAATCATCTAGTACGTGCATGCCTTTTACTATGATAAATTGTTAGTTTTAGGGAAGTTCTACTTTTTGGGTTTATGAAATGCTCTTATAACATCTACATATTGTAACCTCTTTTCTTTTTTTATGAATAAGAATTTGTATTGTTTCCAAGGAAAACAAATGATTGAACTTTGTTAATGGAAAATGGGAATGAATACATATCAAAAGAAAGAAGAGTATTCAAAGTGACTTAGAAAAAATGAAGTAAGTAGACCGAGAAGGATGTGGTAAGATATATAAGTATATAAGACCAAGTCAATTGGGTCTAACTTCAGTGGTTAAGAGAAAAAGTTGTTATCCTCCCCAGGCAGGTTCAATTTTTGCTTGTGACATGTTTTCCCTTCATGGGTTGATTGAAAATAGAAGGGTACCATCAATATCACTCTCGCTTAAGTGCTTGAGGTTGGGACAAGATGTTTCTAAATATTATATTCAATTTGGTCTAGCTTGGGTGGTTAAGAGGAGAAGTTGTTATCCTCCCCCCGCATAGGTTCAAATCTTGCTTGTGACATGTTTTCTCCTCCCAGGTCGATTGGGGCTAGCAAGGTACCAACGCTCACTTAAGTGCTCGAGGGTGGAATGAGATGATTCCAAACATTTAAATAGATAAAGGGGTTAGCTCAACTGGTTGTAGCCAATGTTTCTAGGCACTTGGCTAGTTTTGTTCTAGTAGGGGTCTAGTTCAAATCCCCCTAGGTTAGGTGCACACGTATACATTGACAAGTTTACTAGGGATGTCATCCACCAATGTGAGGAAGACTTTATTGGGTTCCCTTGAGAGGTTTTCCTTGGAGAAAAAATAAAGATATAAGATTGAGCTCATCTGAAGTTTTGTGATAAAATGTGGGTAAAGTGGTATTTTTTAACATTTGAGGTCGATGAGAAGTAAATAATATGTCTTGATGAATTTGTACCAGTATTTGTGTTCATAGTTGAACTCCAATGTTGAGTGTTCATTTGAAAGTCGATAAGATCCATGTATCTCTTGTGATTTTTGTAAATAATAGGGTAGTAAGACAAGAGGTCTCGGATGAAGTTAGATCTCAAGGTATAATGAATTTCAACACCGAGTAAGCTCTCTAATAAAAAGACAACATACATATAGTCTTCATAATGATTCTAGGATCTCTAGTTGTGAGGATGTGTAAAGAAGCAAGAACACATACCCCATATCTCACAATAGGTTGAACATGAAAGTGTTCTTCTTATTTAAGCTTTGTGTTACATCATTTTAATATACACTAGTCACAAGGTATGTGATAGTCAAATTCCATCCTTATATGTTGAGAACAGAGCCTAAAATTCCCAAGTTGAGAGCGAAAGCTATGAGAGAGATGATCCCTATCATAACTAAGGGTGATGATAAAATCATTCTCAATTTTGAGATAAGTATGGTAAAAATGATGAAGTCTAGGAGACAATAGTTCTCAAATGTTAAGATATGCCACTCATCCCAAAATTTGGCACAATGCTTTCATCAAGGTCATGCATGTATATGTACTTCTCTTCTATCCTCATCACTTTGCAATATCTTTTCAAGAAAAGTTTTGATGCATATAATTTTGTCTTTTTTTAAGTCACTTTAAGCAAGTTGTTTCTCTTTTTGGATATCTCTTTTCTCAAGTATCGTTATTTAATTTGATTTAATTTAGATATTAAGGTCCATTGAAGGATAAAGTTGGCTCATTGGATTGAAAAGAATACAATATGTAAAGACGACAAGGGGAAGGTGAAAGCACATCCCAAGGGAAAACAACCTAAAAGAAGGAAAAAGAAGAAGACAATAATTAGGAAGTTCCAACCCAACAAGATGGGGAGCAACGAACAAGAAGGAGGTTCCTTGGCCAAGAATATTTCTCTAGAGAAGAACTTCTAACATTCAAGGCCACAAAAAAATGTGTGAGGGATGTGAGGCCATGACATTCATTAGGTCTATGACACCTTCCAAGTCTATCATGTGATATTGGAATTTGGCCATAGGAGCTCTTCTTAGTAGTGGTAGCGGGCTATAAGTAGAGGAAATCAACATGGTGCATGCTGATCTAGGTGGATATTGGTGGCCACCCACCTATTCCAACTGGCTCCTCTTGTCCGTTTTTGGTTCAACACGTTCTTCTGTACTTCTTTGTAATTGTGGGTTCTACACTTCTGGGGTTGTTTGAAGCCCCACACATCCTCCAAGTGGATATTGGTGGCCTCTCGCCTAATCCAATTGGATTATTTTGTAAATTTTCATGTCAGCACATCTTGTTGTACTTCCAGGGCCGTTTTGGGGCCCTAAACGTTGTTTTTTTGGCTCACCTCAGTCAAATTGTAGACAGAGTCAGAGTTTGATGATATAATGTGTAGTTCTCTAAAAGACCTTTCCAATGGGCTATAACGCGCCTAAAACGAAGGTCATATGCAAAAGTTATGACCCTAGAAAGTTGAGGTACCAACTTACACCAACTTACCCATAGGGGCCCACATGAATTTTGGCGTTTCACCTTCTAGGGTTAGGTTTTTGGATGTCTGGGGTTTTGGCATTCATGAGTAATATCAAAAAGGCCTCTGGAGCCTCATTGTAATCCATTCTTCTAAGATAGATGCACGTAACAACCACATATATTCTCAGAGATAACTACCACCATTAGAACAAGTGTCTCAGTTCTGCAGTTTTACAATTTCATCCTATTTCATTATTTAATAGAAGATATTGTTCACTGCACATCTATGCTATTCTTCATATCTTTGTGTTTATTGTATTCAGTCTATTAATTAGTTCGTTCTGCTCCTAAATCCGGATCACATGCTTATTTAGGGAATTAGCCTCTGGTAAGTCATCAACGAAGGTTGAACATCATCCAAATTAAGAGGGCAAAGCATCTATGGTCTTCATAAGCTATGAGTGTATGGAGAGAACCCAACGAATCTTTGAAGAGGCATAATAGTTATCCTCTAATATTGTGGTGGGAAGATCATCATAATTCAAAATGGTCCTTATTCTCGAGCTCTAAAATATGGAAAATATAGTGCTCTTGAGGAATATGGTGATTTATCTCAATGCAAAGCTAATGGAAACAAAATCTAAGTTGGGTGAGAGGGACCCTTAGGTTGTAAGGTAACTAGAGTCTAGTGTACCTGGGGATTTGAATGAGCCCATCATCACACTAGAGATACAAGTTCGATTTGTGCTAAATATTGGGAGAAAGCAGTTCTCTAGGTTCAAACCATGTGGACAAAAGGTAGGATTTGTAGATCTTAAAATGAATACCCTCGTTCATCTCACCCTTTGGAGAGATCAAGATTATCCATTGAAAAGCTATGCAAGAGTGGTTTTTCAATGTCAAGGTCAATGATGAGAAGAAATGAAGAGGCTCTAACATACCGACATGAATCAATGGACCCATATTTTGCTTCCTCTATGGAGGATTTATGAGAAATATATGGATATCTAAGAAGACCACTCTATGAGCCACCCATCAGTTTGTGCCTGTATATTATTACCGCCACATGAAAGATCACTGAAGTAATGAGTGGATTTGTGCTAAATTCAACAAGAATAATATCATGAGGAATTGATCTCTTAGCATGAAGATGTTTTGGTAACGTTGTGAGAAGCACTCTTTGTATCCTATTTCAATATACTCCCTAAACATATGGTCTCTAAACCTCATACCCATAGAAGAGGGTAGGTGCAACCAATGAGTGAAATATTTGGATCTTTGATTGAATGTCCTGAAACTAAATATAAAAAACAATGATTTTCAAGAGTGGTGAGAGACACACATCCCTTGCTCATTCTAGCTTCTACTGTGGGAGTCAAGTTAAAGTGTGGTTTGGAGAACATGACTACGGAATATACATATGAAAAGACTACCTCAACCCTCTCATTTATAAGTAAGAATCACATTGCTTCCACTCTCTTAGGGGTTTTAAAGGCCATGACTTTTGTTTTCCCAAGATTAACCTAGTGCTGAGGAGTGTCAAATAAGGAAGCTAGGATGTCAAGTTGTCTCTAGAGGCCCCTCATTGAGTGGGACACGAGGATAACATCATCTGCAAATAGGAGAATAACAATGGAGATTGCAAAGATAAATAAATCACCCGATGCACCCAATGAATTTGATACGATTTCCATTGTCTCGTCAATGTAGAGTCCAAAAAATGTAGGAATGTTAAGACTTTAGAGTTATGTTTAAAAAATTAAGTGTTGGGGTTCTCCATGTCCTGGGATTTGGTTGATTGAAGCTTAAGGATAGTATGTAGTTAAATGTGTCAATAATAAGACTTTAGAGTTATGTAGTTAAACATGTCAATGATATGGAATGTTAAAACTTTAGAGTTATGTTTGAAAAATTAAGTGTTGGGGTTCTCCATGTCCCATGCTTTGTTTGATTGAAGCTTAAGGATGGTATGTAGGATTAGGTACTTAGTCAAGAAAAGACAACTTAAAGGTCTTAGGTTGACTCAAATTCTTGTCTCGTTTGGAGCATTATATAGGCTAGAGGTGTAGTCAAACCAAGTAGAGAGGTCAATTATTGCACACATTGATTTCTTAGGGAGGAAGGTTCTCCAAAAGTGTTTGGGGGTGAATAGGAGTTGGTTGAGTATATATATCGTATTTTCTTCTTAAAAATGCTCCTATAGATTTTATGTATTTATTTTATTTTGGAGGATCTATGCATCATAATATGTTTGGTTGGGATATGGATGTTTTTATAATCGGAATCATGCCAGGAATTACTAGGGCACTAGCCATTCCTAGCAGGGAAAAGTGAAGACTAAATGGGGAATGTGTTAAGCACAAAAGACCGAATGGCTCAAGTGAAGTGTAGGGAGTGCTTGATCAAATCACGAGTATCAAAAATTGAGAGAAGCCTTGTTTTGAGGAATTTTGTGTAATGTTCATTTAATTGGTGGTTGAAATGGATGATGATAGATTCACAAGGTTGATTTAGGCTAGTATTGTGGGGGGGGGCGAGGGGCAGCCAAATGTGACCTGGAGAGATAACACATCATGACTAGTGAGGTGAGGAGGTGTTGAAGATACATGAAGATGATTATGTATTTTTCATAGTAAGGCTATGTTAACCATAACACAATCAACAACGGAGGTGCCACCAGTAAAAGGAAAGCATGTCAAGCCCCAAGTATGTGGAAAGGATTTATTTCCATTGAGGATGACCAAATCACTACTTTATCAGTCAAAGTTAAATGTAAAGCATCCTCCTGAAAGTCCACTTCCCAGGTTGTTAAGGGATCAAAGTAAAGGTAATGCCTTGTGCATTGAATGAAGCTAACTCTTACATTCAAGTCCCTTAGAAGAAGAACGTCTTTAATAACCATGGATTTTGATATTTTAGGGTCCAAATATGTGAAAGGAGAGTTGCCAATGTTTACAATGGCATAAGGTGATGCGACTGGAGGAAAGTAGCATGCATTAAAGAAAGGTTTTTTGAAAGGGGGTTTCCTTGCTAAGGACACACATAAGAATATAATGTGAACATATAAGACTTGAAGTTGGATAAAGGGAGATAGATAATCTTTGTGAAGACATGCGATCCAACCAAAGCCCTTGAGGCAAGGCATAGTTCTAATTTATGCATTGATAGTCGAGAGTATACTGGGAAGATAGGGAGTGGCTTCATATCTATCCAATGTGTTTTAGTAAAAAAAATTAGGTTAGAGTTGCCTGTCACATCCTTTGATCAGGTCATAGTTGCTCATCATGTCAACTCTCCCACTACACATGACAACCCATTTTCCATGCTTCAATCATTTTGGTCCTATTCTCCTTTAGATCCTCGTACTAAATTCTCGTTAGGTCTTCATCATGCAATTTCTTTTCAAAGAGAGTAAGTAGAATTTTCCTACATCGAAAGATTTGGATCCTAACTTGAGTGTTCTTAAACCTGATAATGTGGAAGTTGTCATGGGTAAACCACACCCCCTCTGGTTTGATTTCATTTTTTTCAAGGTGTAGTGCAAAAATTGCTTCACATATTTGAGTGGGTTCTCTTGTTTCTTTAGGCCTCTAATCCTTAAATTAAAGGCCTTCAATTGTCTTTTTCTCTCTTCTTCAAAGTTGGCTTTGATCATTGCATCTACAATAGGTTGTTTTGAGTTGCAACTGCCTTTAACAATCTGAACCCACATGGTATCCAACAACACAATCTTAGATGCAAACTCTTTCTAGTTTTCTAGACTAATTGAGATATCTACATTAAAAATTGATTAAATTTGATCACTTATAAATATAAATGCATTAATATTAAATTAAATTAAATATAATCTATCTAAATTTAAAAAAAAATACACTGTAACTATACTTTTTTTTTTTTTACAAATGCTTAACCCTCAACCCTCAACCCTCACTTAACCCTCAACCATAAAGTAAGATATCAAGTCACATTTCAAATCAAATGTGATGCTAAACTCATACTATACAACCTTGCAATCTAAAGTTTTTGAAAACATGTAAGCTTACTTATTTTAAATTTTATGAATGCCTAGCACCCAACACTTGATTATAAGGTAGTATACCAAGTCACGTCTTAAATCAAATGTTATGCTTCACCCACTGTTATGACGATATTGCTCTTTCACAAAACTAAACATGCTAGCAAAGACTAAACATGTTATTGCAACCCAAAAATTTTCAGCCAAATTTTTTTATAGTAATTTGTGCCTTTATCTTTTAACTCGTAAGCATGATAGTCAAATTCCCATTGCACCCCAAAATTTTCAAGCCCATCCATGATTTTCAATTTTTTTTAAGTAATTTTTTTAAGTGATAACATGAGTAATATTGTGCCTTTATCTATTAACTCGTAAGCATGACAATGGGCCAATGACTAGCAATGCGAATCATCTTTGTGAACATTTTGAATGATTCATTTAGTGGATGGGGTACACTCATTTTATGGCACCATCATTATAGAAGTGACTAATATGACCTCCTACATAGTTGAAGGGGTACTCTTTACAATTTTTAAGATAAAATTATCATTAAGAATGATGTAGATCTAGGAAAAACAAATGTAGGTGATAGTCACTATCTAACAATATTTGGACTAGTGAAAGTGATATAGTTCAATTTCTTTTTCTTATTGTTTGCATTATTTTTCCACCAAACTTCATATTGTAGGTTATCAAATAAAGCCAAAATTTTCCATGTAAAGGGAATTTTAGGCCTTCACTGATTAGGAAATTTTCAAGATGCTTATTATTTAAATTTTAATGTTTTTAATTAATATTTGAATTGAGTTTTAGGTTTTTAAATTATAATTTATTTTTATTTTAGTAAACTTTTTTGTTGGAAAATATATTTTTGGGAATTTTTTGTGCGTTTTTCTTTGTTTTGGAAATGATATCCAGTGTAAAGTGGGTTGCATAGATTATTGTATAGAAACCCAATAGGGACATCGAGTGAAACCCACATACATATAGGCAATTAGCTCAAGGACTTGATCTCGAGACCTCCTACTTGCTATTCACAACTCTCAATCACTTGAGCTAGTTTATTAAATTGAATCTTTTTAGCAACTAAAAAAGACATAAATCGATTTCTTTTTTTTTGAATTGTAACAAAATTGTCTTTGATTTTACCTTATACCTTAACCTTTTGTTCCAACTTGATCAACATTTTCTTATGAGAAGCATGAAATGCTTGACCATTGTCTCCATGGGCTAATGTCCTATCTCAACACAATATTTTATGCATCCTATTACATTAATAACTAGTACATCCACATTAGTAGTGGATGGTGAACATTGATAGGGATCACCATCTGTCAACCATACAAACATCTCTCATCTGCCAACTAGATATCTCTCATCCGCCAATCATATAGATATCTCCAATCTTGTAATTAACAATTGAACAACTAAGTTATTTAACGATAGAAATTAAAACATGACATGACTATGGGATGTATCCCCACTGTTCAATCTTACACCTTCTATCTTATTTCCAAAACAGAAACACCATTACCATTGTTTTAAATTTAGAAAACATAAAAAAAACTTAGTTAACACATTAAATTTCAAAATTTAAAATTTCAGTAAACAATTTAATTCACTCCCACTATATATACATTCACGATTAAGGTTTGATGAACATGTAATGCAACATGGTGAAATATTAGAGCAACCTAGTGCAAAGGAGCTTCACACTTCCCAACCACTTTGACAACTTATCCAACATGCTTACTTGCGACAATCTCTCTTAGCACTTTACTTGGTTTACAATGTGTATTGATGTTATAATTGAAAATATCTTTCTCTCTCATAAAAACACTTTATTAGCGAATTTTGACAATCTACTTTTCTACGAAGTTTTGCATCTTGTATGAAGTTAAATTGCCTATTATGAAGTCATCTCATCTAAGGGTCATGTATCTACTATCTAGTTAGATATCACTTTTTGGGTAATGAATTAAACATCATAGATAGTTAAGCTCTTTCGTATGAGGTTGAAATTTAGATTTGTTGGTTGTTTAGATGCTTTTAACTAATATGAACACAAATGTGTGGACTTGTATAGTAAGTTTTTTGGCCAAGTCGTTATGATTGGGGGTATTATTTTTTGCCAATTTTTCTCTAAGCTTGCATTTAACGCCAATCATCGTTGCTAATACTGGTGTACAACAAACACAAGCATGTGCTCGTCATAGGTGAGACTTGAGTCATGGTCAGGGCTTTAACAATGCCCCGCTTTCACTTACTTGACAAGCCACCATTGATAAAAACTTAGTTATTTGATCTTAGTTAACATTTATTTTTTTCTCGAAGAATACAATTTTGGCCTTTTACTTATCTAAAAAAACTTCTCGAATAACATAAAGTTGATGGTTCTACGTGATATGATTTATGTTTATCACCACACTTGACTTATTTATGTTGTCCATGACAATGCCCTTACTACCTCGAGACTTGAACCTTGGTTAGGGCTTTGCCAACACCTTGCTTTCACTAACTAGACCGATAACTTGCTTTCACTGACTAACCAAGCCACCACTGACAAAAACTTAGTTATTCTATAATAATGAATGTTCATTTTTTTTTTCTTGGAAGGAATATAAATTTATTTTTTACTTACTCAAAACAAATATCTCAAGTGATAGAAAGTTTACGATACAAGGAGTTATGGTCTTTATTTATCACTACGTTTGACTGATTTATGTTGAGTGTGACAATCCTTTTAATAAGGAGATAAACATGTCATTTTACTTAGAGTAAAATTAAGTATTGATAGAGGAATATCATCACACCCATTTGACCAACTAGTAAAACCTTTGACAATAAATTGTTAAATATATTTAAATATAGTACAATAAACCAACCATAATTACATTAATGCAAAGCCATACTTATATAGTTAGAAATATAGATAACTTATATAATTAGGAATATAGATAAGAGATGAAAGCTTAAAAGATATCCAATCTAGTCTTAAACAAGACAATCCCTTTAATAACGAGATACATATGTCATTTTACTTAGAGTAGAATTAAACATTGATGGAAGAATATCACCATTCTTATTTGACCAACTAGTCAAACCTTACCTTAGATGGTAAATTATTAGTTATATTAAACTATAATTCAACAAACAAATCAAAATTATATCAATTCAAAGCTACACTTACATTCTTAAGAATAAAGAAGAGAGATGAAGACCCATAAGATGTTCAATCTAGTGGGCCCCATCTTTGTTAAGAATAGTGGGTCCAATCTTTGTCAAGAATAGAGAAGAGGGATGAGAACTCAAAACTCAAAATGTTCAATGTAGTGGGTCCCATCTTTGTTATAGTATAACATTTTACCAATACCAACTGAAGCCAAATAAAAATTATGGCAGGGAGAAGGATATAATTGCAAAGCACGTTGCACTTTACATTGTCAGCCTTACTATAAAAAAAATCCAAAAATATTAAATATAAGTTTGGGGAGAGTTCCCTTTCCCTTTAACTTGAGGTTTATGAGTTTCAAGTCATCATGTTTGCTTGTCTCAACCACCTTCGCCACTTACATTCCCTATGACTCTGGCTTAAAGATGACAGTCCACCGCATTAGTTGTAGTGGTTTGGCAATGACACATCACTTCAATTTGGCAATGACACATCACTTCAATGAACCACATGGCAGGCAGTACATAATCTCATCAAAACCATAATGCATGGGGAGAATATCCCATTTCAGTTTCCCAAAAATAAAATAAAATAAAAAACCCATTGATGGATATTATGGCCAACATATGAGGTGATCATTTACATTGAATGAGAGGAAAGGTTGCAAGTTGGGTATGAACTATGAGAAGCTCATGTGTAGGTGGTGGGAGGGGAAGAGGTAATAATTAGTGTAAAAGAATCATGTAATTGTGTTGTTAAGTTGGTTGTGATTAATTGTTTACATTTTGTTTTAGAAGATATTTTATTGAATGATAGAATTAATTATTACATTTATGATTGAGTGGAAATTTAGATATTCTTAACTATTTATGATTTTTTCGTGTTTAAGGCTTGGCATGTTGGATTCATTAATCTTTTTCACACAATCACATACAATTTAATGACTATACAGAGTGCGTGTTGATTTGACATATATTGATTTAAACACTTAGGTAATATAATTGATTCATATACACAAACTTCAGGGTAAGGATATACTCATTCTCATTACGTTTCAAAATGGTAGAAATTAGATTTCACAACTTGTACTCTTTAAACCTTGGATTAAGGTAAAAAGTGGAAAAACTCAATCATTTTTCCGTTGAAATTCTTCTCCAATTCTGATAGGAATTTCGTTGAAAGTTATAGTTCCACGTGATTGATTAGAACTTTCACCTTAAGGTTTTAGCCCATTTTAAGAAGGCCTAGATCATTGAAATTTCAAAAAAATGAGAATATTAGAGTGGAACTTTGCCTCATTAGGAAAAAAATAAACTTGTTAAAATGGTTGAGTTTGTCCACATTTAATTTACTCAACACTCTACAATTCCAACCCTTAAACAACTTCCTATCAATGATACAATAACATAACAACAATATGTTTGACTAGTCTCTTACACATAAGAACTTATTCTCATGGCTATTATCATTCTTACTTTCTATTTGTTAAAGTTTAATTGTTCATATAATACTTCATCTGCTTTTTCATTGCTTCATCTTATAATCTCACTTGCTTAAATATGTTTAGATTAGTTTGTTTCATCCTTTGTTCACAACTACTACTCATCTTCCTCAATAACAACCTTTTAACTTCTTTTTGCGTGCTATCACAATTGCTATGCGTGTTCCTTGTTGCCCTCACCATGCTTGCTCCTCATTATGCTCTTCTCTTAACCTTTGCACATTGCTATGCTCAATCTCTGTTATGTTTTTTCTGAGGCCACCATCCTTCTTGTGTCTCGTCTCTAATTGTGACATGCTCCCTTCACCCGCACTTAAATTGTGGATTCACCATCATTCTATTATGCTTGTGCATTATTCTTGCATTTCTCTTTGTCACATTTTTCTCAGTGGCATACTTATACCTATTATGTTTTTCTTCTCGGCACTTGCATGTTGCTCATTCATATTTAAAATAGTAAAAAATGTCTTTGCATCAAGATACAATGTTTGATTCGACTTAATAACCATGACGACTGTCACCAACTAACAATCCTCGTGTAGCAAGCAAGCAACTCCAATGCCTCCCTTAAAACTTGAGGCGCCCCACAAGACCAAATAATCAATATACTTTACTTTTTTGCTTTTTTTATCTTAAACTCTAGTAGCTCTCAACACTTTTCATTATAAAGCTTATCTAGATAAATATAGAGTAAATACAACCTTGCTTCAAACTCTTTGGGTACATAAACTCTTTCTTTGCTTTTGAGCCTTGAGCTGGTTTCTAGTGAAAAACCAGTAACCTATAATTTTTGTATTGATTAAAAAAAAAAAAAAACTCATGTAAAAACATACAAGTGTATAAAGTATAAACATATCACATTCGTGAAGAAACAAAACTTTGGAAAACCTCCTCTTTCACTAACCCAACTCACCTAGTAGGAATAATATTTTTTATGACATCTTTTCTAATTTAGTTTTTGTTCATCTAAACATTCTTGGTGGAAGGAACAACACCTAACATATAATTATGAAAAATTGGAACAAAAGAAAAAATGATATATTAAACTAATTATTATATATTAAATAAATAAATATGTATGTGGTCATATAGTATGATATACCCAACTGACAAAATCATTTCCCCACTTTTACCGTACTACAAACACAAAGAGATATATAAAATATAATATGCAGCTAATTCTTCTCTCCTCTCTCTTTCCACCATCCTGGGTTTTTGTTGTTAAAACAGTTAGTTCTGAGTGTCGTCTGCTGCTCTCCACACGCATACTCTGTACTCTCTGACTAGTGTTCAGCGAGATATATAAATCAGATTTTCTTGCTTGCAGACGGTGTCCCTTCAATCTGATTTTCTTGCTTGGCCGACGGAGTCCCTTCAATCTGATTTTCTTGCTTTGTTGCTTGAGGATGATCTGACAGAAAAAATACCCAAACCAGCACGGGTTCGAATCCCATAGCATTCGAAAAAATCCGAAACCAGCCCTTTTTCGAGTTCCACAGCCTTCGAAAACTCCCAAACCAGCCCGAGTTTGAGTCCCATAGCATTCAAAAAAATCCGAAACCAGCCCTAGTTCGAGTCTGACTTCCAAGCAGCCTTTGAAAACTTCCAAGCCAGCCCGAGTTCGAGTCCCCCTTAGCATTCAAAAATCTCAAACCCAGACTCCTAGCATTCATAAAAATTCGAAACGAGGCTTTATTCGAGAGTGCAAAGAATCCCAAAGTGGCCCGCGTTCGAGTCTCAATGTTACTTAGCATACAGAAAATCTCAGACCAGCCCGAGTTCGAATCCCTTAGCATTTAGAAAAGTTTTAAAGTCCTTTAGCATCCGAAAAACCTCAAATCAGCCCGATTTCGAGTTCCTTAGCGTTCATAAAATCCAAACCAGACTTACAGCATTCAAAATACATCAAACCAATCCAAGTTCGAATCCCTTGGTATTTAAAGAAACTCAAACCGAGACGGGCTCGAATCCCTTTAGATTAAATGCTGTCCTTGTGTATCCATCGCCTGTAAGTATTTATGGGGCTGTATTCTGTTATTTTCTTCTGTTTTCGTACCCTTTCTTGGTAGTGTTTGGAGTATTGGGCGTGCTGGCAAGAGGTTTGATAAGAAGCTGATGCATAGCCGGTGGTGGATCGGCGGCGGGGCGGCGGAGGTGGTTGTGGTGGTGGCGGCGGCCATCGTTCCGCCATGGCCAACCTGGAGCTCGCAGTGCAGGACTGCCAGGCCCAATTGATAGCGGTGGAGAAGCCGAGCGCGGCTAAGAAGGCGGCCGTGGCCGCGGCTGCGGCGAAGGAGGCAGAGGACTCGCGCAGGGACGAGTGGAGCACTGAGGCGATCAACAGTTTGCTTGACGTTTACGAGGCGAAATGGAACCACCGGAACCGGGGGAATCTCAAGGGGGGTGACTGGGAAGACGTGGCCATGCGTGTGAGTGCCCGTGGTGGCGGTGGCAAGTCGGCCAAGAGCCCCTTCCAGTGCAAGAATAAGGTGGCCAGCATGAAGCAGAAGTACAGATCCGAGACCCTGCTGCAGGGTCTCAACGGTGGCTCCACAGTTGGCGGCGGCGGCTCCTCTCGCTGGCCGTTCTTTGCGCGGATGGACATCATGCTTCGTGTTCCCCGGGTGGAAAGTACCAACGGCAACGCTGCTCCACCGGGGGGCGGCGGTATTATTGGCCTGCGCCCGCTCCAAGCGGCGGATTTGGGGGTCGACTCCGAGCAAGAAGTTTTGAGGATTAATGGTGGGCCGTTGCTCTCTAACGGCGGCGAGCAGCACAACAAGCCGCCTGAGTCACACAGCAACGATAACGATAACGATAACGCTATACTTATGATGCGTAACGGGGACGAGGACTGTGAAGCGGACGATGCTTCGAACACGTTGCCGCCTCCGCCGCCGCCGCCGCAACGGAAGCCTAGCGGCGGAGGCGGAGCCGCTGACAGCGACGATACGAGCAAATACGCAACGGCTGCCGGGAAGCCCAACGCCAAGCACAGGAAACACCTGAGCCGGGAAGTGGCCTCCAGTATCCGGTCGTTCGCGGATTCGATTCTGAAACTCGAGAGGGCTAAGATGGAGATGTTTAAAGATTCCGAGCGGCTACGGGCCGAGATGGAGGCGAGGAGAGTTGATATGGAGTTGAAGAGAACGGAGATTATTATGAATACCCAGCTGGAGATAGCGAAGCTCCTCTCAGGAAAGACAAAGAAGAAGAAGCTTAAGAAGAAGCCCAGTACCTCGGAGTCACCAGAAATCGCTTCTCCCAGCCACAATGGTGGGCATAGCAATGGCGCCGCTTCTCCGCCGCCTCTGAATTGCGGTAACTCTCAAATCTTCGGCGATTATGTCTCCAATGGCGGGACTACCAATGGTCAGCAACAGCAGCAGTGTTCTTCTTCTCTCATGGTTCAGCCGCCCCATTTTGTTCCGACCGCCATTCCGGTCCCTGTGGTTCAATCTATCCCCCATGCACTGCAGTTCATGTCTTCGCCGGTTTCTCAGCCTAAGCCCGGCTGAACGGTAAGATTTTACATATTTTCTTTGCAGGTCTTTGAGTTGAATTTCAGTTTTCAGGCTTTACGTTTACCAGTTTGATTCTATAAAACTTTGAATTCATCCACGGAGTCCATTGATTCGTAGATTATTTTTTCAATTATTTTCAGGCTTTTGATGTGAAAACGGTTATTTGAAACTTGTTTACATCAACGCAAATCGTGTATTCCAGAGGATTGGCTGTATTCTTGTCCAGTTTTATCTAAAGTTTGAATCCATTTATACTGTTGGTTTGGATTGATTAAATTCTGTTGAAATTAAATTCGATTATTGTTTTTAATTTTAAGTGAAGAGGTCTTAACTATAAATCGTGCCTGGATAATTTTTTGTTTAAACAGAAGTCTGTGATTATATTTAAATTCGATTTTGGATTTTGATTCCAAGTCGATAGGTGCGATAGATGAAGCCGGTCTCAAACAACTTCAATAGCAAACAAGCAAAACAATTCTCTCTAATTTAAAGTACCTTCTAGCTGCACTGGCCACTTATGAGAAGTTTGTATTGTACGGCGAAGGTTGAAGCCATAGCAAAAATAGAAAGACAATCTGGTAGAAAGTTCTTATAATCCTAAACTCTATATGTGCCTTCCCTTCTTTAGGTAAATGTGTAAACGTTTTTTTTTTAATGTGTTGGGAGCTACGAGCTCCATCTTTGCATTAGTGTTCCCACTTTAATGTGGGGAGCCGTCAAACTTGACCAACACATAGATTGCGTTATCAGCTTGTGGAGCCCAAAGAGCTTACATGGCCAATTATGTTTGAAACCAAGCTTTTCCTTCTTAGTTTTCACATACTGAAGTGTTCCGTCACATTTAGCCAAATTTCCCCTAACCTATTATCCTTTGGAAATCTGCGAAAATGCTTAAAACCTTTTCTTTTTCTTATTGGTTCGAACTTTGCTTTCATCCCGAGTAACAAATTGAGCCCTCCTTAAGCTGTTTGAAGTGTTGTCTTTGCTTGATTTCAAAGATTGTACCTGATTCCTCAATTGGGCTCCTTATCTCCATTTCGAAGTGCTACCTTGGCTCGATTTCAAGATTCTTCACTTGTTCGAAGTGTTGCCTTGGCATGATTTCAAGATCAGGCCTGATTCCTAAATTGGGCCCTCCACTTGTTCAAACTTTTTCCTTGGCCGCCCCTTCTCACCTTAGTTCAAATGTAGTGCATACAAATTTAAAGGCAAATGAAGGTCCGTACTCTGAAGAAACAGGTGGCCCTTTGAAGAGAAAAAACCTGGCAAGGAATCACCAGGTGGGCAACATAATGTTTAAAGTTGTAACTCACATAGGTTGCCCTAATTTTGTGGGATTAAAAGATAGTGGTGGCCCCAAAGTGCAAGTTAACAAAGAGTTTGGTTAGCAGCCCGTGGGAAATTGAAGTTTCTCATTGATTGTTGCAAAGATGCTTTCCTAATTAAATATTGGGCATGTTTTCCCCCCAACGATGTATAAGTAAGAGAGCTTTCTCTTTTACAAAGGTTTTTTCATTTCTTTTTTCAGTAGTCGAAGAGGGTGAAACAAAAGCCTTCAAAAATTGAAGATCTGCTTGGAGTATTGCCGTTTTGGCAACAAATAACATTATGGTCCATCCACTTCTCATCTCTTTCATTCTCATTCTCACTGTAACCATTTTATGAGTAACATGCTCCCAAGAGGGAAGCAAGAAGGCCTCAAGACCATGGTTCTATAATCCCAACCCTTGTGCAATTTTTTGTCTAAATAAATTGGTTGTTTCAGATCTGAGATTCTATAGTTCCCAACACTGGACTACTGTTTGATAAACGAACGGTTGGGTTTATTTTTAAAATCAAGACCGTGGTGGTTGCCACTGGTCAATAATAAAGTCAAGCAAGCTATGTTGGTTTTTCCTCTCCATTTTTTGTCTGTTGTAATGTTGAATAAACAAATGGATCTAGGCTTGTCTTGCCCATTTGGTCTCTGTCTGATAAATATGGGCTAGGAAAGTAGTTCCGCCTCCTTCTGTGTTCATATTTGTTCTCTTTATTGAATTATTTGTCAAGCTGAACTAGATTATGGTGTTCATGTTTAGAAGATCATTCCTATGGCTGGATCCTATTAAACCTCCTATTGGTTGGCCCTTTTTTGAATTACCTCCAAAATATAAATTTAACATCTTATTATTGTTCTAAATCAATCTATATCACAAGGTTTGTTGAACTTCAACCTTGAGGTTCAAAGTTCGACAAACCTAAAATAATTTCTTAGGTTCATTGAACCTCATGGCCAAACCTCAAGTCCAATTTGAACCTGAAGGACGACCTTGAGTTGAATTTGAACTTGAAGGCGAACATGAAGGTAAATTTGGGTTTTTAATTGGTTTTTTCGTTTTTCAATAAATTATAAGTTTTATTTTGCTAACCCTATAACTGTTGACTTAGAATCCTCTCCGCACTTTTTTGTTCACTCCTCACTTAGTCGACCTGCCTCCATTGCTCATGTCGTCGACCCTCTCTCCATTGCTACCAATCCTCGACCTTGCTAATTGAAACCCTCGATCGTGTGATCGCT